>VWZZ01000493.1:879422-891373 GCA_013399095.1 Psophia crepitans
CGCCGGGCCGGGGGGGGGGGGCGGCGCCGGCGGCGGCGGGCGGCGGCTCTCCCGCTCAGTCTGTATTACTGCGGGCGAGCCGCTCAGGAGGGCAGCGATGAGGTTGCCGGCTTGGCTAGAGCGGTTCCTGTTTTTTGTGCCCCTGCTCGGTAAGTCGCGGGGTGGCGGTGGGGACCCTTCCTTCCCGAGCCCTCCGGTTTTTCCCTTCCCTGGCCGGTGCCGGGGCGGAGGGAGCAGCGCGGGCAGCGGCCGTTAACGGCGGCGGTGTGGGTAGCAGGGTGCCCCTGACCGCCCCGCCGGGGCTGGCGGGCCTGTGTCGCCCTGGGGTGCGGAGCGGCGAGGGCGGTGGCTTCGCTGCCATGGTTAGGGCTTGGCAGCTGCGGTGCGTTCCGGGCTGTGGAGCGGCCCCCACCCGGGGCTGTGGCTGTGGCCGGGGGGAGCCTGGCGTGGCCCCCGCGCCTCTGGCCCCCGCGCCGTGCTGCCCCTGGCGGTTTATCTTATGTCCTGCTTAAGGCAGAACCTAATAGCTGTGTGGTGTCCCGTCCGTCCCCCCCTCCGCCCCGCATTTGTTAGTGTGACTGGTGAGCGTGTTAGGATATCCTGCCCGCTCATGTCCTTGGCACGGGTAGCACTTGCGCCCCGTTTATCTCAAGCTCGTGTAAATGAGGGGGTTACAGTGGGAAATGGGCACGATTCACGTCACAGTTAACTTCCTGCTCAAGTAAAGTCCATCTCCCCCACAGAACGAGCGCTTCCAAGCGAGGGGAGCCTCGTGCTCCCAAAGCGCGTTTGCCCCCAGTTCCTGAGGTGTGAAGGAGTTTAGGAAACTAGCTTTTATTGTAAAATATTCTTGTCATCCCTGTACATGCAAATGCTGTCTAACTTGGATTCTGGGTTACTTCTTGCTCAAGGAAAAAAAAAAATCATCAGAGTTCTCAATGGTTTTGTTTTGTGGTCCTTTTTTAATACTTGGCGCTTTTTTTTTCAGAAGCAAATTATTAACTCTTAACTTCTGATGAAATAGTAAAAAAAAAGGCCTTCTTAATCCGAATTCCAGCTGTGTGCCTGAGGAGCGCAGCCCTCATGTTCGTAGCTCTGGCACAGGGCTATGAATATGAGAAATATAAAAGAAACTGGTGTATTTTTGGAATTTGAGGCAAACGTAGGTACTTGCTCTGTGTCATCAGAAGTGGCTGCTATTGCTGGATGGGCCAAGCAGCACAGATTGCCAAGCATAGTGTTTATCATTCCTCTAGCTTAAGGGATTTCTTGGTCGCTTTTTCTTTGCTGCTTTGGGAGTTTCGTGGATGTGCCTAAAACAGGACCTGTTGCATCCCCTTCTTTAAAAAACAGTCTCCTCTTGCTTTTCTTGAAGGCTTTAAGCAGCTGCTTCTGCTACTGAGTGTTCAGAGCAACTCCCTGAGATTTCCTCCCATACTATTCCAGAAGTCTTTCGCTTTTTGCATTAAAATTATGAGATCCTTTTCTGCAGCCAAGGCTGTAGGAGAGCTTTGGGTTTGGGGGTGTGCAGAGGAACCAGTGGAGAAGCTAGGGCTCTGCGTCTCTGCGTGAGTCCGTCTGCCTGTGCTCAGCTGTAGGTGCAGCTTCATCATCTCGCCTGCAGTGCGAGATGAGCAGGAAGCTCTAAATAAGTGTTTGTAGTACATGATTGAGTACCCTCTTGCAACGTTTTGTGTGTGGGAAGGCACTTTGTTACCTTACGCTAAGTAAGTTGGCTACCGCTGCTACTCCAAGCATCTGAGTCCAGGTGCTGTAGACTTACTGAGGAAATGAGATTCCAGGTGCCAAAGAACATACATTTGAAAGGGAGAGTTGATGGTAATTAGGCAACTGGAGAGGTGATTGTGGCTGCAAGTATCATAACGCCCTCCTGAAATGAAAACAATAACTGGTTCTGTTGTCTTTTCCTCTTCTTAAAACTTTTGGTTCTGCAGTGGTTGATTCGGGTAGGAGATCAGGAATACAAACACAAACTCTTTAGTGTTGTTCACTAAACTAAATCAGCAAGGTTTCGCACCCTTTTTGTCTATATGCTTGCGTTATTGCTGTTATGTGTGTTGTTGCCTGTGTGTAGATGTTCTTATGTTATTTTCGTCAACGTAAAATAATCTGTCATCTCTGTACGAGAAAATTAAGATTCTGAAAGTCACACAGATCTGCCCAAGTGCATAAAGTAAATCAGTAGTGGTTTGACTGGGCATGCAAGTTTCTAGCCTTGCAAACACATGTTGTTAATGGCATGATGCTGTTGGTAGGTCCTCATCCTCAATCAGCCTTCCCCTCCTGAATCCCTGCCTTCCCAGCCTCCCGGCTCCTCCACCCAAATTCAAAGCACTGCACCTATCCCAGCCTCACGTCGTTGAACATCTGGAAACGGGAGGGAAGAAAAGCACGTAGCATAATCCATCCTGAAGATGTGCTGTGTCATTCTGCTGTGGGAACCAGTGACACACAGAAGCTGCCATGTAGCTTTAGCATTGTCAGAATCCCCACCTGCTGTGTGGGGATTGCTGCTTTTCACAATGCCCTGCCCGGCCACGTTTTTGTCTCATAAAACCTCAGATTTGCGAATCCAGTGCTTAAAGTGTAAAGGTGACATGGAGGCTATGAAGGACTTTGATTTTTAGACCTACAAAGGCTGCGCTTCTTCAGTCATTGGAAGTGCAAGATAAAATTCTGTTCAATTTCGGGATCCTAGAGGTTGTATGTTGGTGGGGAAAAAAAAGGTCAATGTAGTATCTGTGGCCCAGTTTGAAGGAACCCACAGAGAGATCTTTGCACCCACCCTATATGGGGTGAATAAATAAATGACTACCGTAGCAGCAGGAGGATGGCAGTGCTGGCCACACTGGTGGGGCTGTTCTGTTGCACTGCAGATGGCAACCAAACTTCTAGTGACTGTAGCAGAGTTGGGACTTCCCCCAAAAAGAGGGGATGGGGGAGGTAAGCCAGATGAGTGAGTTAGAGCGCCTAGAAGCGTTCTGCGTCTGTGTTGAGGCTAATCTGAAAGCCAGGGAACTCTAAGTGGTCTGAGCATCAACTCATGCTTTCTAGTTCTCGCATATTTTGCTGTGTTCCTTAATGCTTCATTTAGCAATTTAACTTCTTTTATAAAAAATAAGGGGGGTCAACCTGGGTCACTGAAGAGTAGAAGTTACCATATACAATATGGAGCATGGGCTGACAGAAAAATATTCTTGGCTACTCATGCTTTCTTTCCGACTTCTGAAAGTGACCAATACAGAAACCAAACTTACCTGAGAAGTGCCTTTTTGTTTCTTTCCCATTAGGAAGTTTGACAGGTTTGGCATTAGTTTTGTTTTAAAATTTCTTCCCTTTCTGTCTCTACACACACAAGAATATGTTCCTTTCTGTATTTTTGTTGATCATAAAAATACCAGGATTATGTTTTTTCCTGTGTCTTTCTGCTCTGTGAGAGATGTCATGGGAACTACGTCAGGTGATGTGATGATGAATGGGTGGAAATCTGGACTCCTCGCAAATTCAAGTTGCTTCTGGAATATGTTTAGTTTGGTAGGTTGGTAACAGAAATTTTAAACACAGTTTTAAATGGTATGGATGGAAAAATCTTTTCTAGTGATCAGCTGTATGAAGCTGACACACATGATTTTGTTGTCCTGTTGCCTTCCATTGTTTATTCAGTAAGACTCGAGTGAGTTCTAAATTTCTCACAAAGGAAGGAAAAAAAAAAAAATCTTTTGAACCTTGCTTACAAACTCTTGATAAATTTTTGCCTCCAGAGTTGTGGCTGTTATATTAAAAAAAAAAAAAAATTGCCATTGATAATTACCACTACAGGATGAACACAGAGAGAAAAATGTTACTGATAGTTTCTTGGCTTAACGTGATTATTGGTCTTAGTCTTTAAAAAGCCAGGATTATCTTTGACTTATGGGCACAGAGTCCTTTGGTCTTGCATATGAATTTGTCTTTTTCTTTAGTGGTCCTCCTATTAGTTTACAGTCTGGTGAGACCATATTGGCTGTGTTCAGAGTGGTGTGGCTTTGGCTACGTGGGTGATGCAGGGTGTGGAAGAGATGTAGGTTGTAGTTTGGAGTACATTTAAGCTGTTGTTGCCCCAGGACAAGAACAGTTCCCCTCTCTCTCATTTGTTTGTACTCTGCTTTACAAACAGAACTGCAAAGGTGACCTGGCTGAAGTTTAACTCTGAAGAAAAGCAGTGATTGAGATGGATTATTTTCTCAGTCCAGTTGATCATGTAGTCACATAAAGGCTGTACTACTGTGGCACAAAATGGTATCTGGATGTTGTGAGTAAGTGGCCAGAGGATTTGAACTGCTTTTTTTTTCCTGGTAGTTCAGGGTTAGTTTAAATCCAAGTCCGCTCTGTCCCTAAGCAAAGCCCAGAGACTGAAAATAATCAGTATCCTACAGGACACAGCGATCCTCTCTAATAGTTCACCGTCCCTCTCCCTCCCTCGCCTCAAGCTACCATGTGCTGGCCTGAACATTCACCAGATATATCTCATTGTGTTAATGGCAATATAATTTGTCAAAGAAACCCTGTGAAGTTAACGAATGGTGTTAGCTCAGTCCAAGGAGCATGGCAATGGAGCAGGACCCTGAGACTACAACAAGTAGAACAGAAGGAGGTGGAGGGGAGGGATAGTGGGCTGAGGTGTTTCTTTAATTGCCTTGAGCTAATCAATCGTCTGGGCAGGGAACACAAGATTTTTAGAATCAAAGTTTTCACATTGCAGCCTGCTTCTATGTGTGACCTGAAGAAGGGCCTTGTTGGTTATGTTCTTGACAGCAGAACTGGCTGAATCTAGGTTACCTGGAAGTACAGGCAGTAATAGTCTACTATGTAAACCCTTCTGAAGCTGGAGTTTAAGTGATGTGGTTATCCTGAGTTTATACATGCAGAGCATGTCACGCCGTAACTGCAGAACATCCAAGCATGATTTTATGTGCTCTGTTCCCACCATTGCCCCACACAGTGCCTCTCGCAGGAAAAGCTTTGGAAACCATGGTCCTGCAGTGACCCCTCCTCCGCACGGTGCACTCCCTGGGGTGCTGCTCTGTTAGCACACTTTGACCTCTGCAGAACAGATTAAATTTCTCTGCTCTGAAGCAGCGCGTAAGAATGAGCCTTGTAAGGCAGGGATCAGTCTGTCTTTGCCTCCTAGAGGATGTCTTGCACTTCATAGTCTTTTATAGTAAGATGGGTTAAATCAATTGTCAGGATAACTGTGACTGAGTAATTATTATTAATAAGTCATAATGCCACTCAGAGGTAATTTCTGGGGACTTGGGAGGTGGTAGGACTATACAAAGCTAAAATCCTTGGGTGGTAAGGCTGTATTACTATCCGAGTGATAGGAGTGATGGAGGTGAATTCAGGTTTGTGCTGGACAGGTAGTAAGAAGCAGCATGACAAACTGCATGTGGTTTGCTTAGCAGAAGTGAAAACTTTACTTAATCCACGCTGATGGTGATGAGAGCTGCAAGTAGGTGAAATTTGCTAATAATAGTGTGTGTATCTACACTGTTACATCAGAAATTTGCACTCTTAACGGCAAGGGGAAAAAAACCAAGTTGGAGAGAGGTGTGAGGGCGGATCGTGACCAATGTGTTAGCCACTGTACCACGGTACTTGAAAAGTGGAGATGCTGCATTACCTAAAATACCAGTAACTTTGTGAACCTTTTTCTCTTGCTGTGACACTGGTGACACTGTACACATACCTTTATCCTGGTGCATGAACAGGCACACTTGCTAGAGATAGAATGGGTTTTTTTATGTTTGTTTGGTATGAAATGAACAGACTCTATCTGGAACTAACCTCAGGCAATACTTTGGCAAAAAGAAAATGCCGAAGTTGAGAAGGTGCCACAAAAATGAGAGCCCGCATATTTATACTGAGAGAGGAGTGTCCTTCCCAACTTAGAAATATAACCCAGTGGATACTTCTAATATGAAGTTTATTTAGAGGCATCTCCTCAGAGCTTCTTTCAAATCAAAAGTTTTAAAGCTTAAGAAAATTTACTAGAGCTGCACAATCAGTACCCTTGTTGATAAGTGCGCTGCACTGGGCTCAGAGCTTCTGTTTCAGATCTTCGAAGAACTAGGCCTGAGCTGCAAAACTTTGGATTGAACGGATTCTGCCCTTAATTCAGGGGCAAAGACACCAGGATTTCAGATGTGGTGCTGTGAACTAGATCCTCCTGGCTCACAGGAGGGTCGGGGATGGGTAGAGATCTGGAAACACGTTTTGAAGCCTGAGTCACTCACTCGCTCCCCCTGAGCAGGATGGGGTAGAGAATCAGGAAGGCAAATGCCTGAGAAACTCATGGGTCAAGATAAAGACAATTTATTAAATAAAGGGGGGGAAAAGAAAGCAAGAGGTAGAGCCAAGTGATGCAAAAGCAATCACTTGCCCCTTCCCACCAGCGGACTTCTGTGAGCAATGCCTACTTTGGAAAAACACTCTTCACTGTTATTTTTATTGCTGAACATGACATATGGTATGGAATATCCCTTTGGTCATTTGGGGTCCTGGCTGTGTCCCTTTCCAACCTCTTGCCCGTCCCCAGCCTATTCCTAGGATTTAACAGAGTAAGGAAGGAAGGGCTTGATGCTGTTCAAGCACTGTTCAGCAATAGCTAAAGCATTGGTGTGTTATCAACGCTGTTTCGGTCACAAATCTAAAACACAGCACTGTGTGGGCTGCTAATTAGCTCCATCCCAAGCAGACCTAGTCCACAAGTGCATGGTAGCAGTGACCATGGCAAGTAACAGGAAGAATAAGACTGGGCAAGTAATCGGAGGACAAGGGGAGTGGAAGAGGCTTTGGCAGGAAGCAGGGTGGAGGGAGCAGCAAATGGGAGAGAGACGTCAATGGGAACAGGGCAGAGGAACTGAAAATTCTGGCTATGTTAAAAAAAATCAAAAAATCTTTTGAACTAAACTTACAGAAGTTGTTGGAGATTTGCACCTTCCTCTCAATTCTGGTGTCAAAGTCAGCTGGTGTCTGGCCCTGGTGGTACCTTATTTCCTGTGGAGCTGATGTTTTGATCCTCTGTTCTTCCCTTCCTCACCTTCTTGCCCTAGAAGTATACAGGATTGTCATAGCCAAGCTTTTCTGTGTCTTGCTTGTACCTAAGCTCTGCTGGGATGCACCCAGTCCTTCCGAGAGTCGCATACTGAGGCTTTGCTAACCCTACCATAGGCTTCCCTGAGCTGTGCGGTGGAACATGCTTTTTTTCTCCTCCTCTTCAGGCTGTTATAATTCTGTGGGAATTGCAACGCAACTGGGCCCAAGAGTGTCTGGTCAGGACACTAGGTTGGTGGGTTTTTTTAGGCTACTCTTAAGTTATCTTCTTAATGCAGGAAAATGTATTAAACATGTGGTTTGCCTTAGTGAGTTACTGGAGAAAAGGGAAGCAGTGTGTCTGTGACTGATAACGTTTTTAGAAGGCTGTACCTCTGTCCTGGGAAGGCTTATGGCTGTGAATCCAGAGTAGAGAGGGGCAGCCACCCTCGGTAAAGTGGGTAAACATGTGAAGTTGGATTTAAGGTGCAGCTCAGACCTCACTGCTTCCTGGTACTTATGTTAAGAAATACTCTCTGGGTTGTGGGTGCAGTCACTGCACTCCGAGCCCCGCCTGTGCTGCTGGCCAAGGCCATGTCTTACTCATGTTCTTCCCCAGTTCGCTTGTTTCCGCTTCGTCCCGTGCGCAAGCATCAGTGTTCCCACAGCAAATCCCGAGCATCTGAGAACTGCAATCCTTCTGTTGTTGTTTTCAGATATTTTTATTTTTTTTTTGAGTGGAAGTGTGTGTCAAGTTAACTTTCAATAGAGTGTACTCTCTGCGTGACTAGTTCATTGTGGGAACAGGCAGATAAAAACAAAAAGGGGGGAATGGATGGGTCATCCCCCCATTTTTAGTCGTCAGCGTAGTTACAGAATGCCTGAGATGCTGCCTGTTTTTAGGCCCGTGCTGAGGGATATAAGTGAAAGTATGGGTTTTGTGGTGAGGAAGGACCCAGGGTTGTTAGTGGGTGCCACCCTTAGGTCCTGCCTCTGCTGGTGCGTAGAGCTCTGTAGACGCAGGCAGCCCTGTACTGTCCAGCAGTAGCAATGCACACCTCTGAATTTGTGTGCAGTGTGCAAGTGAAAAACTCTGCTTTTGCTGTTATGTGTAAGATGTGCAGTCAGTCCTGCATGAATTTGATTTTTCTCGTGCGACAGCACAGGACACAGCTACAGCTTACAGTCATGTGTGCTCTCTTTCCTGGCTGTAGCTTTTGTCTGTGCTTTTATTCCATGTGTCTAAGCGCTTTCTTAGTGGAGTTTGGGAAGCGTGTCATGTCTGTGGCCTGTGGGGGAATTAGGAGGGCTGTGGGTGAGTATTCTGATAGTCCTTTTGGACTGAACATTTATTTTGGGGCTTTCTGCAACTGGTGGTTCTGAGGCTTAGGAGGGGGTGTAACTCTTTGCTACTAACAGTTGCTGGGGGAATTCACAATTTAAAAAAGAAAAAAAACCTAGAAAAGGCTTAGTTGGGAAGTTAGGAAAAATAGAACAAAATCCCGCTATTTAAGAAGCCCAACTCATGAGGCAGACTATAAGCTAATCAGTAAGGACCTCTCTACCCAGCTTCAGCAGGTGGAATGTTAACATCTTAATGGCAATATGGGAGCCTGACTGCTGCTTGTATAGGCCTTATATATATATGCATGCATTCCAAATAGATATTTGAGACCAAAAAGGTGATAATGATAGCATTAAAAATAAAAAAGGAATTGCCTTACAGAAATTCTCTGTAATAGTTAAGCCTTACATCAGCTCCAAGAAAAGTAGTGAAGAGAAATCAAATCAGGTAGACAAATACAGTGATGAAGCATTTATTGCTGATAAATAGAGTATCAAATTCCACTTAGTCTGAACAGAACACGTGGATACCTTTAGCCTGGTTAAATGTTTAAAGAATCAGGATTATTCAGCTAACTATTAGAACTTGAGTATAGCACCCTGGGTTGTATGGGTGACCTGTTACTTTGAGTGAAGGGCTATGCCTTGTCTTGCGTAGGCTGTAATCCAAGCTCTGCCCTCAGAGACATGATCTAGTTAGCATGGAGTTCCAGGTTGTGTGCATTAGCTGAGTCATTGTCAAACATTAGAAAATATCAAATGTTTTCAGGTACTGCAAACAACGCTAAGATTTGTGGCTTGCTGTTTGCAGGCCAAATCTGTGCACCCATGCTGTTGTTGTGGTTCAGCTGATGCATGGTAGGCAGAATGCTTGGCCATGGCTCTGAGTCCTGTGGTTAGAATGAGGGGGCTGCATAGGCAAAGGTATCTGGCTGCTAGAGAAGTGGGAACAGAAGATGATGTAGATGAGATGGTAGGTTTGCAGAAGAAGTGTTTGCTCGTACTGCATTAGCTTCTCTATCAATAACACTTTCACTATGTGATTTGTTTGGAAGGATAGAACACGAAGACATGCCACAAGAAGGAATTTGGAGTGGGTTAAAGGAGACACAGGAACAGGTAGTGTGATGATCTCTGTAGACACTACCAGAGGCCTTAGTGCAGTACTGCTTTGTTATGTGAACTTTATCTTGGCATAATAGGCTGCAATAAAGAGAAAGGGAGAAAGCAGAGAAACGTTGTTCTTCTAGCCTTCCAAAAAGAGCATATGAGAGCACACTCGGCTCTTAGTTTTTCCTCTTTGCTCACAGCAGAGAAGGTAACTGCTGTGGAATGGGAAATCTGTCTCTGTTTAAAATGAAGTAGGAAAAAAGGGATAGGGGTTCGCTGGAAATTTAGAAAACCTATGATGACACATGCTTTCTTTAGAAGCCCAAACGTACTTGGTAGAGACCTTACGCAACATTTCTGTAGGATGTATAATTTCCTTGAAAAAAAGGAAGCTGACAGCAGTGAGTGGGAGGCTTCTTCACATTTTCACTAGAGCAGTGAAGCAGAGAACTAAAAGTGTCCCATCCCTGATTTTAGGTAGGAAGAGATGACGGTTATTCTGTAAAGATAACCTTTACCTGTCTTGCTCCTGGGACTGTTCTTGGGCAGGAACTCTTCATCAGCTCCTTGCTGCCAAGCTTTTATTTCACCAGCCAGCAAGAAGAGAGTGCACTGAAGAGGGCAGTGCTCCCCCATGCCTAGGAGAAGCTGTGGAGGGAAAATGTGTTTTCTTTTCAGCTCTGCTTTCCTCCAGTCTCATTTCTGAGCTTGAGGAAGAAACAATCTCGCTCTCATGACTCTAGCCTAGCTCTTACGACTAACTGGAAGAGAGCAAAGACATGGAGAGTTTACATGCATTGATACCCAGGCTTAGGAAGTTATTAATGGTTTGGCTGAGCAGTGGTGGCTGTCCTTGCTCATGTTTTTAATACCCAGCAAATGGCCGCTTTCCTCCCACGAGGCAGTTGCATTACCTTGCTCTTGTCAGCAGCCACTGTGGCTTGGCTTGTACATGGTGATGTTAAGCCAGCATAGCTTGATTGTCTGTGAGTCAAAATTACTGGGAGGTAGAATTTCACGGTGGGTAGAGCAGGGAGTTTTCTCAGTGCTAGGAATACTTTATGTCCCTAGGCAGTGAGAGTTGACTTCTTGAGGAAAATGCGCTCCTATGAATTGTCTTTGTGAAACAAAAGTGTCTAACTAAAGACTCCAGACTTCATCAGAGCAAACCATTTTTTGATCCAGCCCAGCATCCTGCTTTCTTGTGGTCCCCAAACACAAATATTGGAGCTTCTGGGTTCTTAACTTTTCTGGAAATTGTTAATTGAGATGGGCAGAAAGAGGTGCTCATACTTGAGGAGCAGGAGCAAGTGAGATGTTTAAAGCCGTCTGAACGGGATAGAAGACAAAGAAAGTCAAGTGGGTTGTGTTGAAAGATATGGGAGTAATAGCTGAGCTATTTCTGCCCTGTTTAGTTTTCCAGTTCCTGTGCCTGGAAAAGGCTACAGCATGAGTGTGGACAAGAAGGAGAATCTGTAATGACATGAGGAGAGTACTTTCATGGGTAAACTGCAAACAAATTGGGTAATCCATGAGAAGTAAGGCATGGAGAAGACCTTCTGTGAATGCATTTCTGTACCCAAACACATAGAAGCGTGTATCCCGTTGCTTGCCTTCAGTCTCTTGTCTGAGAAAGTCTTTCTATGGCGTGGCACCCAGCAGAAGAGCAGGATGCTTAATATGCTGATGGGCATTGTTTTTTGCCAATGGGAAGCCTAATCTTCTTAACGACTGGCCTGGATGACCTCCTGGATGCTCTCACATGAGAAGGGATAGGGTGTGGAGCCAGACTGGCTATAGTTTGTTTTCTGGGCTTGTATACAGTGAAAGGAAGTGACTTGTTCTGCTGTGATAAAGCTGTAGTACTGATTTATGAATGGTAGTAAGTTTTCATATGATGACATGAGAAACAAGGAAAGCGCAGAATGGTACAGGGATTGTGGTGGCTCACGACTTGATGCCATTTAGGAATAAATAAAATAAAAAAACCAAAATGTGGAAACTGGATCCCTTTGCAGTGCCTGTCACATGACTGCACAGACAGGCTGAATTTGGGTAATTCTTAATTGACACATGCCTTAATTTGCAACTAACCTAAATTAATTTGCTTAATTGCAGGTAATGTAGCAGGTAATGAATGGGTCAGGTTATATATGCAAGCCTGAAAGGCTAGGTTGGCAAGCAGCATGGACTTTGACAGTAAAATTTCTGCTCGTGGATTGAGATAGGGACAGGGAGATTGCTTGGCATTTACCATCACGGGCAAAGTAGACTCAACTCGGGGAAAATGCAATCCAGTCAAAATCCTTAATTTGCTTCTAACCTAAATTTGAATGTATTTAATAGAGCATACAACAATAGTTTATAAAACAGTTGTTAAAGTAACTTCTTTTTTTTTCCCC
>VWZZ01000494.1:0-75434 GCA_013399095.1 Psophia crepitans
ATTCCCAGCAGAAGTCCGGGAAGTTGAAGTGCCCCATGAGTACAAGCGCTGACGATCGTGCAACTTCCACCAGCTGCTTGTACAATACCTCGTCTGTCTCCTCGTCCTGGTTCAGCGGTCTGTAACAGACCCCCACCAGAATGTCCACCCTGTAAGAGGAAACATAAGCCTCACTTTTGAAAAGACTATGTCTGAGGTAGCATTTTATGTCTGAACAAACTACTTTACTACAGAAAGAGGAACTTTAAAATGGATGGATCTCTAAAACCTACCAGTAAAATACTCTGTAGTTTATACTTCATTGGTTTTTCAATAGAATACTTTTCTGAATCAACTTCAGGAACTAAAGGAGGTCATTATTTAAAGTAAACTTGAATGCAGTTCTGTACTTGTGCACATAATTTCATGTTGGTGTTTAAAATTGAAGAAGATTGTGAGAGTTAGCTCATTATGTATTTTCTTGATTTATTAACTATTAAAACTGTTTTGTAGCTGAGTTCAGACCTAAAGATGCATTTTTATCACTACATTCTGTAACATATTGCTGAGAAGAGATGAGAGTCCTTTTCACAGCATGATCGCAGAAGAACCACCACAAATTATGTATGTCAGAAATGGACTCTGATTTTCAGTAGCACTTCATGAGCTTCAGCTGATGGCAAAGATGATTTGTACCTGAACATTGGGGTTTTAGATTAAAATTTCTCCAATCCCATGGAGATACCTGTAAGCTGGATAATCAGTGAACACCCATCTCATACAAAGCATGTGAGTCTTGCCCTACTGGAACTCTGTGTCTATGTGACTGTAAAGAGGGTCTGGGGTGACCTGCTCAGTTATTGCCATCTGCACTGGAGGTCTAAAGTTAGATGAGATTAATTTCATTCTCTGTCCCAATTTAGCACTGAAAAATCAAAATCGACAACACATTTCTGGAGCCACAGGCTGCAGAAAACTGGTGGGATATGATTCGGATTTTTTTGTCCCATCACAGGGAACACACGAAGGTTTCAATTTAAATTCATCTCTTGTCCATGTTTGCTGACTTCTGTTACCCTTTCACACGTGTATCATGTCTACCATAACTGGAGGTGTAGGTTTGTATTGTTCTGTGTGGCAAACGGAAGGTTTTTTCAAAGTCAAACTGACAAGACTCACAGCCGTAAGTTATAAGAGACCAAAAATAAAGATGAGCTGAATATAGCAAATAGGATTTATTTGGGTATCAACTATCACCTCAAAATAGCAGAAGGCATGGTTGCTGAGAGAAAGAAATACAAATATATATAGTTTAGAAACCTTATATAGTTTTATAAATAACCAGATACGTTTACATGTACACAGCTATTAAATAGGTTTGTCACTACAAGGATCTCTCTCTCTTTCTCTCCATATAGAGAGGAACATATGTGAGATGGTACACTAGCATGGAGTAGTCATAAAATTTTAATGGTCTGTGTCTGAAGCATGGTTATTGCTCGTTAGAGTCCGAAGAATTAGTGGTTTAAGTGGCCTTCCCAAACAGGCCATGCTAGCTATCCAAGTTTTCACTGTCACAATGTGGTTAAGGAGCACTTCTATATAGTATTTGTAGTCCGTGCTGACAATGTGCATTGTCTCTGTTTATCAGGGCTGCAAAGTCTGATGGGTATCCCATTTTGTAATGGGATGTACATATGGAATTTTTTGATTTTTAATAATAAAATTAATTTTGTCTTTCTAGGTCAATGTTTTTAAATGTAGAATTCAGCTACAGAAGCTACACCAGGGACAACCAGTTGTGTATAAGACAAGCTTGGAATTGTACAATTGGCATCAATGACTGTATTATGTGAGTAGTGCAGGCCAAATGGAAAAAATGGGTGATAAAAATCAAAACATTATTCAGCAAAATGCTTAAGCAAAACATTTTCATGTGTATTATGTGGCATCCTGCTTTTCTGAATTTCAATAAAGCTCATATAATTTTATACAATATAACAATATAGCAAAATGATCTTCAAGGTTAAGCCTCAAAGAAGTTTGCCTTAATATTAAAAAAGAAGAAACCAAACTAACATGAAACATTTCATTTTGCTAAAAATGTACTTAAACTGCCTAATAACATTGCCGGTGCTTTTGGTGGTTTTGGTTTTTGCTGTGGAGTTTCCTTAATGTAACCGTAACTACAGTTTCAAACCATATTTACAAACATAGAAACCAATCATTCACTTTCATTCTTTCCACATGTTGTTCATTATTTGAAAAAGTTTTTGCTGTGTGATTTTTTTGTTTACTCACTATATTTGAGTGATGGTTGCTATTTGCACTGAAATAAGTATGCACACACCCCAAAGTATTTGTAAATGAATAAAAATAGTTTGGTCATCTAAGCTAAATTCGTAAAAGTGTGTAACACCACTAACATGAATAAAGTGAATCAAAAAGTACATCTACAAATTCCTTATTCAGTACCATTTAGAAAGCAACAGAAACAATAAATTGTGAGATAGAAGTCCAACTAAACAATTTAATTATAGACTATGCAATGTGACCAACTTTATATTTTTGAAAAACAAACAAAAAACCCACCAAAAAAAACCAAAAACCAAACCAACCTAGAGGCAGAATAAAACTTTCACTGACAAGCAAATAAAGAACATTTACAAAGCACCTCAGAAACAAAGACAGCTAAACCATCAGATAATCAAATGTGAACATTAACACCTTTCTTTTTATTGATTGCTCAATGTACTTTCTATTAGGAAGAACATCATCAGACAGTCTTCAAGAAATTTTCATTTGGCTGTAGGTTGAGATCAAGAAGGGACATACTTCTCACAGAAATTATAAGAAACTGTTTCAAATAACAAACAAAATGTGGAAAGAATGACAGTGAATGCTTGGTCTGCATGTTTGTAAATACATGTGGAGGAGGAGGCTGAGGGGAGACCTGATCGCTCTCTACAACTACCTGAAAGGAGGTTGTAGTGAGGAGGGGGTCGGTCTCTTCTCCCAAGTAGCAAGCGTCAGGACAAGAGGGAATGGCCTCAAGTTGCATCAGGAGAGGTTTAGGTTGGATATTAGGAAAAACTTCTTCATGGAAAGAGTAGTGAGGCATTGGAACAGACTGCCCAGGGAGGTGGTTGAATCACCGTCCCTGGAGACATTCAAAAAGCATGTAGACGTGGCACTCCAGGACATGGTCTACTAGACATGGTGGTGTTAGGGTGACGGTTGGACTTGATGATCTCAGAGGTCCTTTCCAACCTCAGTGATTCTATGATTCTATGTGCTTACAAGCTAAACAACAAAAATTATAGCTAACTTGGCTTGGTGAAAGCTGAAGGTCTATTTTGAGGAATAAATCTCTGGCCCGTATTGATGCTTCTGACAAAGGATTTTTCAGTCTGACTCAGAGCAAACCTCACCACCTTTCGAACACACTGGTACAGCTAGTATCTTTCATGCACTAATGTTTTGGATATTGCCAAAACTGGTGATAATAAAGAGTGGGACATTTCCCAGAAGTTGCTTTAAGAAAAGTGGACCATTCTGACAGGTGAGTGTTATTCCTCACAGAGAAAAAATATATTATACAAATTTTCCCTGTCTGGAGATGGGAAACTATGGACAACCAAACCTTAGGAGATGTGAGTTAAACTTTATGCATTTTCATGTTACAGAAGCACAAAAATCACTAGTGGGAACTATATATGATAACCTATGTCAGGACCTCTGTATGTATTATAAAGCAAGAAAAAGGGAGATTAAAACAATCTTAAATGGTTAGTGTCATAGCAGAACCAATCAGCAAGAGAATAGGACTTTAAGACCTCATTTCTGCACATCAACAGAACTAGGAAAAGACAGAAAATGTTTGTGGATTTTTTCCTTTTTTAGTCACAATATAGTGAATTGCTTTCAAATACAACAATTGCTTCAGATATTCTAGCCCAGATTATCTTAGAGGAAAAAAGCGATTCATAGACAGGAGCAAACATCTTAGAAGTCTGCCAACCTGGAAATATCCTTTAGGCTGACCCTGAGCACCCTTTCTCCTCTCTAAAATAGGGTCAGATAATAACCATGAATCTTTTGTATGGGGTGACACTTCTGCTTAATGAGAGTAATCTTGAGCTGTCTGCTTGGCATTTATTAATTTGTTTTTTGTGCAAGTGTGATGGAGATGCGGTCACTGATGGTGATGAAACCAAAGCTGCCATCTGGGACTGACTCAGTGGGATTGTGTAGAAAAAGTGATTTTTCCTGCCTCTGGTGAAGAACGGAGGGGGAAAAAAGATAAACTGAAATTTAATAATGTTAACCTAGGTTACTTTGGGGTTTTTTCACTTTATAAACCACTGGTCACCTACGGCCCTGAAAATAACCCAGATGTTGTTAAGCAGGGCTCCAGATGGTCCTAGAAAGCAGATTTCAGATGAGAGCAAAACAAATAACTGTCTGCTTTCCTGGTCTGCTCTGGCTGTAGGGATGAGGGTGGGGGAGCTATTTTGTAACCTTAAATTAGTGGGGTTATCTTTGTGCTTTTGAGCATACTAACCTGACATGAGGGAATGTAACACCACTTGAAACATGTGAATTATGCTCTTGCTGCAGATGAAATTTCCCAACCATAAAGTGGAGTATAAGTGGTTTTCCCAACCCCACAGGCAACACCAGAAGTCCTGGAGTCCTGCGTAATGCATTCATTGTAAATGCAGTAGTGGTAAAGTGTGATTTAGGTTGTTTTTTCATCTCCATAGAGAAATCATCCAGTATCTAAAGGTTGATATGACAAATTTAATTTCCTGTTCCCAGGAATCGTTTAATCATACAGTGCTTTCCATTAAACTTAGCAAAAAGGAAGAAAGGGGAGGGGGAGGAAGGAAAAAACTGCACACTCTCGGTCTCTGTCCTGGCCCTGTGACAGTTGCAGCTGTAAATCTTTCCCTTCGCATTAATTTTGGAAATAGAAAAATCAGGAAAAAGTATCCCGGCATATTTAAATCTTAAAATATACTTTCATTTCACTTCCAAAGACTTACGAAGTATTTCTATGTGCAACATATGTTTTTAAAAGTGAGGCCACCATCTGAAAGTTAAAGGAATATTATTATGTGAGAAGCCTTACTGCTAATTTTTTTCAGCAAATCTCCATTTCCAAAATGCTACTCAAGTCTCATTTTTGCTTCTAGAAAAAGAACACATTATAAATATAACACATTAGAACTTGATACCATCTACAGTGTATGTTAAAAGGAAGTTCAAGAGATAAGTTAATTAAGTGGATGATATTCTCTCCTAGTAATTAATATATCATTCTTTCTACAGTTTACTTATATAGCAAAGGAATATATTAAATATTTTATAAAATAGAGTACATTCTTGGAGAAAGACATAATTCCTTTCATTGCACATCATTGAAAAAATATTCAAATTTCTATTGTGAATAGCCCTGAAAAAGCTCTAGCTCATGGTTGATTTAAGAATGTTGCTTTCATTATGATGACTTATTTATTTTCAGGTCACCTGTTTTCCAAAAAGCCTGGAGAAACATTCTACGTCTGATGTTTGGGTAACTACATTTCTGGGTAAATTGTCTCAAAAACTCCAAGGTCTCTAATACAGTCCAGTATTCCTTTTTCTGTGCAATGATTATTCTTTCTGTACCCCCAACCCATGAAAAGAAAGAAAACCTTTTAATTAACCTTCTGAAAATGAAGTGATTCTTCTAGGTCATTCTATGGAGGGTATGATCTCAGTTAGGTAAGGTTTGCTTTTCGGGACCTCAGATCTGGAAGCATAGGTGGCATGTATGTGAACCTTCCACTTCTCTCATACAGTAAGACAACAGGAATAAAATTTATTTAATAATTAATAAAATTAATAACCTTTTATAAAATGGTGTGATTTGTGAGGGTATCATTTTCCATGTTTAACTGTTCTCCAGCAGGATAAGGCACAAACTTTTAGGCCTTTTCACTCCTTTATTTTACCGATTGCGATGCTGTTGCATTGCATGAACAGGAACTATCCAGAGTCAGCATTATACTAGCGGGTTCAGGTACAGGTGACAGAGGAAACGTTAGATTCAATGAGAGATTAAAAGCCAGAAAAGCAAACTAAATAACTGAGAGGTTAGTTACTGCTGCCATCGCAATGATTGCAGCCTGCATAGCTTAAAATTAACGTTGTTGTATCTGTAGTATATATATGTTACAGCATAAAAGACCACAGGTGACTGCCACTTAGAGTTACATTCTGGGTCAAGGAACAGTAAACTCATTCTTTTAACAGGGAATGCACTATCACCATATGTTCACAGCTAAGATAACGCAGGCCACTACGAAGTTTTTATCCCTTGTCCAGACGAAAATGGGAAATTGTAATGGATTTTTGTTCAGAGCTGATTTTATAACCTATCCCATTAAATGGCATTACATTCACATGACCTGACTTTACATAATAGAGTTATGATAGCACAACTGACTGAACACAGAACCTGCATTTTGCAGTAGCAATGTTTAGACCAACTCATTGGTAATGACTCTGTGCAAATGTTAAGTTCTCTTGTTTCAGTGAAATTAAATGTATTCTTCTTTCCTTTTAAATCACATTAAAAGGACCTGATTGCTTAGTTTGTGTATGCTATGTACCAAAGTGACCCTTTAATTAAGATCATGCTGAAACTCTACCTAGAACATTGTTATAATCCTTCTATTTTCAGCTTGCTTTTTTTTAGTAAATAAGGTCTTTGAATTCATCTGTCAGTACCACCTAATAACTGCCTAATTTGTTAGCCAGTTACAAGACATGACAAAAGTAGAGCTCTCAAAGATACCGTGTTCCTGTATATTTTGTAAAGACTGTTGGCTAGAAAGGAGAGAGGGACCCAGATCGGGACCAGCGAGGCTTAGGGATCGACTCGCCCTGCAGAACTGCCCGCCAGCTTTCCATCGCTAGGTAAGTCAGCCTGTTCATGGGTAGGTCTGAACCTGCCACGGTAAGGGGTGCTCTGGCCCAATGTGACAGGTAATTGTTTTGGTTAGGATACTATTTCTCTGCTAGTTTTATTTCAAGGATCGTTTAGCCATTTCAAAAAAAATAGCTTCCTCTTTTACAGGACTCCCAAAGACCATTTTTTTTACTTCTTTTAATTTATCACTAAACTAAAACTAGTGTTAGCTCTGAATTTTAATTAACTGCTTCTGTTTCCCCAATTTTGTGTGACCATTTGTTGTACAATCAAGAGACTTTGGGTATTTTTTCGGGTTTTTTTATTGGCGGCCATTTGGATTTCTGTGGACTACTAGTGGCCGAAGGATCAACAGTTGCAAAACACCAGTTCAGTAGTCCTGGGACATGGAAGGAGATGAGGTATCAGAAAAGAAGCTTGCAGATGTGAAGACCTAAGGAAACTGTGGTACGCAGAATATAGAGGATGGGAATACAAAAGTGGGTGAGTAAGAGATGAAGATCAGAGAACACAAATCCATGGAAAGCCAGATTTCTTCCATCCTGCTAGACTAACTGAATCTTCTAGCATGGTTTTTCATATTAAGGTTCAGTTTAGGGAGGAATAGATCTTACTACTTTTGTCAAACAAGCCCGTAATTTTTTATTGTTTTTTTTTTTTTTCACATAAATTTCTCATTAGATTTTGAAGTGGCCAGAGCTCCACAAATCTACTCTGACTGGTGCCAGCTGCAGAATGTCTCTTGATGCCCATGGGATCTGCATTGGACCAGCCTTGTATCCTTTCCACATGCTTACTGCTTTTCAGATTTCCTTGGCCAAAAATACTGCACCACTCCACACATATTTATACTGTTCGTAGAGTAAGTAAATACACGTGACTATTTAAAATTAGGGTAAGTATGAAAGGGATTTTCCATACCTTACTTTTTCTAGGCAATGCCAAGGCTAAGATTTCATTCTGAAGGTATAAACAGTTATGTGCATGATCCATACAGTATATTGAACAGTACATGACATGAAGTCCTTATCACTGAATCATATTATTAATATGTGCTGAACATGATGTCTGACAGACAACACTGGCCACAGCGGCCAGAGAGCACGAGAGTCCTTTCAGAAGGAAAACACATTTTAGCAAATGCCCCTACTGAACATGAAAGAATATTGAAGTGAAATAGAGCCTATGCTGTGGAGTCAGTGGGAAAGGGACATTTTGGCGCAAAACGAGACTAGATCTACTGTTTTCTTCACATTATATGCCTAAACACCTATCAGTTGGAAGCTTTTCTAATTCTGAACGTTAACATCAGTTACCAACAGCCACTTGGATCAAGGAAAATGCCTTTCCCTCTCATAGTTAGTCTTGGATTAACATCTACTGCCAATAATAACCTCACCTAAAGCCTTGGAAAGAGCAGGTCAGACAAAGAATTGCATTCATGTGCATCAGAATTACTTCTCCTCATTGCTTAAAGAGCCCTACTAGACAACAAATTAAAAAAATAAAAATAAAAAAATAAAGAAGGTCATTGTAAGAGCTGGTCAGGTCATTTGATACTGCATGCTACAGTTTCTTTCTTTGCTGGCCATGCGTGAATAATCTTGTGAATTTGGAATTTAGATAGCACACGTTGTCTAACAAAAGTACAGTTACTCATGAATAATTTGGATTTCAATGTGTATGTGAAGAAAATGGCTCAACACAAGGCTTTTTGTATTAAAGCCATCTGTGACTCAGTATCATCATGCATGATATGGTGTTATTATGTGAAAGCAGTAGTGCATGAAGGGCCATGGAAATGGCGTATGAAAAGCCACTTTAGGATGCCATACACAGTTCCTGGAAATGGTGATGATATGGGGTATGAGGAACAGTGATGCTCTTACAAATCCTGCTGAAATCAGCTGTCTTTTCTATACTTAATATAGTTGTATGTGAGGTTTTGGTGCATTGTAATGACGTTATTAGCACGAGCTTTTTACTTGGGTATGAGAAAGATGTGAGTCATGCAGCTTTTCCAAAAGAGAGCAGATGAAATGTTGATAGCACACTAACGTGTATTCTGTATGTGTGACAAGTATTCCAGAAAAATTGTTGCTTTGAGATATGGTAGGGTGCCCTTAAGAATGATGTTGTACAAGTTTTTTCTTATCTGTGTCTACCCATCTTTTTTTTTTTGTAGATGAACTCTGGAGTCCATAAAAATCACATATAAAACTCATTGATTTCAGCAGCTCCAAATTTTATCCTGTAAGTTCCCAAGCATTGCAAAGAAGAGATATAAACACATTTGAAACCTGAAATAGATTTTCTGCACAAAAAGAATAATTTACATATAAATAAATATTGTCTTCTCCTCCCATAGACTTTTACAGATTAATTTGAAGAGCTCTGCAAGTCTGCATAAATATATTCATGAAAGTTTGACTGCAGATTATATAAAGATTCCTCCATTTTGACATAAATCAAATTAATCTTCTTTGAATCTTCACTGAAATGATGATGCTAGGCTAAATAAATCTCTTTGAATTCTCATTAACTGTTAGTACAGCTGATTCTTTACTGGTTCATTAGCATGCTTGGTGGCATATGCTCAAAAAGAGGAAAAAAAAAGAACCCTACAATTTAATGCAAAATAGAACAAAGCTGCAGATTTCAGCCTTTGTCTTGTACATACTGTAAGGTACATGGAGAAATGATCTAACTTAAGCATTAGATGAGGTTCTTCTGAATTGCCATTCAAATTGTTTCCTAACTCTGACAAAGTATAAATTAATTACTCAGCTGCATGTAGATTTTCACCTGTCAAACTGAGTTAAAACTATGGAGGAAAATAAGTGTTAACATAACCACAGTATAACATTAACAAATAGATATCAGCAACTAAATTTCCTACTTTGCAATAGCAAAACATGCTAATTCAGCATTAATCATTCTTAGAAAGAAAATAAAAAGTCGTGTCTTTATCCCATGAACGTCTCAGTGAGATAATTTTACATTACAATGTTCAAGAATGGGAACTTCTCACCTGATTCGCTGTCAGTTATACAGATACACTAAAGCTATTATCTACTGAAGAAAATGCATAATCTGGATAAAACAGTAATATAATTAACAATCAATTATCTACTGAGAACCTATATAACTGTGACAAAAAGCCACTGCATTTAGCAGAACTCAGAAGAAAGAAACGTACAAGATCTCAAAGGAAATGCAGCAATCGGCAGCCATTTTCCACACTACGCATCAGCCACAGCAGAGCTGCACAAAGATTTTCACATCCCGTTTCCATGATCTAATATTTCTCCACAGAAGGAGTTCAGTTCCTTAGCTTGTGGCAAAGGTGGGTGGGATTCCCGAGAGGTCTCTGTTTACATAAAGGCCCTGCACAACCCAGCTAAGTATTGGTTACTGAATGTGATGGGTTGCACCACATCAGGCATAGCCACAGGCAATATACTGCTGGACTAACTAGTCTTCTAGGACAACAGGATACTGTATTATTTAATCTATCATTAATATGTTCCATGTTAAGCATAATGCCTGCTGTCATGTTTCTTGACTTTCACAAGCTAATCCAACTTGCTGCTGCTTCTTACATAACTGTACTGCAACGCAATCCTAGAGGCTGCTTCAGGATGTCTCTTACAGCTTCCATTATTTATGTAACATCCCAGAAATCCACTCCAAAGATATGTCTAGAGATAACGAAGACCTAAGATTTATTGCCTCCTCCCAGCCCAAACAGAAGAAAACTGCTCATAGTAGGTGCATCTTCACTGTAAAGGTGAATCCCTAAAATCCACATGGCAAATAAACTTGTGTTATTCCTATGAATAGTATATTGGAAAACAGCTGATGCTTTATGTTATTTTCTTTTTGTGATAACCAGGACACTCCTTTTCCTCTCAGTTCACAGAGCGATGCCCAGAGCGATCTCTGACAGGGATGGAGTCTGTCCAGTTCCCTTTCCTTCTGGGTGCCCACGCTCCGGCCCAGCTCCCTCTGTCCACCCAGAGCAGTGCTCATACTTCAAACACTTTTCATGCTAGCTACATCACTAGCTGAGGCGAAAAGCCTAGAATAATGGGATAAAACCTTTATTTCATGGACTTTTCCAATCCCAAAGTTATCTGCAGAGGAGCCGACTTTCTTTTTCTCTTTTCTTCTAATCTTTACCTCAGGGAGAAGTGAGGAACAGCAGCCGCACTGAAGGGAAGCGAGAGCAGCGTGCCGAGCCCTGTGGAAACAGAGAGGAAGCAGTAGATCATTTCAGTGAGAGCAGCATGTCTTGGCATCGTTCCGTGACACCACCCCCGCTATCCCAGCCTCCTCTGCCCCTCCCACACTCACACATCGAAAAAGCAGATGGAAAATATTCTGCCAGAAGACATTGAAATACAGTGTTAGAAAGTTACTCTCTTAAGGCTGGAGAAAGTGATGGAGAACTCTGGCAGGCAAATTACATTATTCATAGTCAGTGGCATTTTGGAAGGAAAAGCGGGAAGGGAATAGGATACTGAGAGAAGTTGTAGGGATTGTACAGAAACCATCTGGGACGTTGGAAACATGCGCCTTGGCTTGCTACACTTCAGAGAGAGATCTGTGTGGCTAATACTGGGTTAAGGAGGCATAACTGGTCTTCCCAGTTTGTTTTCAGAGCTGAGCTTACTTTACTGCTGCCATGACATTATGGTTATAACGGAGCCAACACTGCCAAATCCCCCGAATGGGTTGTACTCTCTCTAATGGCACTGGGTAAGGATGCTCGGATCCTGAAGTCACTGTAATTTACTCATCTGCTGTGTCTCTCTGTACACATGCTAGTCTCATTTGGATTTTAAAGGTGTGACATAGAGAGGAGATGCTGATCAGTGTCATTCTCAGTGCTTCAGTGATTAAACTTTTCTTAAAAAGTTATTTTTTCCCAGTTTCATGTTTCCTTATATGTCTCTGAAAGACGACGGGGCCTGTTCTCACAAGAACTAAGCTACTCTACATCCAAATTAAAAGGTGCCTTTTCTTCATATGACTCACCAAGAAAACTGCATTGCATATTATAGAGAAATAACATTTAGAAATTAATCCAGTTCCACCCCCTAACTGTTACATGGGGAGAGAAAGGAGCAGAGGAAAAAAGAACCACGTGTGAGAGAGAACAGACACCGCAATCAGTGTTCTTATGAACATATTGAGATACCATGGTGATGAGCGCACGAGGTCAACCTGGAAATGATATTTTCATTTCTGTTATTTCTTCTGAGTTTTAGGCATAAGATTTTGGCAAATATCTAATGTATTTTCCATTAATAGATCTATCCCACCACGAATATCTTTGTACCAAAGGTAATGGAAACCAGACGGAATTTGCCCGCATGAATATATAGATGTGCATTGTACATACACGTATACATACAGACAGATATTAAAAAGAAATTTGGTGAAAGCATCTCTTCTTTTCCTCTCAGCATCAGCGTTTTGAGTTTAACTCCAATAACAACGATCTTCCTAACTTCCAGAATTACATCAAGACAACACTGTATTTAGATTTAAATACGTATAAAATCAAATCTATATCGAATTTTTCATAAGGATTCGCAAGCACTTTTTCATCTCTGTTCCCCCAAACAGTACAGTACAGTCTGCTGTGGGTTCTTCATGTTCCTGTCCAACCCATGGAAATGAAGAAGCTGACATATGTTGCAGAAATACCCCAGGCATTGTAATTTTTCCCATCCTCACAATCTCATATTTCAGGAAACCAACTTTTTATTGGAATTTGCAGATAAAACAGCACCTGCCACAGCAATCTATTGACCTGGAGGAATTGTTACACAGTTAATACTTTTGAGTTTTATTGTAGAAATCAGTAAAGTTCTTCAGTATCCTATGACATATTAGTGTAATCTTGTTTTCAGTATGCAAATTATTTAGGCCAGAGATCATGCTTTTGGTAATAAATCACTTAGTAAATTCGGAATAGGAATGGAAAAATTATAATGAAAATAATAATCAACATGAAGCACTGGAAAGGAATCAGTAGAGAAAAGAGAAATGATTGTTAGTAGGAACATCAGGCATGTGTACCCACATGTAGATAAACACAAAGCAGATTGCTTGTTTAAACTTTTTTTTTTTTTTAATTTTTGCCTGAGGGGCACTGAATTTCTCTCAAGACTGATTGTAATGAATGTCTTTGGCATAGCTGCGCTTGCTGCTTGGGGCAGCTCTTCCACAGGAATGCCATTCAAATTATCATTCCAAAATGGTGTTTCATTAAAACAAATATTGAATAGTATTTTTGTTATGAGTTTGTACAAATGTTTGCCAAAAGGACTCTGAGCAGAATCTCTAAAGAAGAAAATCTAGTTATTTCACAAGAATACAGTTTTATAAAATATAAATTTCCTTTTCTTAATCCTAAAAAATAGGTTTTTGAGGTGAAAAAAAACCAAAATCAATATTTAACACTCAAAAATAATGAAGGACCACAAAGATTTCAAGGAAGAACAAATTTGTGATCTGAATGCAGTCAGAAACTAATGCAGACCTAATTTTTCTAATAATTGTTTTGGATGAGTACTTGGGAAATCATAATTAGACTTTTCTTAATTTATTACCAAAATATGAAATGCTTGCCTGTCCATTCTATTAAATCTGTTTTAGCTTTTACACATACAAACAGACATATGTGGCATGCAAACCCTATTTATATATTGAATTAAAGTTAATATTGTTTGACTGGCAGAATATATTTATATATATTTATAAACCCTATTAATTCTTAATCTATGTGCATATCTAGTGTCCCTACTGCTCAGGACCTGCAAAGCGGTCTCCCCGTCGTATCTTTATGCCAGCACGTGGCTGCCATTCACTGGTGCAGAGAACATGGCAGAGTCAATCTTTCAACACACTAATTTTATTCTCTTGCCCTGAAAATGTAATTTTCAGCTAAATAACATAAATTGCCTACTGTGTTTTCAGTAGCATTATCTTGCACAGAGGTAAACAGAAACTCTCAGGTAGATTGCCTAACTGGATTTTTTCCACAGAAGTTAAAAAAAACGAAGCTGGCCTTCTGCTTTCCACTTGCCAAATCTAGTTCTTTCCCAAATCTCCTCCAGGAGGAATAAGAAGGAGAAATTCTGCCAGGGTGTGACAGAGGGATGAGCCTCAGAGGAAACGACTCTACGAGCTGGTGGTCAAAACAAACCAAGACAAAAAAAATCTGGTGAGGGTTGAAGGAAAAAAGGCAGGATAAGCAGATGGTCCACATATTTAGGATGCCCACAGCAGGTGCTTGTAGGAGAGGCTGAGCCGGTGTCTCTTTGTGAGTATCTCATCTCACTCCAAAAGGTCTCATATCGACAAGATATGGGGGCAGTTTCACAAGGCAGAGCGACTTTGTGTCCATCAGAGCAGCACTATGGGCAAGCCCAGCATTTCTGCTCGATTATACTGTCAAGAGAACAATGCTGGAGCTGTCCTTGCAACCTTCATTTCGGTGATAGCAGGTGTGCTAGAGTGGAACTCAAAAGAAGGACATAAAAGTGAGCAGGTCAGGCTCATCTGGGTGCCACTGTGCCTTGTAGGAGTGGAATGTGGGAGAAAAGATTTTCCAAATTTTAATCAGGCGGACTGACTCCTCTCTAGTCTTACTGTGTCCATTGCTGAAAGAACTGGCAAGTGAGAAAGAGCTGAGACCACAGCAGGGTCTGATGCGGGATGCAGAATCATGTTGCTACTCCTTTTGGTAAAGGTTTTGTTTTGGCTTTTGGATAATATTGAGGTTTAGTGCCTACAGCAGGATTTGGGATTTTCCAGATTGGCCACACAGGGTGAAGCTGGTAGGGAGTTTTGTCATTAAAGGCAGAGGGGCTCAGCATCTTCCTCATGAGGGACTATAAATCTTCTGTTGCTAAGGTCAGAGGAAAATAATCATAATCCTCCTGAAGGAGGAGGTAAAGACTCCAAGTCCCAGAACACCATTACAAGAATGGATCTCAAACTACTACTCTCACATGTAGCACTGAGATTCATAAAGGCACAACTCAAAATATGATTTCTTAGCATTTCCAGGTTAATGTGTATAAACATTTGAAGTGGTATATTTGCTAAGAAAAAAAGAAAAGAGAGAGAGAGAGAGAGAGAAATCTTTAAATATTTCCTCATATTTCCTCTTAAGTATAATAATAATTAAAAAAAAAAAAAAAAACCCAAACAAAACCAAGTTCTCGTCTTGGGTTTGGTTAGGTACTTCTGCCTAAACCCAGCAGTGCTTATCGCCCTCTATGGATAAAACTCAGAATCACAAAATAATTCAGGCTGGACAGGACCTCTGGAGATCTCTAGTCCAACACCATACTCAGAGCAGGGTCAGTTATGACATCACACCAGGTTGCTCAGGACTTCATTCAGCTGGGTCTTGAAACCGCCAGTGAAAGTGTGGACACTCTCTGGGGCCTACTGCTTGACTGTCCTCCTGGGGAAACAGCTTCTCCTTGTATCCTTGTACCCTTATATCCTTATATCCAGCTTGAAACCTATCTGATTCAATTTAAGCCTCTTCTCCTGCCTTGCAACACTGTGAAGAGCCTGTCTTCATCTTCTTGATGACATTCTCATAGGCAATAGGGGGGGATACTCTTCTACAGCCTGATCAAGCCCTAATCCCCCAGCTTGTCTGGTTTGTTTGGTTATTGTTTAAGGGTTGAGTTTTCTTTTTTTGGTTTGGTTTGGTTTTTTTTTTTGTTTTGTTCTGTTTGGTTGGTTTTTGGATTTTTGTGAGTAAGCTAACATTTCTGAGACTTCTGTGCCCTGGCAAATGGGGTTGGAACTGATCAGTGTGCTCAGAAGTCAGGAAAGGCAAGTGATGAACAAACCTTCAGATGAACAGAGTGGATCAGATCGTTTTAGAAAAGTAGCTTGCAGGTTAAAAGAGGGAATAAAAAGGATCTTCACTGGCAAACATTGCAAGGCTGTTCAAAACGGATGAATCAGATGAGATCTGAAGCTTCTAAAAATTCTGGGCAGTGCTTAAGCAGCACTGTACAGAGAGAAATAAAGCAAAACAGCATGTCAGAACGCAGCTACGGGAATATAATCTGCTCGACCCTGAAGCAGTCATTTTGATAAAAGTCCAACTAAAAGAGTTTTCTTGGAAGCTAACTTTAGCCTAGTGAGGCTAATCACCTCTGCAGTCACTGGAGAGAAACAGGATCCCATAATGGTCCTGCACACTCTGCTGCCTCTGCTCTGGCTATAGAAGCAGTCTGATGACACGAGCCTGAGTGGGCTAAGTCAGTCTTCATGAATGCCCTACAAAAGCTTGTCTACACAGTTATGATGTTAGGTAAGCCGCATCCGCTAACGGCAGATTTTTCTGGCAGCCCAGTGGGCTGAAAAACATCGGCAGCAGAAGATTTAGCTCTAGCAGAGCTGCTTCCTTTCACAAGTGCCGAATGCCTGCGACTGCCCCATTTCTTTTTCCCATCTCAAACATATGCGAGGTGGATTGCGGGTAGAAGAAGCTGTATTGCAGGTATCTCCTCCCACATGCAGCTATTTGGAGGACACGGTGGAGAGAGCACAGTCACCATTTTGAAATGGGGAAGAGAGCAAAAAGCAGATTGCCCAAAACTGTTACATCACAAGACAGGCAAATGAGGCAATGTCCAGGTATCCTCTGAGAAATGCCTGGCTCCCTGTCAGATATGCTCTTTTTTCATGGTACTACAACTTCATATACAAGCTCTGACAGTGCAGGCAAAGCAACTTGATGTCAAGTAAAAACTAAATGGACTTGCAGCAGCACCAGCAGCAGGTCTTTCATCAGTGTCAGTGTACAAACCCTACTTTAATGAGTTCAGACATGCCTTGGCTTTGCTACTGCAATATTGACTTAGCCTCTCTTTTAATTAAATAAATGAAATATACAGAGAGAATTAGCTTCATGTAAACCCTTGAACAAACACCATAAAAATCCTCCTGTCCTAGCCCTCGTAATAACTCTGATAAACTGCCTGTTCATAGAATCACAGAATCATAAAATGATTAGGGTTGGAAGGGACCTCAAAGGCCACTAGTTCCAACCCCCTGGAACAAGTGGGCAGGGACACCCTCCACTAGACTAGGTTGCCCAAAACCCCATCCAACCTGGCCTTGAACTATTCCAGGGATGGGGCCTTCACAGCTTCTCTGGGCAACCTGTTCCAGTACCTCATCACCTTTACAGGAAAGAATTTCTTCCTAATACGTAATCTAAATCCCCTCCTCTTTTAGTTTAAACCCATTACCCCTTGTCCTGTCACTGCACTCCCTAACAAACAGCCCGTCTCCAGCTTTCCTGCAGGCCCCCAATTAGGTACTGGAAGGCTGCTCTAAGGTCTTCCCGGAGCCTTCTCTTCTCCAGGCTGAACAACCCCAACTCCCTCAGCCTGTCCTCGTAGGAGACATGCTCCAGCCCTCTAATCCTCTTCGTGGCCCTTCTCTGGACTCACTCCAGCAGATCCATGTCTTTCCTGTACTGGGGACCCCAGAGCTGGATGCAGTACTCCCCTCACAAGAGCAGAGTAGAGGGGCAGAATCACCTCCCTTGACCTGCTGACCACACTGTTTTTGATGCAGCCCAGGACACGACTGGCTTTCTGGGCTGCCAGCGCACACTGCTGGCTCATGTTGAGCTTTTCATCAATCAGCATCCCCAAGTCCTTCTCCTCAGGGCTGCTCTCAATCCATTCTCTGTTGCCCAGCCTGTAGTTGTGCTTGGAATTGCCCCAGCCTGTGTGCAGGACCTTGCCCTTGGCCTTGTTGAACTTCATGTGGTTCACATGGGCCCACCTCTCAAGCCTGTCAAGGTATAGAGGCATTTCAGTTGGGCCCTCAATGAGGCTGACCTTCTGGCTAGATTTCCTTTGATGTATTTTCCTAGTGTTTCCCTGTTGGTTCTCATTGCCTCAGGAGCCCCTGGATCATCTCTAGACTTCAGGTGTGCTCCAGTGTGTCCAGCATGTCCCTGAGCAATAGTCTGAGGGGTCTCGCTAGCACCCCATCCCTCCAACCTGGGCATGTCGTCCCAGTACTTGTCACAGGCAAGGCTGCTGTTATCTTATTCACAGGATTAGATATTTAGGTGTTTGGGTGTACTCATAGGTAAATGAGCAGGTACATATATGTAAGTAGACAGATACCAACAGCAAAAGAGATTAGGCAAAGGATTACAATTTTTTACAGTGGAAAGGAATATTAGTCATCACAAATGTAAATACACACGTATACATCTGAGCACAAACCAAGCATAGTAGATTTGATTCAGATGTCGTATATTCTTTAAATATTTCATTTCCAATAGGTCACTTACAACTGTTTAGATGCCCAAAAGAGACCCCGCTTGGAGTACTGCATCCAGCTCTGGGGTCCCCAGTACAAGAAAGACATGGACCAGTTGAAACAAGTCCAGAGGAGGCCCATGAAGATGATCACAGGGCTGGAGTACCTCTCCTACGAGGACAGGCTGAAGGAGTTGGGCTTGTTCAGCCTGGAGAAAAGAAGGCTCTGGGGAGACCTTAGAGCAGCCTCCCAGTACCTAATGGGCCTACAATAAAGCTGGAGAGGGGCTGTTTACAAGAGCATGGAGTGAAAGGACAAGGGGTAATGGCTTTAAGCTGAAGGAGGGTAGATTTAGATTAAACATTAGGAGGAAATTCTTTATTATGATGGTAGTGACACCTGGAACAGGTTGCCCAGAGAAGTCGCAGAGGCCCCTTCCCTGAAAGTGTTTAAGGGCAGGCTGGATGGGGCTTTGGGCAACCTGTTCTAGTGGAGGGTGTCCCTGCCCATGTCCAGGGGGGGTTGGAACGAGTGACCTTTGGGGTCTTTTCCAACCCTAACTATTCTATGATTCTATTATTCTAAAACACTCTTTTGCAATTTGCTCATTTTCTTATCAAGTGCAGCTCGAGGCATACTTGGATTTTTGCACATCAGCGTTGGTATAGCATCCGTCAGCTGAATCAGTCTATATCCATGGAGGTCTTTGCTGGTTCACTTATATGCACTGCTCTTCCTGAGTTGCTTAGTTGTGTGACGTCAACTCCCTGGAGGCTAACAATGTCATTATCATTACCAGACAAAGACAGTTAGGTAATTTTGTCTGATGGCAGTGCAGATATTGACCTGAACTAATGTATTCTTATTTCCCAGAGAGATGCTGATTGTAGCAATGTGACATGGTAGGGTTTGCTAATATTAATCTAAAGGCTCTGTTCTTTTTTAGCAGAGAAAAGCTTTTACATTCACATTCAATTTCATCACTTGACATGTCTCTAGTCTACTTGCTAGACTTGAGATTCTTTGGCTGTTTAAAGGCAAGTACAAGGTCTTAGTCTGTGCCTGTGAAATATTTTTGGCAACCTCTAATTTGCACATCTTCTGACCCTGCAGAGAAAATTACTAAGCCTATTCAAAAGGCTTTCTTTCTTCAGGACAGCCTAAGAAGAAATACCTTTAGGGAAAGGCAACTTGTAGCTGTGATCACAGGTGATGCATTTTGTGACAACATACTATACGTATCTTTGCTCTTTCTTTTCTGACTGCTGGTAATGCACTTGGAATAAAAAGTCCTTGCCTTAAAGCAGTTATAATTTGCACATTTTATTGCAATTTCCTTGAAAAGCAGATATATGCTGTGCGTGTAATAAGCATTACATAAACAGATTGTGGAAACATGCAAGTTTAATAGTCCTTCTGGAACATTCTGTGATTATTATAACAAACATATATATATGCGCCAGAAGTACAACTCCTTACGAATCTATGATAAAATTGCTGTCAGTAGAAAACTGGTTAATAAATATTATGGTGTAACTTTTTAATGATGCAATCTGGGATTTTGTGCAATATCCTAAAATCTAAACTTTGGTACATAAATACAAATTACTACATGCACATTGCAATAAATCTGATTTATGCTGAAGTCAGAATCATATAACACTCCCTCCAGATGTTAAGAAAGCAAAACTAGTCAGCCCTGAAAAGGCAATCAGGCTTCACTGAGACATGTAGCTTAGACAGTGCTATCATCCTCTACTAGCTATGGTGGAAAAATAACCATGGAGACCGCTCAGCTGAGAAATCCAGACAAGCAGCCATTGCCATCAGTGGAAAACACTAGTTCCCAAACACCTATAAACTTGTTATGATTCCATGACAGCCTTCCATAGCAAAACCTTTTAGTTGTAATGTCATGTTCTCCATTTGCAGTGTGAAGCTTTAAAAAAGCCAAGGGTTTAAGAAAAAGCTCAGACCATTTTATTTCTGTTTCAGCCACTACCGATCTGCGTAAGGGTATAGAGGATGCAGTCTGACAGTAAGCACTACAGGCAGAAGATAATTAAAAATAAACTATCTGTAAATAGCATATTGCCTCAAGTCATCGAGCTCTATTTCTTTTATTGAAATGCTGTATAATGAAAGGTACATGCAAAGTACATTTTCAAAAGAAGGGACACTCAGTTTACTTTTCTTTGTCCAGAAAACTGCAGAAGTAAAGCTGTAAATCAATGGTTGACCTAATATTTACAAGGAACTTGGTATATCCCCCAGAGGCTAGACCGCAAATGCCTTTTCACCCAAAGCATATCAATAAAAATCATGAAGCCATGGTCACTTATGGCTTTGCCTGAATCTCCCTTTCTGCCTAAAAGCAAGCCTTACCTTAGCAAAAAGGGAATTGGACAACTAGTACCTTGCTGAGTAATGCCAATTCCCCACTGCTGTGCTACCTCTACTTTAGAATCCCAATCTCGTTTCTGCACAGAATATTTCTTAATAAAAAAGTGTATTTTCTTCTTCATTGTTCTCAAGGGATCTAAGATTTTTTCTTTTCAAGCTGCTTGCTTCAATTTAACAAAAAGGATATTTTCTGTATCAAAGGGGACTCTCTTACTTTTTTGCAGATAAAGTAATGCCCGTTGGAGTTGCTTACATCTACCTCCAAACCAATGCGTTTTCAGATCAAGTGGTCTGTTGAGTTCAATAATCAAAAATAGAATCAGAGCATTACTCCAGTTTTGTAAAATTTCTCTTCTGTAAGGTTTTACAGTCATGATGTTTTCACGTTATCTGCATAGTGTACAATTCCAGTTTCCTGAACAACCATGTCTTTGAACACTGCTATAAAGTTTAATAAAGCATTTCATGTTACCACATTCCACAGTTTTTTGCATTATTTTTTTCCCAGCTGTTACAACACTGTACTTACTGTAACCAACAATGTTGACTGTATGGGTAATCATGTCAACAGCAATGAATCTTCAGCACATTTATCAGCCTCATGCAGACTTAATTTGACATTTGAAACTAGGAAAGGTTTTACCAAATCTTTCTCTTTGTATTTAATACAGAAACCATAATTAATGATTATGTAGCTGAGCCTCTGTAGGATCATACAATTGATCCTCTATTACACTGGCAAAATAAGAGGATAATGTCGCCAGCATTTACAGAGCTGGCAGTAAAATACTTGGCACTTCACCCCACTTGGGTTTCATTTGACAGAATTCGCTAAAATGGCCTTGTTTAGGGCATAAGCTGGTAGAGTGGTTTGGTTTAATTAAAACAAATTCACACTCTTTTCCTTAGCTTTTAATATGGTTAAAGATAATTATATTGCTCCTTTTCTGTTGCTCTCAGATTTCAGGAAACCCCACAAGCTAATATTTTTACATACTTAAAGAACAATGCAGCAAAGTAATATGTTCTGTAGCAAGGTTTCCCAACCTAGTAACAAAAAGGATAAAATTGTCATTGAGCAAAAGGAAACATTCACCGCTGTGAAACTGATAATTATTTTATTCAGTATATTGGGGGAGATTAAGAAAAGGAGATGTCAGTATGTCATCCTTTCTTTGAAGGTAGTTTTTCAATATTTTTCAATCTAAGATTAAAAAGCATATGCGTACATGCATGTGTATAGTCACTCAATAAACCCTGCTAGTCTTTGACCAAAAGTGCTATTCATGTAGAATTGGAGTCTCGCAAAATATAGTGTGTGAATCATATTAAACCTCCATAAAAAGTGCAATAAAAAGTGAAGCTAGTATTAACTGAGAGCTGGGCGGAGAGGAACCTGATGAAATTCAGTAAGGACAAGTGTAGGGTCTTGCATCTGGGAAAGAAGAATCCCATGTGCCGGTATAGGTTGGGGACTGACCTGCTGGAGAGCAGCGTAGGAGAAAGGGACCTGGGGGTCCTGGTGGATGGAGGGATGACCATGAGCCAGCAATGTGCCCTGGTGGCCAGGAAGGCCAATGGCATCCTGGGGTGCATTAGAAGGGGTGTGGTCAGTAGGTCGAGGGAGGTCCTCCTCCCCCTCTATTCTGCATTGGTAAGGCCACAGCTGGAGTATTGCATCCAGTTCTGGGCCCCTCAGCTCAAGAAGGACAGGGAACTGCTAGAGAGAGTCCAGCGCAGAGCCACTAAGATGATCAAGGGAGTGGAACATCTCCCTTATGAGGAAAGGCTGAGGGAGCTGGGTCTCTTTAGTTTGGAGAAGAGGAGGCTGAGGGGTGACCTCATCAATGTTTATAAATATGTTAAGGGTGAATGTCAGGAAGATGGAGCCAGGCTCTTCTCAGTCTCATTAAGTGATAGGACAAGGGGCAACGGGTGCGAGCTGGAGCATGGGAGGTTCTGGGTTAATGTAAGGAAAAACTTTTTCACTGTGAGGGTGACAGAGCACTGGAACAGGCTGCCCAGAGAGGTTGTGGAGTCTCCTTCTCTGGAGACATTCAAAACCCGACTGGACACATTCCTGTGTGATGTGCTCTAGGTGGTCCTGCCTTGGCAGGGGGGTTGGACTAGATAATCTTTCGAGGTCCCTTCCAACCTTTAATATTCTGTGATTCTGTGATTCTGCAACTTGCATTTTTTTTAAGTCTTTGCATACTGATGCTTCCCAGAAGATGGAAATTGTCACCCAAAGCTGTAGTTTTGGAGTTGCAAAACCTCTAACAATGTTCTGCTTCAGTGGCAGACCGTTTCTTGGAGAGTTGGTTCAGGCTACCTCCATCTGTTACTTCTCAGCAACCTTTGGGTGTGTGGATCCCAGCTGAAAACTGCAGTTTGAGGTTCATATATTTAGATAAACATAGCTGTATGACAGAAGGAGAGGCAGAAGGAATTTTGCAGGGCTGTGACTATGTTAAGAGGAAGTGGGGGTATGACTACAGGACCTTTTGCAGGCTGAAGCTTACCCTTGTACTGACTGGCTGGGTGCCAGCTGTTTTCCAAAAGTCACATGCCCATGGTTGCTTCTGGAGCTGTTAGAGCTGAGACCAGCACCTTTGTGGGATGGTAATGCAGGCACAGGACACTGCAGATGCTGCTACGCACCACGTGGACTTTGCTTTAGGGCTGGCTAAAAGTATGAGCCAGTTGAGCGGCCAGGTTTGTTATGGCATGTGCTGTGCTCTGCAGGCTGCATTGCAAGCGGAGAGCAAGGCTCGCTGGCTGTGGAAGTCACTTGGTCAGAAGGCAGGGGATAAGCGGCTTGGGGGAAGTTAAATGGTGACCTGTGAGCTGGTTGGGAAAAGTGGTCCTTGACTTGCTGTTCTTGTGGAGTAGCTGAGTGACCTGCATGTGCTTTGCTTCTTACCACAGCAAGTGCTAGTACATATTTTACAGGTGCTGTGGCTCACAGCGCAGAGAGAAAAGCCATGGCTGTGTTAGCGTGCGGACTGTAGCACTCCTAAGCGCCTCAGGGCTTCAATGTGCACTTTCTGGAAGGGTATGAGCAATCCCTCTGCAACAGCAAGTTAGTGCCAATGCAGCCTTGGGGCACTTAATTTCCTCTTACTTATAAATAAAGCGTTTTTGACGCATACCAGTTATCCATGTTCACTGCTTCTGGTTCCCTGGTAGTGTCTGCCACAGTCATACAATGCCCTGGCTTTGTATTAGCCCAGCTTTCCTCACTGACCATCTCTGCACAGCTCCCAGCTTCTTTTCCTAAGCTCCCTTCCCCAACTGTCCCTTTCACTGAGGCACCGTTCAGGCCCTTTGCAAGGGTGGGGTTCTGTCAATGACTTTTTTGACATTGGTTGCCCCAAAGAGCTCTTGGTGCCAGGGCTTTGGTGGTTGAACTAACCCAAACCTTCAAAAAGTCATATGGACTGTGTCCTGACCTCAGCCCAGGCACTTCAGATCCAGTGCCTCAGGCTGTGCATTGCTGCAGCTGAAGGACAGGCAGCGGACTCTTTCCAACAAGTCTCTCCAGCACTAGTTTGAAAACAAAAAGGAATAGAATAGAATAGAATCATTAAGGTTGGAAGTGACCTCAAGGATCATCTAGTCCAACCATCCCCCCACCACCTATTACCCACTGAACCACGTCCCTAAGTACCACATCTAACCGGAGAGAGAGCATCTAAGGAAACTGAAGTCTTTAACAGCTATAGAAAGATTTGTCAGTTGTATTCTAAAGTCCTAAAAATCAGTGATCCCAAAACGTTTTCCAACTGGTCAAACACTTCCAAAATTCGTGGCCTCCTCCTTGCTTTTCGTTATTAATTTACATTACAGAATTTGTTTACTGTTCCTATCTTCCAAGATCACACATTTCAATTTACATTCATATTTTTATTCTTGGATAATTTCCTTATCTCCCTAGATGTTCTACTTTATTTTTTCTGTGCAGTGTGATTGCACAGAGATTTCTCTAATTCATTTTTATTTGCTTTCCCTTTTTATTTTTTTGATTCCCCATTTTCCTGCTTCACTGCATTTTTCATCTGTCTTCTAATTTCCTTCCAGTCCCATTTATTTTTGTTTTCTGTATTTCTCCACTCACTTTCACTGTTATTACTTTTTTTATTATTATTCCTCTTTATTCCCTCTCTTTACGTATGTGTTTGTTTTCCGTTTTCTTGCCTTTCCTGTCTTTTTTTTTTTCATGCTAGCAACAGGAATTGTTTATTCATAGCACACTTCCATTAAAAGGCTGTACAAAGTTACCTGCAGTATTTTGTCTGATCAAAGTGTAAAAACACTAAAAAGAAGCACTCTGGATTGTATTAGGTGCTTAAATAAGATCCACCCCTTTTATACCTGAAGGTTGGTATTTTAAAGACAACATTCCTTTCCTAACTTACAGGATCAGCTGTGTGGGGAAGAGGGACATGGAAAGGCTTGTTTGGTTTCACTTTATGCCTTTCAGGACAGCAGTCAATCCTTGGTTCATTTTTTATTTCTGATTTGCTGAAGGAAACTGATACGGGAGAGGGGTGGAGTTTGCCAGGACTGTAAGAACCGGATGAATGAAGGGGATTTAGCACGTTTGCGGAAACGGGAACACTGATTCTGGAAATTCAGCTCTGTCTTAAAATACTGCTACAGGGTCACAGAGGAATCCAAAGATGAGAGGTCAGGTAACCTCACTGTTTGGAATAAACTTTTCCATGCGATGCTGAAATTACATATTATTTGTGCTTGAGCTTAGCATGCAGGTCGGATTGCTATTCCTCTAGGATATAAATTTATTCTTGTGTACATGGAAAGTCAATATTCATTCTGAGTAAATCAACCACAATATTTACAACCGTGTAGCCCTTTGACCAGCTCTAATTTAGACACATGAGGTTTTCAGTTACTGAATCTGATTCTTGTATTATTGTGTTGGCCTTGGTACATCGTGATGCTGTCAACTGAAGTTATAAATTAGCTATAAGAGTTTCTGCTTCCTGGGATACTTATATTTTCAATATTGGATCATAACCTACCAGAAAGCAAGCAGACAATTTCAAATTGTCTTGAAAGCATCATTTATTCTTTTTTCTCGGTTTATGATTAATCACAATATTTTGTCTCACGTTTGATTTTTTTCTACAGTTTTTACACTGTAATCTGGGCTGAGTATAATGTTGACCCTATTATGAGGAAAAGACTGGATTAATTCCTTCCAACCTGAATTTTTCTGTGATTCTTTGATTCTCTGCATTTTTAAAACTCAAAAGCTATTCCATAATGAAAAATCAAAATATTACAGACCTGGAAAGAGAATATTTTGAATGTATGAAATGTGGTTTTGTACACAAAAACTCCTCCCCCCCACCCCAGGTTTCAGTTAAACTGGTACTTTCACCTAACCTTTTTTGCTTACATTAAAACCATATTTTCCGATAGGAAGATATCCCCAGGAGCAAACACATAAACTATTAACCATAGCACTTCATATTTATCCCAGCATAAGTAATCTGAGAAGCTGGAACCATTACTACTTCTTACAGTTCAGAAACTGTTATTCTTCCTAAAATTTATGCTGTCTTTTCATCTTCATAGCTCTTAGGAGTTTTGCCTGTCCCTAGCACATCTACCAGGTAAGGGTATGTGTGTGCAGCAACTAACACTCATGAATAAATGACCATTTCAGGACTTATTCTGCATCTACTGACTTCACTAGAAGTAAAACCAGACGCTTCCGTTAGCATTTCGTATGAAATGTCAGCTGCATATTATGTATGCATAGTTTGATCTAAACGCAGTTCCCATGGGATTTGCCTCACTAGAACAGGGGCTAGTTAAGAGGCAGCAATATAATAAACCGTAGTGTGAAAAAAAAGTAGCAAAACCAATGAACCAGATTTATAGAAATTTATTTTTACGCACATTGTTAAAAAGCCAGAACCAATATAATCAGTGATGGGGAAATTTCAAAAATTAGAAGCCTATTCTAATCCAAAGATCAGCTGAGTGTGTCTTATAAATGATTTTTTATATATCTCATTCTGGTTTTCTTAAGAAATTGTCACATTTCTGCGAAATGGAGATTTAGTATTTCTAAAGACTATATTCTTAACACTGATATTAGTTTGGTTCTTGTTCGGGTGAAAGTTCAGTGCAGTGTTTATTTTATTCAAGATGCCTCACTCATATCCTGATAAACAAATTAAAACAATTGTGCATGAAACAAATCTCTGCTGCAAGGAAAAAGTAATAAAAAAGAGAGATGCTGCTCAGCATTTGCAGAATCTCTAGGCTTATAATTTATCTGAGTGACACAGAGGGTGAGCTGAAGATTAGCAAATTCATGACAGATTCAAAAGAAAGCTGAACCTATTTGAGTGTGGTCGATGTGTACATTGTTGATGAGGAGACCTCAGGTCAAAATGATCTATGACAAATGCTTATTCCACTGACAGATCTTAAATGGAAAACCAGGAAAGAAATTATATCATCTCTAAAGAGATTCGACTAAAGTGTCCTATAAAAGAAAAAAAAAAAAGAAAAAAAAAAAGAAAAACTAATATTGAAGATTAAGTGATAAACCCACATTGCCTTTCAATTTCTAGTGCATATAAGCTTTGCAATCGGTTTAATGGAAGGATATTCTGGAGGGCATGGAATTATGCCAGAGTAGGGTCTGTGACATTATGTGAAATTTCCCTGCAATGTTTTTCCTTTTTTTTTTTTTTTTTATAAGGACTAAACCAAACGGAGATTACCCTACACTTTGTAGCCTTCTGCGGCAGTGTCATGTTCAGGTTTACAAACATGTCAGACTGGAATGCCATGGCAGTAAGTGAAGCCTTTGGGTTTTACAGAGGACAAACTGAACCACTGCTCTTAGTGAAGGTATAAGTAACGAAAAAACTTCTGCTTGGTTATTTAGAGTTCAAAGGACAGAAGAACTCCGAAGTTAAATTTGCAAGGCTTCGAAGAACCAGATAAGTACCTCTCCAGTAAGGTTTTAGTAACTACATAAATTGAAACTTCCAATCCCAAATTAGAAGGCAACATCCTCCCCCCTCCTTCTGTCACGTAAACTTGGAGACATCTAAATTTCTTTGGATACTTCCTAATAAAGATTTCTTTTAGTTACCTGTGCCTTCTGTGTATGCCCATTGTGTGTACACCAATGTCTAGCACACATCCCACACCTGCTGAAGATCCTGCTCCAGCAGAGATATTCAACACACTTCCAAAGTAATGAAGGAATCCATTTCTCTACAGTTGAGGCAGCATAAGTAGATGTTTTTGGTGGCCGAATAGCTGGGAAATGTAGCCCTAAATTCTGCTGACTCTGCAGCCTGAGCAGAGTCCAACCCACATATCCAAAATTAACAGCCTGGGGACATACTGTCTTTCCTGCATTGCATAGCAAAAAACTTGAATGACATTGTTTACAGAAAAGAATATCCAACAGGGACTCTCGGGGTGATGTTTTTGGGGAATCCTGGGCAGTAATTCACATTTTCTCACACTCTTCTTAGCCAACTGACTAAGAACCCTAGAAGAGTTTTCACAGCAGAAGCTGGCACCTGTGATTTTCAAACCGAATACCTTATTTTCAGCACCCAAAAACATTTTCTCATATATTCTTTCTCTCTGGTTTGTGTTATCCTGTATTTATTGGTACAGAATGGCATAGCTTCACTGTAACTTAAGCTCGGGGCTTTGCCTGAGCATCATGTAGGCTGATGCTCAGGGCATTGTCTAGGGAGGAGGAAGCCGAAACTGAAGAAGGCTCTGAGAGTCTGGGCTTTTTAACCAAGTTAATTCAAGGAGGTTGCTACCAGGTACAATTCTAACAGTAAGCTCTGCTTTCTTTAAAAGAAATGCTGGAAAAATATATTCTCAGGGGAAAAAACCAAACAACTTGCCTGTGGATTCAGAACTGATCAAAACATCCTAAAGGTCTGAATCTGAGGCCTGAAGCACAAAGTTAATCAGTATTTCAAACATTTCTCTTAAAATTTTGTTGAGTTAATTCTAGGCACTCACAAGTTACTTGCTGCAAAGCAAACAGAGGCTCCTGAGTCTCCCCTGAAGTCTGTAGAGACCTTAGACTCTTCCATCAAGATTCAGGAACCTTTTAAGGGCATGGTGGGACTGACAGCTGAAACTTGGGCAATATCCTAACTAATTTTTACAATTTGTGTCATCTATGGATCTCTCTCTTTTAGGATTTTTGCCAAAGCTATTGAAATTTGGTGCCTACATTCCTTAGGTGCTTTGCAAATCCCTCTAGGTACACCTAGCAGCACCAAAGATGTCTTTGCAACTTTGATCATGGGTCTGTATCAGGATAACAACTTTGGTAATGTCCAGACTCTGTGAAATAGCTTGAAGATCAAAATTGCTCATATTAAGTCCCAGTTAAATGCACTAAGCAGGATTCACGTATGTTTGCTATTTTTATTATGTTGAAAACGCAAAGTTATCTCTTCACCCAGAAAAATGCATAACAATCTCTATAGAAATAAACATAGCATCTGGCAACACTGACTTTCTGCCATGCGTTTATACCACCCTGCAGCTAGCATTGGCCTGGAAAAAAAAGAAGGATGCCTGGGACTTCTTCCTGTCCAGAAATCTCTGCTTGGCTGTTGCATCTGCCCACTAGCAGTTACCTTCATTTAGAGAAGCCTTCAGGGTTTTAAGGCTGCCCTATTTACCCATCGAACGCAACAACTTCCTGAGAGAAGACCTAAGGCACCACAGGAGGGGCAAATGACATAAAATCGTTCCAGCAGCTTGCAGCATGCGGGCAATAGGGTATTCTCTCTGGGTATCTGTGGTCTGAATTGATGGCTGCTTCGTGCCATGAGGTGGCATAAAGAGGAAGAGAGATGTGTCCCCTAGGAGCTGTAAACACTTATGCATGAGTCTGAAGTGTCCTGTCTGTGAATGCTTGTGTCAATAAAGGAGACCTCTGAAAAATCTAAAGAGAGTGAACTTCGAAGTGATGTAAGCAGGACCAGATAAACATTTAAATGTAGGTAACCAAGAATATCCGAGGCCTCTGTTGTCATATCTTTATATTGAAAATTTATGCAACTGGAAGGGGGGATTTATCCTAACTCAGTGAAAATATAGAGCTACATGTCTCTGACCTTGGTTTATCCATGCCAGTTCTGAAATCCTGTGTGTTTCACCCAGATGGGCTATAATGGAGTTTTGCGTTTGTCTGCGTGTGGGGGTTTGTTTGGGGGTTTTTGGGGAGCTGAGAGGGAAGATTGTGGGTTGGAGTTTTTTTGCTTTAATGACATGTTTTACCTCTTAGCCTTCCATGCTGTCCTCTGTGAGTTTGCTGTTTCAGTAATTTCTCTCCTTTGTCATCTTGCGGGTTTGCCAGTGCAGGATTGATGTCATAAAACTTAAGGGCACTAGTTCACTTGCTTAGCTGGAGCATGGATTTTAGAGGAAGAGTAAAGCTAGTACAGATATCTAAGAGCTGAATAATAAAATGTCCCTTCATCTGTGTACTTAATTAGCTGCTTCCCTCATGATTACAAAGATCAGTACCCAGGAAGAGAGGAGCTTTTAGGTCTCAGCAGGTTAACTCCACACCAGAGGATTAGACCAGACCCAAACTGTGATGCTTAGTGTTCTCATTTCCAGGACAATGCTGGCATCCAGTACCCATCTATTCTGCTCTGCAGTGAGATGAAACATTTGTGGGACTGAAAGGTCTGAGTTAATAAAGAAAAAAAAAAAAGAGTCATTTTGGATAGACTCAGCAGGTTGCTGAGTTACAAAAAAAGGCAAATATGAATATGTAATAAATGATAAATTCTTTCCTCCTCCTGTGTTAACAGTAGTGTCTGTATTGCTTTGTCATACAACTGCTGCAAAGGCTAATCCTCCACACTTGCAAAATCTTCTTATTCTAACTGCCACGGTCCTGCTGAAGCCAGGGCTTATGTCCCTAAAAATAGGAGCAGGATTACTTAGGTTGCAGTCCACTGAAGTAGTTTAAAGGTTTTCAGATGTGGAGTGAGGAGTGAAAAAAATTGTTATTCTAAACTATCAGAGCTCAAAATTTCCATTTTAATCAACTTTAATTAAAGACTTCATACATTTCCAGCACAAAGGCTTCCAGCTTGAATGAATGCCTACCCTCTTATGAAAATGAACCACCAATAAGGCACTTATTTTAACTCCTTATCTCACACTTTGCATATCTGTCTCAGAACCTCCTGGCTTTAGTTCATTGATTTCAACCTTACAGCAGCAGAGTAGGGACTTTACGGAGGGCTTAGGCACTTGCAGCCATAATTGCAATCCTGACAATCCCTACTCATGTATGGCCTAATCCAGGGCCTTTTGGGGAAAATCAGGCCAGGATGAGCTTAAGTGCAGCCAAAGCTGAAGGCTCACCTTCCTTCTGACCCAGTCAGAAATCTGGGTCTCAGCTGAATTCAAGGGGCAAATAATAAAGAACAAACCAGATGCAGAAGTGAGACCAAAGGTTCAATAGAAAGTTCAATCTGGACATGAAAACAGAGCGAAGAAGCCCAGAAGATATTTCCTAGCATTTGGAAATGTTTAAGAGGTTAAAAGACGTTACTGGGCATAACTCTACTTTGAGAAGTAAAGAAGCAAGAGAATAAAATTTGTGCAAGTCTAAAACACCCTCAGGTTTGCCAGGTCTCTGTAGCTCATGCCTAAACCCTGATTAGGTTCAGAAACTGGGCCTTCCTCTACTTAGCGTGCTTTCTCTACTTAATATTCACTGTTTAATGTGAGGTCTATTCTGGGAGGCTTGGCTCAAGTGTTTCTAAAACAATCTAAAGGGAAACAACTCCTTCCAAGAAATAGTGGGAGCCACTCTTTCTTGCACAAGAAGCAGGAGAACATTTAAATGTCCATTTGTTTAATAGCCTCACACTAGGAAATTTTCACCCAGGCAGAAGGATCTACGATTCAGTTCAGTCTTTGGATCCAGGTAAACTGTATCTAAGAACAATGCCTCAACTATGCGAGCACAGTCTGCTGGAGAAAAAATTAAAATCTTTGGTGCTGACCCTTCTCTCCATCTTCTCTCTCCCATTGCTATCCATCCAAACTGTGCCACTGTATAAGAAGGGGTTTGCCGAGTCAGAAGAAGAAAAAACAATAGGAGGGAAAAAAATGTTCTAGTCTAATGTTAAGACAATTCCTTAGGATGATGAAACCTAGAGTTTTGGTGTCTCTGATGCTGGGACAGTTTTCTTTACTGTAAAACACAGAAAATGTTCTTTGGCACAGAAGATTGTAGCCCAGGACATCAACTTTGCAAACTGAGACCTCAGCCTGGGTACTCAAATCATGCTCTACATGATCCTCTTCATCTCTTCTTTTTCCCACAGTAATCCCTGAATTTGGTTTCATGCACCATTACGTTTCAGCTAAGAATGTGAGGGGTGTCTCTTCCCCTTCACACCTCAGTGTTCAGGAAACTTACTTCTGAGATGGGAAATATGATTTTGAATCAAAGAAGATGCAATGAAAACCTCTTTCCTCAGTGAGTGCCCTGACTGCGAAGTTCTTACAGGAAGGACAGGTTCTGACAAACCTTCCTGACGCTGGACATGGATGAGGACAAGGATAGCACCAAACTTCTAGCCCTTTGGGGCAGAGCTGGAAAACTCACATGTACAGCCTCATGCTCCCTCCACAGTTTAATGCAGTCAGGACCTGAAAACGGAAGAGAGACACATTTTCTCCTCCCTAGATGTCCCAGCTGCCCTGAGAGGATGTGCTGACATGGCCAGTGCCCTCCGTTCAGCTGGTGAGCCTACTAGATCCTGTACTTTCTTTCTCTCCTTTTCTTTTCTGTCCCCTCTCAGATATTTGTTAGTACATAATTGCGCATCAGTGGGAGTGACATAAAATGCCATTCCCCGTCTCTAGGCTTGTGGTAAAGGCACTCTTCCTGCAGCAAAAATGTGTTGATTTGCAGGTCCCTCATGTTGGTGGCAGCTAGATGAGGGGCTGCACTTTTCCACTATGCCACGATGTTATTACACAGCAATAGCAGCTCCTCTGCCACCTTCACTGCTCAGAGCAGACAGCACTCCCTTCTCTGGAAAATAAGTCTCAGCTTGCCTCCCTCCGGGGAGGTTACAGGCAGTGGACGTCAAGGGGACAGAGCACTCCTTGCTTCTCTGCCCTGAGTAGGAACCAGTGACATCTCGGATTTACTTGAGAGCTTCTTGTTTCTGTGCTGTGTAGCCCAGGGTGTCCCTCAGTTGCAGTGGAAGGTTTCACACCAAGACTCACAAGCCCGTGCACATGGAGGTGGGGTACCAAACCCTGTGCCTCTGCCCTCTTTCAGGTAATGGGTGCCTAAAGGCTAGGCACTCTAATTACGAAATCCTGGGTGTGGGGGCATTATTTCATTTTGTTTTGCTTTTATTCTGTCACATTCCATCTCCTTAACCCTCAACATGGGTAACAGTACCTGAAAAATATTCTGATGTGTAGTAATGTAACTTTTTTTTTTTCTTTTTTAACATTTGGCTGTTAGTTCAGGGGTTTTGAGGGCTGCAAGAGGAAGGCTCAGGGACAGGAATGAATAGGGCTTCTGAGCCTCCTTTTTTGTTTGCCTTGGTGAAACACCAATGTAGACTTTATCCGAGAGAAGCCTTTGGTGGCAGTAGTGGATGGGGATACCTCTGCTGAGTGAAGAGTTGCAATTACGTTTGTTTAGGGAATTTTTTCCCACTGGCCAAGAAGCGTGAAGGTACCAGGCTTTATTGCTCTTCACAAACATACCCCATCAACCAAAGTTTCTGCTAAACCCAAGCACCTTTTGATGAGTCCTTCCAGCTGGACAGATGCTGTCCCTTCCACAGCCAATGTTTCCACTTTTCTCTCGGCTGCACTCAGTCTTTCTGCCATGTTTGCGTAATTTGAGTCCCACCATAACTGACAGAGCATTGGGAAGGTCTCAGTCACAGTGGAGACTGGCTGGAAAATGTAACCCATGGGTTGGCAGCCAGGCAGGAATTCTCAACTGGGAGCCCAGTAGGCATCAAGATATAAATAGTCCCATGCTCCAGTCCAGGTCAGCTCTGCCTCAGGAACCCTGTACTTGAACAGTGAACAAGCACGTACCTTTGGTTCCCACAACTTTCTATGCCTGGCAACTGCCAGGAGCACTGTCTGTAGAGCATTTTCAAATACCATTTACCAGAGATGAAGCTAACATGTCTATGGAAGTGATATAAGACACTAGGGTAAATAAAAAGCGTTACGTATAGTAGGAAATAAGCTCTCTGCCATAATTTTAAGCAATTTCAGCGAATTTTTCCTTCAGGTAGAGATTTCTAAAAATTGTATTAATTGTGATAATTTCCTTATATAAATAATACTCAAGAACTGAAGCCAATTTCTAATAAACTAGTGGCATAATGATCACCCAGATTTCTTAAAAATAAACCTTGATATTTGAGTGTATATAGTCTCATTTATCTGCAAACAAAACATTGTACAAGGTAGACAATGGATAATAAAAGATATTTTACTACAGTTTGAGGAAACATGCCTTCATCATAACTAGAAACTCCATCAGATGAATGAAAATAGATTTTTTTTAAATTTCTTTCTCATTTTATGCTTAAATTTAGTGTATATTGTGGATTTTATTGTTTTATTTTTCTAATACTGAATGGAAATGGAAAAAAATTATTTGTATTTATTTAATTCACAAAATATAAGAGATATGCTTCATCTTTTTACTACTCCAGCTACTTCATATGACTCTCTTCCTGTCTTCACCAAGCAGATTATGTTGGTTTGGCTACATGCAAAAATCCTTGGCTAATATTTACGACATGTTGTGTGACTACAGGAAGCACCTTAGGTCAATTGCCTATGCCTGTTCTCTGTGTGTCTTTCTTTTATTTTTATCATTTAGTACTGTTCCCAGTTGTGTCATCCAAACTAACTCTTCTGGGATCTATTGATGTCATGGTGATTTATGACCTTGTAGAATAATAACTTATGGATTCACATGGGATGGCCAAGTGCCCACAGTTTAATCTTATTAAGATTTTCCCTTCAAAAATTACCTTCAAAAATGCGATAGCAGATCTTAGTTTTCTTCCTGACAAAATTCCCAACTGAGAGTGCAGTTCCTTCAGTATTCTGCATCGTCTGGAGACTGTACTTAAGATATTTGATAAAGAAATCTCCTCTCTGTATCTCTTAAGCCATCACCAGATTTTTTTCTCTCTCTCTAGTAGCCTTCTACTTCAATTACTCATGTTTTTCCCATCAACAAACTACAGTGTTGATACTGTTCTGACAAATGTACTAAATAATCATACATTGCCTGAGCAGTAACTCGGTTCAGATGCATACTACAGGGTATGCAAACAAATGTACAAATGTATAACCACTCGTGGTGATTCCTAAATGGTTTATAAGTAGAGGTCATGGGCCTGCCATTGGATCCCTTCAAGTGATCTCTTGCAACTTGCAGATCTGATTGTAGAATTACTGTCTGCTTACGATTAAAACGATTATACGCCTACAGAAGGACCTTTGGCAGCGATGAACTCAGTTCTGGTATGTACCATAGGTTTCCTGCATGACTTTTAAGTAACATATGTACTCTTTCTCCATATTAGTTTCTACAAAGTTGAAATAAAAAACCCCACCAAAAAAGCCCACCAACACAAGAAAACTTACAAACTAGGAATGTTTTTCCTGGTTTTTCTGCTTGGAATCTAAACCCGGTGGGAAATTCATTGCTTCTGAGATTTGCAAGTATGCATTTACCTTAAAAGGGCCAAAACTCCTTTAGAGTCTCAGGTACTGCTGTAGCACGGACAGTAATTTCTAATGAGTATAAAGGATTTTGAACTTCTAAAATGTTGTTGAATTCTCAGTGTTCACAGGCTGACAGAGGAGGGGTTCTAACAGATTTTACAGCTGTTCTGATTATTGTCATCTTTTCACTTCTGCAACCTTAGCACTACGGTAAATACCATGTGGTTTTTCTCCTCTTCAAACTATTGAAAAGAATGGCATAAATTATGTTACTGCACACTTAAAATGTCTTTCATCCCACCCCAAATGAGCAGCTAAAATTTGTTCTTTCACCATTTTTTAATCTCTGTGAGACATCTCAGGCTACATGCTGGGATAAAGAGTTCTTTCTTGGATTCTCAGATGATAGAATGTCTTACCTTCTCCAGCAATTTTTCGTATTCCCCATAAGGTTTTATTCAATATCCAGCTATAAATACTCTTACTTTTTTTTTTTTTTTCTTTTTTTGTCACACCCCTTGCCATTCTGCTGAGAAATGACCATCCGGTCGATAGGGTCAATCTACAGCCTGATTCAGAATCTCCATGTGCCAGAAATCATATTATATGCTCTTTTTCAGGAAACATGATCTAATCATGGGATTGGAAGTGGTGCTAGGGGCTATCTAATTCATCACTCTGCCCAAAAGTAGGATTAATTTGTTTTATGATGCTGGAAATAGATGTTTGTCTAACAAGTTCTAAGAGATCTCCAATGATGGAACTGCTAAGTTCTTGCCAAGAAATCTATCCTGCTGTTTTAATGGATACTAATGAAAAATGTAAAGCAAAGCTCTAACCTGATGATTTCTAACAGAATGATTAGACTGTCAGATGGTTGTATATAAAGTCAAGTCCTTTCTGAAAGGAGAAGAATGTGCTTGTGTTTCACAGAAGGTCTGCAGATCCATAGCACAATAAAACTGAAGATACAGAGGCCATAAGTGAAATCTCGGAGAAATACTCACAGTATAAAGTTTTCTTAAAATAATTATTTAGTTCTATTTCACTCATTAAAATATTAAAACACTCATCAAAACAGGGAAATAGAGATCATACTTTGGATCTATAATAGTTGTGCAAAGGAAAAAAAGTAGAAATTTATCCTTTTGTATTTCTTTTACAATACCAAAATATCTATTTATCTATTTGAGCTAAAGATCATGTGCAGCAATATAATGACATTTTTACATTAAATAAATGTATGAAAATACATGGATGGATATAGCACAATTTTCGTGCTATTCATGGTGGACATATGAGGTTATGAAAATGAAACAGCAGTGAAAAACAATGTTTATCACTACATGAATTTTGAATAAACCTCCTGAAACCAACAATGTAATAAAAGCAGTATTCACCTTACATATATGGAACATACCAACTCTGTTGTTTTGCTTTGCCTGAAACATCTTTAAAGCTGAAAGAAGAAGAAATCAAACAAAGCAAGAAATCATACAGAGAGATAGCAGTCACATGGTATCCTTACTGTTCTGGCAGCGGGTTAACAATAGTGAAGCATCTACTGATCAGTTCCATGAACAACTCTTTTTTCAGGACAGAAGGACAAGTGGGGAAAATTCTCATAATCACACACATTAAAAGTTACCAAACAATATAAATTCTTCTCAGAGGGTCAATCAGTTCTTCATCTACATCTACCCTCAGTATACCCATGTATTTTATGTGTTGGTATGGGCATCTCAACGTGTTCTCACAGTTACAATACTGTGCAATAGAAGCTTAACATGATTTGGAGAGCAATGCAATTTGGCATTTCAAGTTTCATGGTTTGTATTCTGATCTCAAGCCTAACAAGCCTATGTCAGTAAGGCTGTACAAATAAATGTGAATGGCTTATGAATATAAATGATTCAAGAATAAATGTTTATGCAGAAAAGGTCTTTCTAGCATATAAAATTTTAACATGTACAGTAAGTTACTTCTTTTATTTCTTATTCTTTTACTTTGGTCAGAAGTTTTAAAATTATTTTTCTTCTCTAATTATCTGCATTTCCTTTGAAATATAATAAGATGTCTTCAATTGAAAGTCATAAAACTGAAGATGACATTTTCCCACCAAGGCACTTTTTTGTAGGAAGAGCTATCTGCCTTCTCACATCTTTAGGTGAGACTGACTTTATACAGTACTCTGAAAAGTGTATATATGTTCTGAAAATAGCGATTCTGTGTAAGATTCACTAGAAGACTGCTTTTGAGTTTGAAAAACATTTTTAGAATACTTTTGTAGGCAGAAGGGGTTCTGTAGAAAGCAACAAAAATACTACACTGATTTAAGAAATATGCTTAGAAAGCTGAAGAGTAAGACTGATAAAGAAAGATTGGAGTAGATCCACATTTAGAAGGAAAAGTAGTGTTCTTCTATGATAAAAGTATGACTTAGTTAAGACTTTTGAGAGCAGTAAGTGTTAATAATAGGACAGTTAGTGGCTGCAGCTGCTTGTTATAACCACTGTTTTGTATGTGGTATCCCAAGTACAATAAACTCCACTGAACAAAAAAACTTGTCATTTGTTTCTGGTGCATTTCATAGTTTAGTCCCTTTCTTCTTGTTCTAAGTTATGGTTCAGTGGCAGTAATTTAGTTTTCATCAGCTCTTTAAAACTTCCCTGAGTAAAAATCTTGTTGCTATTCCAAATTCTAAGACTCATTTTATAAACCCCAAACATTTTCAAATTATTCTGGTGGTCTGATAAAAACTTGAATTATTTGGACATTGCAGAAAGACAAATAGTTACAGTTTGGCACTTTGGGCAATTTTTTAATAAATTGTGACTTTCTTTTTTCTCTAGAAGATGTTAAAAGTGTCTGGTTACTGTTCTTAAACCACATTGTTTCTCCTCTTGTGCTTATACAACAGTAGAGCTAATTCAATCTGTACACATTTTTAGAAAACATTGCCCAGGACAAAACTTGTGCCTATTCCTCTCATTTCTCTGCAAAACTTTTAGAATTCATTTTCCTTATCATTGACTGAACTCGTGAACCTTAACAAACAAAAGCTGGGGAAAATCAGAACTTTTTAAATTAACTTAGAGAAGTTTCTGTCTGTAGCTTCCCTGTAACTGCAAACCATCTCCAGATCACAGTTAACTCTTTGTAATCTTATCTGCTGTCTGACAGTGTCTTATGAGGTGACTAAACTATCATAGCTATCCTTATCTTTTTAAACTATTTTCTTACCCTTACCCAGCCCCTCACCTTAAGTGAGGAATAGATTCCAGGGCTCATCACTGCTCAAGCAGCTGATAAGTATGCAGTTGTGTAACACATTGCAGCGCTGAGAGTCACATCCTTCTCCAGAAGTTGAACAGTGCAAGGATGGGCTGCAGATAGTTTGGTAGGATTCAGTAGACTTTGCCGTTAAAAAAACCTCCAATGTATAGCCATACCATTCACAATTACTTTGGTGGGAGGAGGGTGGTTCTTCCTCCCACTATTCCTCTCATCCTTTGCTTTCAAGTTCGAAACAAAAAGTCTTGCTCTGTCCCCATGCTCCAAACCTCAAACCTAATCTTAGAGTTCAAGGACAACACACAATAGAGCTGTAAATGTGCTGAAGATCATACCTGTAAACAAAGGCTTCGACCTTTGCATTTAAGGCTCTAAGCCTCCAGGATCAAAAAATCAAGAAATTAAAGACTAGTTCCCAATTTGCCTTGGGAAAAATTCATATTTCTACAGGAATATGCAGTTCTGTGAAAGCTTCTAACCAAAACAAGGCAGCAAAAGAGAAGATCTGCCTCATTCACCCACTTCTCTGCCTCTCCCTGCCTGCTTCCCCAAGTGCCCCAGCTGAATGTCAGGGACTTGTAGGCTCTGGATGCCCTGCCATTTTTTTACCCAAATTGCCCATCTGACTTCTTCCTTCAACAGTGGCACTTCCAAGGCTACCGGCTTCCCACTTCCCACTAGAATGGCTCTGAAAGGTGGCTGAGCCCCTGGTTCCTCTAGTTAGCTGATCCTCATGCAGCCAGTCCTCCACCATGCCAGCGCAGGCTGGGGCAACAGTGAGAGCTGCCTGGTCGGATGAGTTATCCATGCTGGACAGCAAGCCTGAAAGTCTGTCTTTAGGGGTGCCAGGATTCAATTTCTGGAGGCTTGGTTCCCTTGAAAATATTATCTTAAACAGAATATATTCCCTAATTTAAAATGAGCAGTGAAGTTAATTTTTATTCTTTTTCCTGATCAGTTCTAGTTTAGTCTCTGTTGCTAATCTAGAGGGAGGACTGGTTTGGTGATTCATACCAGGAGAATAACTCTTTAAAGTACATTTTATACTGAAAAGAATTAGGATAACCTTTAATTTATAGTATGAATCACCAAAAGACATATTTCACAGTTAATGCATGATACTTTCACTGTGTAATCCACTGGACTGGAGGTATACCTCGTGCCTGCCTCTATCAGTAGCTCTGCATTAATGATGGCACACTGCGATTGCTGTGCTCGTGCTGGGATTGACCCTCTTCTCTTGTCCGAGAGCCACTGAGCTACTGCTTCATGATGGAGGAGGCTGTCCACCTTGCTTCAGGCCACCAAGAGGAGAAGTTGCACTGGACACCTTCCATCTTGAGGCTGTTCCAGTCTGCACAGCACAGTGAAGTGTCCACTCAGGCAAGGACCGGAGCAGGAACCAATCCCTATCCATTTCCAGCCTTCACCAGGGAGAAGGAAATCCTTCAGACCTTGTGTTGGTGGGACAACAACCTCCAGAGGCAGCCTCCTCTGCCTCCCCAAGTTTGAGGCTTGAATGGGCTTTAAACACCTTTAGAGACAGGTGACAGCTGAAAAAAAAAAAGGATATGGGGAATCACAGATCCACAAGCCAGCCCCTAAAATGCAGAACTTCACTCCCTTGTGGATCTAACCCTGAGGGATGGCCGAACAGCACACCTGTTACAACAGCTGCTCTTGGCTATATCCAGTTTCCAGAAGTCCTTGAAAGCCTCTGGAGTGTTTTGAGATGTGAGTGATGGCATGGGCTCCTTCAGGGAAGTTCCCTCCAGCTGGCAGGTTATGTCATCACCAGCCCTGACTTTGCATGGTATGACTTGTGCAGTCATACCAGCCCTGGACTTAAAGGACCCCTACAAGGAGCAGCTCATTTTACCAGACAGTCTGGGAATGGAGGATCTTTTTCCTTTATTTGGTTAGCCTGCTTTTCAATCTACAAATGTGCATGAATGATTTATTTTATTCAATTATATCTTTCCCCAGGATCCTTCTCCAACAAGCAGAAGGTATCCCTGCTGTGCCTTGCTTGTCTTTCCATGCAGGATTAAAGTGCACCTAGAGCACCAGCACTTCTCTTTATTCTTGCCTAGCTTAATCGGTGGCAACACTGTTAAATTTTTATGCAAATGACACCACCAAAAAGCTCATTGTTGTTAATTTTAAATTCTTGGAGATAAAATATGATAGATAGATAGATAGATAGATAGATAGATAGATAGATAGATAGATAGAGAACTTAATTAAAAATACTGTAGATTCATCAGGTAATCTGTTCATTGCTATGCATCATATCTTTCCCTATAGCACAAAGGAAAGGCTGAGCAGGCATTCTGATTTATAAGGGCATGAAATACTGCAGCTTGCCTGGTTCTGCATGCTTGATGCATTCACTCTTGTACTCAGTAGTCCTGCAGATTTAGCCCACTTGCCTAGCAGCTGCACTGTGTTTTTCAAAGCATTATATGACACTTGTGGAAAAAAGCAAGCTTGAATCATGACTTTTCCATGCTTCGAGGCTGCAAGAATTTAATTCATTGCAGGGTGGAGAAAGAAGAGGATTTTGCAGTGTTGCTGATATATTGATTCAGCTTCCATTACTTAAGTGTTTCCACAGTTTTGGGGCAGTTCTAAATACTTTTTTGTTTTATTTAGTTGTTCTCAAGGAGACTAAGCAACTAATCTTCAACGGTTTCAAAGTTCTTCCTTCCCCACACAGCACAGTGGCAGTATGACTACAGTGTCTCCTGCCATAAAGTAAGACAAACTCTACAGTTATCAGAACCACAGCAAACCCATTGGCAGGTTATGTGCTCCTGTTCCTCCTCCACAGTAGTCAGAACAGCGTACTGCAGAGATAACTGCTCTCTACACACTATTGGAAATCATTCTTCAGGTATAGTAAGTCATAAATGGCTAAAAAATGTAAATTAAATTGGCCTTTTATTGCCAGCACACCAAACTAAATGAAGTTTAACAGCACTGAGGACTACCCGCTGTTATCTGCAATTTCAACCCTAAGACTACCACTACTGGAACAGAGAAATAATTTACCTAAATCTTCCATGAGTCCTGTATTCTTTCCAAGCACAAGCCTTTTAGCTGGTCCTTTAGGGTTCCAGATAAAGCCTTGTGGTTTTTGTTCCTGTGGACAGTGTATAGCACTCCTAGCAGAACAGCTGCGTACTCACTTCAAAATTGTTTTGGTGACATTTGTTTGCAGCAGTCCAGCTGTAATAGGAGTGAGTGAACATACTCAAGAAGTCCAAAAGAGTTGAAAAGGGAAGAAAATATTGCATAAATAAACAACTCGAATATGATTAACATCTACGTTTGACGTAACTTTGAGACTAGTAAATTCAGACAGTATTTATAAGGGGTCTACATGCAAGAATCTACGTAGAAAAATTTTTGATTGCCAAATTCTGCCCTTCATACAAATTCATAAAGCATCTTAGGTTACGGTACAGTCTTGGTCTGTTTCTTTTCTCAGTGAGACATCAAAGACTTATTTCTGAACCAGTCTAGGAAAGAGAGAAAACTAAATAGCTGGGCTCCAAATTGATAGTCCCACCAAAAACTCAAATAACCTTCAGGTACTATTCAGTTGCGTCAACTTGACAACTGTTCCCTTGAATCCATTGCGGCAGCAAGAATTTATGGATGTTTGCAGCCCTCCTTCAGCCATGTCAGGATGGCTTAGAAATGCCAAGCCAGACATGGAGTTCAGCACAGGGGGAAACCTTGCTTGTTGATTCTGACTAGCACAAATGGCACTTAGCACCCTGAGAATATGTATTGCCTCCCCCAAAAATGCACTGAGGGACCAATTCATGTACCCTTACAAAGGTGTCTAGTACCATGTGAAACACTCCAGGATATCCTGCCTGGCTGTAGCAGTGCACGAATCTGCAGCTCCTGTGTTAGGTCTGTTGACTTCTCATGGATAGTCCAGGGCATCGCAAGTAGTATTAAGTGCCGAAGCATGGGCAGCAGAACTAAGCCTAAAATGTCAGCAAGCTTGTATAGAAAGGGACGCCAGAATTGAGAAATTACACTATTAAGACTGCCTGATCAAATTTAATTCAGTTCTTTATGGGTATATATGAAGATGTAATCTTAAATTCCCTATTTCTGGTCTCATTCCTCCTCCATGCTCCCAATTCATTTCTAACTGCAGAGTCCCACAGTTTCCTCTCCCCACTCTCTTTCTTCTCCCTTATGCTCAGCATCCCACTAAGCCCTGGTAGGCAGCTGCAGTACCTGCATTTACACAAGGAGCATAATTTTCTGGCAATTCAGTGGATTTCTAGCATGTTGCTGCAGATGGCATGGGGGAGGAATGGGGCTTGTTCATTAAAGTCTCAGTAGTCTCTACTGAACAAACAGAATTTTTTTCTGAAACCTTCCATCCTGGCAAAAATCACAGGCAGCTGAAAGTAGATTCTTGATACAAAGGCTGCCTCCTACCCCATACCTAGTCCTTGCCTCAAATATAAGAAGCCTAATGCTGCTGAGAAAGAATCTTTCCACCATGGGCTGAAGAACTTGATTTCCTGCAGACATACCCCCTTTTGCAGACATCTGAATAGAAAACAAAATAAACCAGCCCATGGCAGTGTGGAACACAAAAATGTCAACCCCAGTGACTACTCTTAAGTGAGTACCAGAAACTGGACCTTTCTGAAAGTATCACATAAACTTCAATGGTACTTGTCCTTCCAGACAAGCCTCTAAGAATGAAAGTGAATATTTTACAGTGAGAACCACACAACTTAATTATCTAATATACTAGTATATCCCATTTGAATAAATTTCACATCATGCAATCTGAATATTAAAGACTAAGGTTTGACACAGGTAGTTTATGGGGAACTAAGCACCCAAGTACTGTGCTCTCTGTACTATAGCAATGAAGATGTATAGCTCAGGGGACTGATCTCGAAGGAAATGACAATGACTGACCGACATCTTGCATTTGATTCTCTGAGAGCAGGAGAGAGACTGAAACAAGGTACAGACTGATAGAAGACAAAAAGGAATGTTCTACATCTAGCTCCAGCAAGGGCCTGTTTTGGATCTGAGCTAATACAATAGGAGCATACCAATGCACTCAAAAGTAAAGTTTGATCCTTCGTATGTTACACATAATGATATTTTTTTCTTGCTAGCTAGTGAAATGCTGTATGTAACATTTGCTGCCAGAGGTCAGTCAGTATTGCTGTTCTCTCCCCAGACCCTCACTCCCATCTGCTTGCCCCAGCAGCAAATTCTTATGTCTCAGATCAATAATCCAGGCACATTTTTCAACTTAGACTTATCTTTATCTGAGGAAAAAAAAGATTGCATCTTTGCCACTGGATCACATGTTAGATACAATCACTTCTGACCAATTAAACACCTACAGCTCTCATTCATACTGTGAGGTCTTAGTTCCTACCACCAGCTTCTTTCTTGCTAGTCTTTTTCTAGTTTTGAGTCTGTTGTTTGAACCATGCTAGCTCTCTTTTCTGCATGACTCCCTTTTGCTCAGCCATAGCAAACATCATGTACCAGTATTCACTGTTATTGTCCCAGGCAACCTTACCTATAGTTGTTCACTTATTACCAACACATCACCTTTTGTCTACAGCCAGCCCAGCTTCCTGCTTCTTAGGTGACAGCAACAGAGAAAACAGCGAGATCCCATATAACACCAGCGTGTGCCAGGGAACAGGGCAAAGGAAAAATAAAAGACATAAGGAATACAAGGAAAAGGAAAAGAGAAGCTTTTGTGGTTCCTTATGCTCTTACAACACAATCCCTATTCTCTATTATAGTTTTTTAACGTCTATAGTTGCTTTTTAACTACCTATTTTCTGGTACTGAAAATGCAAAAGTGTCAGTCAGAATGTTGATGAATACGTCTCTCCAAGATCCTCCTGATGGCATTCCAGCAATTATCCTATAGACTGGAGTAATATATAGAATCCTTTGTTACAGTCTGAGCAAAAGATGGACCTTAAAAGTACAGTGATATTTGCTATCTTGCAGTAAGTAATTACTGAATTTAACCACTAAGCATAAAAAAGAATTCTAAAGCCATCAGTGCTTTCAACACATTTAAAATTGTATTTATTTGAAGATTTCTGTCAACCTTTAAAACATTCTGTCTTGCTTTGTATTGCCCTGACACTTGACTTCAAGGACTCACTCCAAGCTCCTTCTGAACCTGGCTAATCTTTCTCTTTGGAGACTTGCACAAATCATGTCCCTCACTTTCATTTCTGCGGTCCTCCTTCTCTGGGATGTGCTTATAGAAATGTTGAGATAGATTCTCCATGGATGTAAATGTATATTGCTTTACTAGCTTTCAAGGTGCCAGGCAAGATGAGGGTACGGGGCACGGTTTTTAATTTTATCCCATCATAGGAAAAATATATATCAACATTTCTCTCCTTGGTACTTCATAAACCGTGATAGTGAGAATTTCTGCTTTTCAACCTCATTTGATTACCACAAGATATTCTTAGCATATAAATGTTAATTATCTGTGCAAACAGGAAGATACCTGTTTACACTGAGTACCTCCAGCTACCACTGAAATACTTCCTAGGCCTGGATTTTTCCCTCTGAACCAGATGCAATTCCTTTTCAGTGATTTAATTGCTTCCTTTCCATTTAATTACTTTGAGGATTAACTGCAGGCAAGTGTATGCCAATAATAGGCTCATCTACAAAGAACAGGAAGCTTTCCCTGTGGTCCAGGGAATTCACCACTTCCGACTGCAGCTCAGCTATATAACTATCAGGTTTCCCTTTGCCCCTGGGCTTTATGTGTCACCTTGTCTGTCTGAGCATAAGGAAATGTCATGGGACGAACTGTTTGTTCTCGAATCCGCATACAGAGTTCCTGGCAGGAAATAGCAAAATCCTTCTTCTCATCGGTGCAAAAGATGCAAATATTTTAGGCCCAAGAATTAAATTATTGATTATATATAACTAATACTGATGATATCTAGAATAGCTTCCATCAGTAAATTTCTGGGGAAAAAAAAATATTAAAACTCAGTATCTTTTTGTTTGTTCATAATATTATTTGGGCAAAGATCCATTTCTCGTCCTAACATGCATATTGAAAAGCAGTTGATCCCATCTGCATTTCATTGGAACTACTTTGTTTGAAAGCTGGGGCTGAGATTATTTCTTTCTGTATGTAAAAATGACACATCACGGGAATCACCTTCTTAGGTGAAAATGTTTTGAGACAATTTGCGCTTCCGGGATTGAAAGATTTACAAGAAATTTCTTTTGACTTCAGATTACACCAAAATCCATCACAAAATATTGTGCTGAACTAGTGCTCCATGGCTGTGAGCTCCACACACCTGACTGACCCCTTGCAAGACTGAATATAGTGCACACACAACCTCTCTCACACTCACCGATTAAAAGAAGCTCACGGGATCCAAGTGAGGGAAAAGGACCAGGAAACACTCACAAAGAAGATGGCAGAAAATTGGATATAAAAGAAGTGACACTCTAGCCCCTTCCCTTTTCTGTAGCACAATGCTCCTAGTTTATGTGCTGAGAGTTAAACTGAAAGAATTCTGTAGCTAACGCTAAAGTAAATTACACTGCCTTGTGTTAGTTTATTTTCCAGACAATGCTTGGGATATATTTTTAGTCAAGAGTTCTTTTCTTCCAGAAGTAGTTGTGCACAAAATATTTTTCTTTCTCTCAAATTCTAAGAACATTTCTGTTTATAAATGAAAGGCTTATGACTCACTACATAATAGACAGCAGGTGAACAATGTATAAAGCATTTTTTTTGTTTTATTTTCTTTTCTTTTTTTTTTAATTGAAACTCAACCAAAGTAATTTGGTCTCTACTTTGTTCTCATTGGTAGAAAAATACCCATCTTAAATTCAGTAAAACTGTTAATGAGCTTTCAGATGTTTCAATTTAATCAAATTTTGGAGGTGATTTTTGCTCTCTCCTTTACCCTCGAATTTTGTTCCTACAGTTCCTTTCCACTGTTTGTGGTGGGTAGAAGGAAACTTCTCCTTGTCCTAGCCAGCAGAGGTACTACCTATTTATTAAGAAGACGTACAGCAGTACAGCCATGGCAAACGGAGATATGTGTGAGGAATAGGAAGGGTTGCTCTTAGGTTCTTCATGTGATTTACAGATAGCAGATTAAATAGCTTTATGTAAGACGTGGGGAGGGTGGGGTGGGGGGTGGAACTTGTCCTTTTTCCCCAGTGAAAGATTTCTTTTTCAATTTGAAGGAGGGAGATGTCTATCTGTGAGTCCCATTAAAAAAAAACCAAAAAACAAAACACCACAAAAAAAAACACCTTCTCAGTTCCTGACGAACTTCTTCCAGCTTGGCAAAGGAAAGCTTGCCCACAGGGGTGGCTATGATAGTCAGTGCACACAGCCCATGAGCCAGCTCCAGAGCTAAATCTGTTTCACAGATCCATAGAGAAAAGGCATTACCCAGGCAAGGGAAGCATCAGCCTGACCATTGCACAAGCACATGGGTCTGGGCTAGCCAGAGCAGATATCATCTCTTGGCCAGCCTCCAGGCTAAACAAATGTAGGTAGGGAATACAGGAAGGAACGAGGAGTATTATGATGGGGAATAGAGGAAAAAAGAAAGAGAACTGAGGTTAATCTGTGGAGGAACGGAAGTGAGGTGTTCAGTGTATTTTCACAGGGTGATATAGATGATTTGAGTGGAACTAAGGCTATGGTAGTTCTGGGAAGTTTGCAGTTCGGTATTATTACAGGGAAGTCCTGATATATACCTGACTTGTACACCCTGTCCTGTGAGTTTCAAGACAGAAAAAACCAAAAGGCCTGAGTGAGAAGTGTAGACAACACCCCACTGAGGGGAAGGTTGCAGCATGAGTTTGCCCTGTGTTAGTCTCAAGGGGATCCAAACAAGGGAAAACTTTCTGGACACCCCAACTCAGAGAAAGCCTCTGTAGCATGCCCTGTGGGGCTCTCAAGAACATGCTTTTTCTATCAGGGTCCTCAGCCAAGTGAAAGAAAAGCATGAGCTTCCACTGCAGGCTTAGTATTACTTTGGCTAAAAAGGTGACCAAGTACAAGGCACAAGCCCATGGTTTCATTCGTCCTGGACGCCATCAAACAAGGTTGTTACAGTGAGAGATACGCTGCAGTTACAGAACAGAGTGGGACTGCAGTGCCTCTAAATGTCTCCAAAGTCATCAAAGTCACTTATGCACATTACAGTCTAATGGAGATAAAATTCTTACCAAATTTTAGCCAATATCTTTGCAGTTGCATAGAGCTATAAACACCGGTGTTCATACAATTACATTTTTTTTAACTACTCCTGTACCTTGGCCACCATATTTGGGTGCTGCACAAACAATTAGAATAAATATAAAACCCAATAGACTACACACAGCAGTGTGCACCAGTGCTGACAGCTATACTTAGGGAAAAACCCTTCTAAGAGAAGAGTCAAGAACTAGCAGTGATGGGCAGCTGCTGCTACTGAGGCGAGTTGTAATGTAAAACTTCAGTTCTATCTGAATTAAACAAAAGCAGAATTTCTGAAAGCAAATACAGTAAAATGTAAGTGTCCAGCCTTACTTAAATGATGCATTAATGTCCAATACTGCCTTGCAAGGTAAGTAAAATTCAGGTTTACACTAATGCATATGAGAAAAAAAAAAAGTCTTTATTTTACCTGCTGTGCTGTGACCTCCCAGCAAACTCAGAAACACAAACCAGTTTGATACATCCCAATGATCTAAAGAGGATTGGCAATATTGATGTCATTTCTGAAAGACATATAACTAAACTTTCATTAAAGACTTCCAGTGACAGAGTATTCAGTCTTCTCAATCTATGTGTTCCCATGCTCAATTAGCTTTATTATTAGAAAACATTTCCAATTACTTCAATTTTTCTTGAGTCAGTTAAACCACCTTACTTTTTCTCCCATTCATTGTGGATACAGAGAACAGTATTGTTTCTCTTTTGCAAGAACAGGAATGGCTTGAAAATACTAAACTTTCTTTCCACCAACATCCTTCTCTGTCTTTTTGATTTTAGGCCTGATAGCATCCATTCTTCCAATCTTACCTCCTATTTCATGGCTTCTACAGCCCCTGATCGTAGTGTGCATCTTGTTGCTATAATTATGTTTGTACACCATGAGCAGAATATTTGTCTCTTCAAAAATAATATGACATTGTTGAATCAGACCCAATTTTTGATCCACTATAATCTTAAGTTCTTCTTGAAGAACTGCTTCCTGATATTTGCCATCCTGGATTTATATAATTTATATTTTCTGCAGTATCTTGCCCTTTTCTCTTAACCTTGCCCTCATCCCTCACCTAGAATGAGTTACATCCTACGTTTCCAGTCCATTTCTCCAGATTTTTATTTTTACTGTTATCTTCCAACACATTTGGGGTCCTTCCTAGCACTGTGTCAAATGCAAAACTAATGAGCCTTCTGACTATTCCACCATCTGTTTTGCTAATGAAAACCTTGAACAGAAGCAGATCTAAGGCAGACCCCCCACAGAACTCTGAGCGTAATTAGGCTTTATTAACTTCTTTGTGGTGTGGTTATCTAATCAGTTTTGTGCCCACAGAATAATGGCCATGATTTTCCTAGGTTAGATATGAGAATATCAACTGAGACTGTGTCAAAAACGTTGCTTGGGTAAAGGTACATGAGTTCTTTTGCTTCTCATCTATCCACAAGACCTGTTACCTGGTCATTAAGACTGAGTTTCATTTGCTCTGATTTGCTCTTGGCAAATCTATGTTGGCTTCTGCTCCTCTCCCTGTTGTTTTCTAGGTGCTGCAGACAGTTCCAGATTTACTCTGTGAATTGAAGTTAAACCGATTGATCTAATTCCCTCCTCCTTTCCTTTTTTTCTTTTTTTTTCCACTTTTCTGTTGAATAGGCACTAACTTTACCCTTTTTAGTAGAAGTAGCAATAGATGCACTTTAATGCCTTCATAGGCAAGGAAATACACACTTAGCAGTAAAACAGGTGTCTTTCACACCAATATTTAGAACATGATAATCTGAAAGCATTTTAGTTCCTTTGGTTAGGGAGGATTTACAGCTTTATAATTTCATCTCAGTTACAGCTTTAAAATGCTAATAGAAATCAAACCTTTAAATATACCTGGAAAGCTTTGGAGCTCGCTATTTTAGAGTAGAGATTTTGATTGTGGTCTTCAATTAAGATAATTGTCTCAACGATGCCTTAATCAGGTAGATTTCACAAAAAATATTTGATGGATGATAAGTGCCCAAGAGTCGGGCAAATGCAAAATAAAACTTAATTATACTTGTTTGATCTTTGTTGCCTTTTTGTTCCACTGAAAATATTACTTTGGCTTGATCTTGCCTGAATTTTTAATCTATTTTTTGTGGCTCAAGCGTGAACCAAAACTTCATCAGTTAGTCAATTCCAGCTAGTGGCACCAGCCACAGCTGGAGAAAGGATCTTGGACTAGATCAGCAATGAGTGCATGAATGAGGGTCCCAATCAAAATGGTGTCATCTCATCTTCATTCATACTTCTATGAACACTTGCTGACTGTTGGCATTCCATTACCAGATCCAGGATTTTTAGAAGAGAAGTCACTTAATCAAAATTAATGATAAAGTCATTTTCTCCATCAGAACCCTCTTCTTCTTGTGAGGAGGTATTGCCTGTTCAGAGCGAGTAGCAGCACTAAGTCAAATGAGAATCAATGCTTTTTTTGCCAGGAATCAGCTGGACACATCCCAAACCCTTACAAACATATTCTGCCACTGAGACTCACCCATGCATTAAATAAGTTCATTAAAACAAGTCCAGCTATGTCTTCATCACCAGTTCACTTTTGAGCTCTGTGTTGTGCAAGGCTACAGCGAGCTGTTTCCTAAATTCCCATTTGTTCCTAAATTATAGCTGTAAATGTATATGTATAAATATAAATATACACACACACATACACATTTGACATTTAAGCTTCATTGCTTTGAACTAAAGCAGCTGACAAACTGTCTTCATGCTAAGAGCTTTAGCATGGCACTGCTTAACTGATTCATGCCCAGTAAAAGCGGCATAAAGCGCCTTCTGCCTTATAAGGTCAAATAGCTACTAAAGAGGAAAAGAACTTCTGTGTTATGTGAGACACATGTTAGACAAATTCTGTTTCCACAGATGTGGATGCAAATTTACCATCACCAAATAAGAATTAATCTAACTTTATACTGGCTTACTACTACTAGTGCTACAGTAGATCTCGTCGTGATAGCACTGTGTATAGTCTCCTTAGAAAAACAAAATTACTAATGCAATAGTCATCATGAGTAACAGAAAACAGCAAAATCTTTCTCTCTTTCCTCTTGTCTACAGAAAGTAAGATGAGAGAAAGTCATATCTTTTTTGCTTACAAAACATCATAGAAACGTAAATCATGATTACTCTGGGTAAACAGAAGTCATATACTAGATTAATCCCACCACTTTTTGAGGATAGTTTTTCTTGGTTTGTATGACTTGCATGATATGCTAGACAGATTTTGTACAACAGAAGAAAAAGTAGTATTGCTTTTCTTCTAATCCTTACGGCCTACAAATTTTTGATATTTATCTTCCAAGTTTCATATTGCAATTTTGTCATTTTCAATAACTGAGGGGAACAGAGAGATATAAGATTTTTTTTAGGGAAGCAAAATATCTCATTTTTTAAATGTTCTTATTGTCTTTTTATATTTGATTCAGAATGAATGGAAAGGGACTTCCCATCCTCAAAGTAAGAGATGTGCAACTTCCAGACGCAAAAGGGAAACACCATGTCCCATATATATTAAGTGCTGATAGGACTGTTCCAATATTATTTCACCCACTGGACTTCATCCAGGATGATGCTGCAGGTGACTAATTTTATAAATAGCAACAAACTGAGTGACTTTATAATTTACATCAATTGGGCCTCCTTGGCTTGAAATGAAACAGATTGTACTGTGCTTCATACAGATTAATGGAGGCCTATTATGTCATCCAAGTAATTGATTTCCAGAGCAGCAGAAAAAGTATCCCATAGAAATCAAATCAGTAGGAAAATGTCTCAGCTGAAGTATATTCTATCTGCAATCAGAAAAAGAGAGCAGAAGTCTTCTAAGGTGAGCGTGATTAATTTAAAAATCTGCAAGGTCTACAGCATTCTCTCACTAGTTATTCAATCATTAATAAAATTCATAGGTCTCTGCCAGCATCCAATCTGAGACACTAGCTATATTGAGGAGTCAGAAGCTTGATAATAAACCAGTTCTATCAAAGGCTAAAAGCAAAAGTCCACTTTGAGTTAATAGGGAAATCCATTAATTTAAAATCCTAATTACTTTCCATCATTGTGAAGAGTTACTGTGTGTTATTGACAGAGCAGAGAAAAGTACTTGGAAATTAATATTTCCCACAGCACCAGGGATGACCCAACATTGTTTCAGATGACTATATCTTTCCATCATGGAAAAGAAGGAGTCGGTCACACTAGGCAGATGTTCCGAATCAGGGTAGTACATCAGGATCCCATGACAGGAGGGAGGGACTGTGCTTTGCTGAAATGCCAGCCCTTCTCATTTTACAGGCTACATGTGAATGGGAGGCCTAAGAAATTTTTAAGGGGACCTTTTAAAATTAAGATTTATGGTTGGTTAAGGATTTGGGAGAAGTCATTTTCAGGAAGGCAAAAAAAAAATAAGAAAAGCTTTATGGGAAAGAAATGAAAAACACTAGCAACAAAAAGCAAAAATAGAGAAGCTGAGAGTATCAGTTACTTTCTCTTTTTGTTATTTCTTAGCTCTTATTCCTTCCCTTGTTATCACAAACCAGCAAAGAGCTTAGATTTATTGCAATAGTGCAGACAGACAGAATAGTATCAGTTCAAGTCTGAAATAATGTGAAGAAAGGTATGTTGAAGCTGCCTGCCACATTCCAGCTATATCTCTTACTGGTGTAAATCCTCTAACTGCTTTATTTTATTAAGGCATTTTAACATTGTTATGTATATAGAAACCTTAATTTAGCCTTAAAAACCTATCTAACAAATATCTTTTCTAAGGACTCTGCTGTTTAACATTGAGCCTTCCATGTTTGGGGGGGATCTGAAACATTAATGTTTTAATCATGCCAACATCAGCTGAACCATGGAAGAGAATGAGAAATGAAAAGGAGAAGAATTCCACAGAACTGGTTAAGAGAAGCTGTGCATATTCTGGGATAACGTCTCTTGCTTTTGCTGTGACCTCTGAGTTCATCTGCAGGCTGTAGAGAAAAGATGACCATAGTTCATGCCTTTAGACCTTCACTGGAGAAATATTCATAACTAGTGTTTCACACTGAATGAATGGGGAAGTAGATGACTCTTAAAGTTCTTAAGAAATTCCCTTGCACAAGCTTAAAAGAGAAGGGGGAAGTAGTGAATAACCAGATATGTGCTCTAGAGGTAACATCTGCTTTGCCAGCACAGCATTTGGAGGGATCACCATGGCCTAATATAAAACAGAGGCTGCACTTTAGGAAAATTAAAAAAGTATTTAGTGGAAAATAAGGAGGAAAAAAAAAAAGTGTTTATGCACTAGAGAGAAAAGTTCATAGCCTTGCTTTAGCTCTGCAAATCCTGTGAGTCCACAAATTGATTCTAAAGGTTTGCAGCATTTTGAATTGCAGGCACTCCACTGAGCTGAGTACTAACAGTGATTCAACAAGTCTATACCCTTTTGACAAGTAGGTTGTAGCTCTGTTAAAACTGCTAACCCTGTATGGTCTTCACATAACCTCAGAAACAAGCCAGATGCTGCAGCATGTATTTCCTCTGACAGATACACATTTGCCCCCTCTTCCAGCTTGTTCTCACTAGAGGTGGGATGATTCAAAGCGCTGTGAATGGTATAGAGATCATTTTATCTCTGGAACACGAGTGCAAATCCAGCCTAAGTCATCAGTGATTATAAATTGTTTTCATAGCTGGTTTAATACTGACTGTGAACACTTTTGAGATAAATAAAATTTGGAAGACTAACCTCTCAGATTATACTCATTAGAGAAAAAATTTATCACAGAACTATTATAAAATATGAAGAGCGGTGTGCGTTTGACATTTGAACTACTTTATCCTCAAGACACAGGCTGAGATTATATCAGTCATCTCATAAAACTTGTTCTTCCCTGTGATTCATTTGCTCTGTGGACTGGGCATCACCTTCAAAAACAAAAGGTATCTCACTATGGACAAGAACTACTGAGGCACTGTACACTTTTTTAATTTCCCATCATGATAACTTAGTGAGTTATAATATTTATTACCAATTTATTCACTATAAAAGTTTACTGGATTTTCCAACACCAGATAAAGTTTTCAAATTAAAAAGCCAAATATTATTCTAAATTTTGTTTAATAGACATATATTTGCATCACTATAGAATCCGTATTTTTCTTAACCTTCCATGGATAGTAACTGCTTTAGCCTATTGTTGCAAGGTTGCAAGTATAGATTTAAAAATACATGCTGCTGCAATTTAATATTTTTGATTATTCTTCTTAAGAACTTTTATTTCATTAAAATATGGTGAGTTTTTCAAATGGGCACTAGGAATGCCTAAGGTATAAAATAGCACGGCTATGCTGACAGCCACAGTTAGTCACAGTGTGTTTGTCAGATCTAAATATATCTATGTTACTTTATTTCACTGCTGATTTTTCCTAAAAGTTACCAATAATCAAGTCAATACTGCAGACATGCTAGAGTACGAGACCAGATGACACTTAAATTTCTGAAATATTGATAAATACGGATGAAGCAGAGGATTGAAGCCAAATCCAAGGAGACATGTCAGGGATGAGTGTTGACTGCCAAGGAGAGCCACGCGAGAGAGTTTTATAAGAGTCTGCAAAGGCACTTGGATACATGTGATACAAGCAGAGCAGGAGAAACAGCCCCAAAACAAGATCACCTTTTCACTTGAAGTTTAGTCCCTGAAAACACAACAGTGGGCACAGAAACTGAAACTGTGTTGCAGTGTCTTCCTCTCTAACACAGACACATTGAAGCTCCCTAAGGGCTAAAAAAGAATCTGACTTCTGCAAGGGCTTGCAGGTCAGACGCAACAGCAACGTCATTCTAGTTTTGGCTCCAGCTGGTGATTTCCAAAAATGTCAGAAAGACATTGTTTTACTGCAACATAGAATCATAGAATCATAGAATCATAGAATGGTAGAGTTGGAAGGGACCACAAGGACCATCTAGTTCCAACCCCCCCGCCATGGGTGGGGACAGACTACACTAGATCAGATTGCCCAAAGCCCCATCCAACCTGGCCTTGAACACTTCCAGGGAGGGGGCATCCACAGCTTCTCTGGGCAACCTGTTCCAGTGCCTCATCACCTTCACAGTAAAGAATTTCTTCCTAACATCCAATCTAAATCTCTCCTCTTTTAGTTTAAACCCATTACCCCTTGTCCTGTCACTGCACTCCCTAAGAAACAGCCCCTCGCCAGCTTTCCTGTAGGCCCCTTCAGCTACTGGAAGGCCATGATTAGGTCTCCCCGGAGCCTTCTCTTCTCCAGGCTGAACAAGCCCAACTCCCTCAGCCTGTCCTTGTAGGAGAGGTGCTCCAGCCCTCTGATCAATGAATGTGATAAAGGAGAACAGGATTTAATTTTGAGTGAGGTTTGATGTATTTTGATATTGTATTTTGATGTATTTTCTCGAGGCTGGACACTCCAACATGAGCTGGTGTATCCCCAGCACAGTGTGGCAATGTTATCACAGGATGATACAGCACTCAGAGTGGTAACATGGAGAAAAAAAGGACAATCTTCACGGACACTTAAATGGTCATCACTTGTTACCTCAATGAATAACATTACTACAACACCTAGCATGCCCCAGCTGGGCTGGCTAACCCTGGTTTGTGCAGTGCTCCAGGGCCAAACACCACTCTCCAGAGTCAGTCAGTATGAGAGTTTGGCACCTCCAGACGACTGAGGGTCTAAAACATCTAAGAAATTTGCTCTCATCAGCAAGACAAGCTGTGGATACTCATAAATTATGATCAAAATGTGACTTAAGATGTACCTCATTGCAAATCAACATGTACAGATACAGAGAAAAGAAAGTCCTGGTCTTTTGCAGTTACAACCCACAGTGGTACATATTGTTGTGTACATTCATATTGTTATGTACACACAATATATATTGCATGTAAAAGCAACTCATGTGCATGCAAAAAAAAAAGCAAAAAGATCATTCTGTCTAGATATTCACATATGAGGTTCCTTTTCAAAAGTAACTGCACAACTAAATTTTATCTTGTAGGCATAGACCTTCAATGGGGTAACAGGCACCTTCCCAACCCAGAAGAAACCTATAATTTTTATCTAGGACAGGAGGAGCACAAGTCCTGTATAGAAAATTACCTAGATTGACTCCCATGTGGAGTACTGCGTTCAGCTTTAGGGACCACAACATAAGGACATGGACCTGTTGGAGCAAGTTCAGAGGAGGGCCGTGAAGATGATCAGAGAGCTGGAGCACCTCTTCTATGAAGACAGGCTGAGAGTGCTGGGCTTGTTCAGCCTGGAGAAGAGAAGGCTCCAGGGAGACCTCTGAGCAGGCTTCCAGTACCTAAAGGGGCCCTACAGGAAGGCTGGAGAGGGACTTTTACAAGGGCATGGAGTGATAGGACAAAGGGGACTGTCTTTCAGCTGAAGGAGGGGAGACTTAAATTAGATATTAAGAAGAAATTCTTCCCTGTGAGAGTGGTGAGACACTGGAACAGGTTGCCCAGAGAAGCTGTGTATGCCCCATCCCTGGAAGACTTCAAGGCCAGGTTGGATGGGGCTTTGGGCAACCTGGTCTAGTGGAGGGTGTTGCTGTCCATGGCAGGGGGGTTGTCACTAGACAATCTTTGAGGTTCCTTCCGAACCTAATCATTCTATGATTCTAAACTAAAAAATGCTGCAGCACATTTCTCTTCCTACAGGCAGCCAAGAAAGGGTGATGCTGAGGCCTCATCCTGCTGCTCTCCATTCTCCTCTGCCCCTTTTGAGGTAATAGATGGAGAACAATTCCTGTTCCACATTTAGCACTGAGCCTGCAATTCTGCCTGTCCTTCACACAGACTTGGCAAAAAGATAAAAGCATATAGGACCCCATGTTCTTGTCTGATTGCTAGAAATACTCAATCCACAAAGCAATTTCAGTTTGCCTATCTACAATGCTTACATAAAAAAGCTTCTAAAATGCATACCAGAATACTGCTTTACAGTTAACTGATGTTAGAACAGGTGAGATCAAGAGAAGACATTTACATCTGCAGAAGCAAGTTGTAGAATGCTTCTTAATTCTCAGAAAAAAAAATCATTCTAGGATCACTAGAGGTTTCAGGGCAGAGCAAGAAACTGAATCCAGACTTTCTATGTCACATGAGGAATATAATCAGTGGTCCTCCTCCCTGTGTTGCCTGCTTTTAGAAGAGCTCATCTAGCTTTCCAAGCCTGCCCTTGGTATGACTGAACATCAGCACCTGGGCACAGAGGACAAACTGACCTTCTATCTAGCATTTCATGCTTCTGCTGATGATTTTTTTTTCTCTGTCCTTTGATAAATGGACAGAACATTAATATGAGTTCATTCTTCATTTTCAAATATCAAACAAGTGGCTTTGGTTACCCTCCAGGTGTCAGCACAGATATGGAACAAAGTCGTTCAACAGTCCATCAATTAGTTGTGGAAACTGATTATTTTTCTCTTCTTAATGTGAAGTTTTGTCAGTGAAGCACCAACAGTGTCACCCCCCTCAAAGCAGAACTAGCAAAAAGAGGAAGATTTATTGAGCTTTCCTTAGGATGTCTCTATTTATGTCAGTTAATACCTCACGCATGCAAAATTTCCAGCGAAGAAACAGGGGGAAAATTGCCTTCCACACAATGGCACCAAAGTGCTCATTTGGGATGTACGCTGGTATAGTTGAACTTCCAATTGTTTTTTAATATAATAAAATGAGACTCTGGGAAGTAAAAGTCAGATGTTTGAACTGCAATTATTTTAAATCATTTTTAAACAATCAACACATAGTAAAGGTCTTTTCCCATAAATGAGAGTGTGCACATTTACATCAACTGAGGATCCAACTCAAATTAAACTTGGAATCATAGTGGGGCTTGCTGGATTTTTATATAGTTTTTGTGTGGACATCTACTACCTCATACAGACAAATTGTAGTGGTGTAAGAGGATTTCAGTTGTAAAAATCCCTCCTGCCTAAAGCAAACCTGGGCCACAAACATAGCTACGAAATTCTCCCTTTGGCTACTACTGAGTGTGTATCCATACCACCAATCTATGCAGGCTTCTACAAAAGCAGCAGCCTTCCTTAGGAAGGAAAATCAGCAAAAGACCCACGGACAACTAAGAACAAGAAAATCAAGAGATCAGGTTCATGTTTTGTGCAGCACAGATATGTCTAAAAGTTCACAGACCTCAACAATTTTCCTAAGAGAACTGCAACCTCACATTTATTGAGTTTCAAATCCATCTCTAAAGTATAAAAAGATTAGAAAGTTCTGATGGCCTAATTAAGTGCAATTCAGTTAATTTTATATTCTCAAGGCAAATCTCTCATTAAAAGTATTTAAATGCCTCTGCTGTCCAAAACTTGTTATAAAAAGCTTTCTAAACTACCCACATCTTTAGTATTTTTTCTGATAAAATAAATAGGAAAACACAGTAATAACTGTCCAGAATGTTACACTGGGGGAAGTGATGCGTCTGGGGCTCTTTTCAACTCAGATTACTCAATTCAGATGACTTATATTCAATTCCACTCCTGTTTATCTTCCAAACTGAATCAAGAGAAGCTATCAAGGGCCCTGCAATCTATGATCTGACATAGGGAAGGTCTCACACAAACAAGGGTTGTCAGAATGTTTAAGCTGTGTTTGAAAATACGTTCTTGGCACAGCATTGGACAGATGAAAGGTGTTAGGGAGAAGCTCTAGTCAAAAAGATTGGTTCTGTCATACCATTTGCCTCTTTGTTGGTTTGAATAGGACTGTGGCAGTATACACAGAGGAAATCCACCATTCCTTCTGAGATCCTTTTTGCAATACACGTTACCCCATTTCTTGGAACAACTGATGCTCACTGTCTAAGTTGACTCAAGTTTCTACACAGATGATGACTCTTAAAAACAAATTCTGCATCATCCATGAGAAAAATGTGGTCTCTAGTTCATCAGTTGTAGAGTCATAGCTCCAGTCTGAAGCTCCAGCCTGGACCTGGAAATTTGCAGGGTTCAAGACACAGCAGTGGAGGTCAAGGAAGCGCACTGAAAGTGAGTGAGCTGAGAGAGGAAGGGGAGGTGATGCTTCCAGGGAGGGGATGATTTTGCAGTTAGCAGAGGTAACGTTCCTTTCTCTTTTGGAAAGTTTATTACTGATCTCTGTTAGGGAGCTTAAAATCTTGAAAGTTTCTTCATTTTTTTTGCCATTAACAGCTCCCAAAGTACAGGAATGGTTTTTTCATTCCTGTCAAATGCACTAGGAGACAATGCAAATTTTCCACTCTGCTATGGGCTTCACAATAGTTTTCCATGGTTTAACAGGAATTGTTTTTCAGAGGGAGGAGGAGGGGAGTTGTTTGTCTTCATCTTGAAATGCAGTATTGTACTTTACAGGAAAAAAGTCTGGAAAGATTGTTCAGGGAGTGCAAAATATAATACCTGCTCCTTCAAGAAACCTCCTCCAGTGGACCTTTATCAGTTGGGATCCCAACATTGTGCTGGTCACGTACAGAGCTCATTGTCTTCTGATTAGCCAACGAGGCCAGACACATTTTGGGACCTGCCTCCCCCAAAATCAGTCTCTCCCAGTGAATTAGACTGGCAGCTGAGGTAACCTAAAGCAGATCTAACAAGCCAGCCCCAGCGTTCCTTTCTGAAACCTGCCTTTTTCTTTTGTCAGGCAGAGTCACAGTATCTTGTATTCCAGGATCAAAGTGCATGTCTCATCCAGTTCCTCTGGCTGGAGACAAGAATGTCCACAGTGACCACACTTTTCTCCAGAGGGATGGGTTTAGAGCTATTTTTAGATCTGACTTTTGTCAAACTGTTCTTTTATATCTTGAAATCACCTGTACCAAAAAATCATATGGATGGGGCATTAAAAATAAAAATAATAAAAATTAAAATTAAAATTAAAAGTAATTGTGTGCAAATAGGGGAACTAAGCAATAAGTTTTAAACACTTGGGATTGGTCAAATGAACGGAAGAAAAAAATGCTAAATTAAAAGCACTCTGGACTATTTCTGTGTGTCCTATCTTCCATGGCAATATCTGCCTCGGTAATTCATGGAAAGCATTCAAACTCTGTTTTGTGTAAGGTACACTGTATGGTATGTAGGTCAGACTCTTCAGTTATTCTTTTTCTGTGACTTTCTCAGGAGATGGCTGAAGGAGGTTTTTTCCTTTCACTTTATACCTAAGTGCATGATGATCTTCGGATTCATATTCTGAAAGATGCGATGATTCACAAATAAGTGAACAAAAATGAGAGTAAAAAAATTGTTCTCTGCAATTCAAATGAAAAAGCAAGAGAAAAATCTGGCTTGTCTTTGTTTTAGCAGTACACTGACTACTGTAATAAAAAGAAAAGGAATAATACTGTCAGGAGGATAAAGCGACTTTTATGGGACTTCAGGAAAAATAATTGTATCAATTTAGCAATGCTGAATACCTAATAATGGTGAGCAGCTGAGAGTGACTCAGCATTGCATCAAGTATGCCCATCCTCTCAGGAAGTGTTTCAATTCAACATGAGAGCCAGACTGTAACTTTTTTGTGATTGACAATGACTAAGACACATGTAAGATGCTAGGGGATTGAGTCATTCTTCTTGTTTTTCTCACAGTGATAGCAGAAGAAATAATTCAAGGCAATAACCTAGCTAGATTCTCAAACAGAAGCCAATCATTTTTAAGACCTCAGGTGGTTTTCTAAGATCCTGTGTCCCTTTTGCTGCCCCTTTTTATTTGCAGAAGGCAATTAGTTGTTGCTGGCATCCATCTCCAGAGCTCATTCCACAGACCTGCAAGGTGTTGCTGGCTCCGGTGCCATCGGAAAGGCTTTGCCTGGCTCAGTGTTTCTGTGCACAAGGTGCTACAGTTCCTTGAACGCTGTTGATTCTCCAGAGCTTGTTTTTGTCTTGATAGCCAATGTCACTATTACAAAAAAGGTTTGATTTTTTGCCCACTTTGAAGCCTCTGCTGTAGCCAGATCATGCACCCTCCTGTTTACCAGGAATTGTTCTAGTCTATCAGTGAAAGTCTCAAAAAAAGGAATGAAAAAGCAACAATATCCTGGCTAGGAAAAAAAATGGGCAAAACCAATACTACCAGAAAGGAACAACTTCTGCTTATTCTGTGAGCCTGACCTGCCTGCTGAGAGACAATCCTCCTGGGATGTCTGGTGGGATATTTCCACTCTAAGAAACTCAGCAGTAAATTAAAAAAAAAAATCACACTTAGCTGAGAAAATATTCTAATGTTTATGGCTGTGGTTCTGCAGCTATTTCCAAACGTCATTTAATTCGTATTTCTGCAAAGATCACCACAAGAAGAGGGACACACTATTCACAGCAATTTGACCTGAATCAATAGAGCTATTGTTTGTAAAGTCTATCTTAATATCAAATATGCTGAAAGAACTTCTGAAAGATTTAGCCTCATACAAAAATTGGGAGGCAACATCTGAATGTCCTGCACGACTTATTCTATTTTCTGATCATCAAGCAGTTTTTCAAGTAAATTTAAGTGAAGAAATACGTACCCACATGCATACATACACAATCACTGGACCCAGTGCAGTCCTGTAGCCATGTGAAGTATGGCACTATATCACGGAGGAAAACCATGTAGTTCACCTCCTGTAAGGACACTCTAACACTCATAAATGGGAACCATCTGATTGAAAGTGACAACACAAGTACCAACACCAGCACATTCAGGCCAATTATAATTTAGAAGACAGTTAAGTCAACAGAGAACCACCCAAAACTTAAAACTATTAGCACTTATTTGTGCTGTCTGCATTGAACACTGCAACTCCTTCTGATTCAGACAGCTTTAATAAGCCTCCGCCACTCCTTTAACCTCTAGAAATCCACATGTTCATCTGTTTGTATGGGATACCGAAGTAGTGTACGTGTTCATGTCTTAACTTCAGCCTCAAAGTCACTCTTCAAATGTGCATCCGTACTATCAGTGGTCATAGGTCCCCTGTCTGCAGAGGCAGGCCTGTCCTCTGGGCGGACAAAAATTGCACTGAGTTGAGGTTCAGGTGGCAAAACAGCAATTCCTTCCTTGATGCAAATTGCTCCTTTATAACCAATGCAACAAAACTTGTTAGAATATGCAGAACTTACCAGAATATTTCTAGATTTTCCTTCGTGTTCCTCCAGGTTTTGTTTGTTTGTTTGTTTATTTTTTTTACTGGCCTTCTTGCTTCTAGGTAATTTGCATGCTAGCTTTCAATGCTGCAATAAGCAGGCTCTGTTTTTCTGAATCCACGCTTTTGGATTGAAAACAACTATGCCACACATGCAAAAGAATAGTAAAAGAAGTATTCTAAGATTTTTTTCTCTCTGCTTTTCTCCAGCTGCTTAGCCATATCTGCTCTGCATCCTGGATGTTCATGTCATTATTGTCTTTACAGCACCAATACACAGACTTTCTGTCAGAGACACCCTGACTGTGTTTCCTCTGCTCTCCCATCTTCTGAAGTGCTAGGACTGCCAGAGCACCTAGCTACAGACATCTAGCTAGAGGGAAACGTAGGTTCCTGTAGTCCTAAAATAATCCAGTGAAGAAAAAAAAAAAGGATGGCTGAAGACCAACAAGGACTAGGTAATGTATCTCTAACTGCAAGTGGTTTTTATGCTTGTGTGACTGCTCTGTCTCATACTTGGAGAAGTTGTCACACGCTGTCAGCACCGGCTGATTTCCAGTTGGTGTTTCTGAGAGCAGCCCTTCCAAGTCATTCCCAATGAACTCAGGGGCAGAGACATTTTCCCTAATGGAGTTGCGTTCTCCTTTGTCATATGCTCCTTTCTGCAAAAGTAAAACAAATCAAAATTGGTACCCCATACTTCACACCTGCAGTCACGCTGAATTGAAGAGGTCTCTTGAAACACAGGGAGACGTAACAACGAAGGTGTTCTACTACTGCTGCCTGTAAGCTCATTGGGAAAAAATTCAGATCCTCTCCTATGACGAATTGTTAGTCAGATCACTGATAATCATTCCTGAGCTGCAGTGAACCATGTGAGTCATAGCTCTGTCAGCACAGCTACTCTTGTAACTCAGGCTGGTGGCCATTCCTGGTTTTCGATAAGCCACACACCACAGTTGATTTTCACATCTCTCACCTGCATACCTCACTTTTCATGCTAAACATGTCCATTTCAGTGTCGCACAAGTGCAGCTCCAAGCTAATGAGCATGGCAGGTACTGTTGTGTATATACAGCTGTTTATAGCAAGCAAACACAAGCAGTAGGCTCTGTAGCCAGATCTCCAGTTCTTTTATCACATGCTTTGCTTCATCCAAATTTGCCGTCTTCAAAATCATTGATCTTTGCCAACCAATCTCTTCAGTTTTTCAGAGTGCTGCAAGTGGATGGGATGAATTCATCCCATGAGTCACTCCAGAGCCTGAGTGTCCACAGACCCCAAGCTCAGTGCAAGCTCAATTTCCTATGTCATCTATGGTGATTAGAGATTACTGAGTGACATTTAATTTTTTGCACTGTTCACTCCTCAGTACTGTTGTTTCCTATAAACTAGATCTATTCCAGGTTCTGAAGTAAATTGTGTTGTATTTTTGCAGCCCTTAGTGTCTTCAGATGTTGAGAAGGGGTTTCTCTGGAGCTCCTTACGTGATTCCAACAGATGTTGAATGTGTTTCCATTCCATATCAAAAACTTCACATTTCCCTGCCATTGGGTCTGCAAACGGTCTGATGTTTTTAAGGACCATTTCCTCACTTTTGATCATGAACTGTGTAACATTAACATGAAGCTATTAGCCACTTAATTAATAACACTTTCTTGAAGTGTAACATTTCACATAATCGCTCCCAGGCTGGACAGTAATAGTTCCTCTCTGAAGAAACACTAAATTTCTGTTTATTTCCCCCTTTTAACCTACCTAAAAGTTGACCCGATTCAATCTGGCTTTTTCCTTCATCTGTAGGTTTTGAATCTCCTGTATTAAACTACTTACTAATTCACTCCTGCTTTCCTACGGTAGTCACTTCTCCTAAATTGTTTCTAGATTCAACACAACAGGGTCTGTTAAAATTAAGACATATTTTGAGCCTATCAATAAACAATCTTATCAAAAGTTATCTTGATGCATATAGAGCTCTGTACGGCACTTCTACTTTTTACTACTGTTTTGCAACATTATATTTGCAACTGGACATGAGCCGGCAGTGTGCTCAGGTGGCCAAGAAGGCCAATGGCATCCTGGCCTGTATCAGGAATAGTGTAGCCAGCAGGAGCAGGGAGGTGATCGTCCCCCTGTATTCAGCCCTGGTGAGGCCGCACCTCGAGTACTGTGTCCAGTTTTGGGCCCCTCACCACAAGAAAGACATCAAGGCCCTGGAGCGTGTCCAGAGAAGGGCAACGAAACTGGTGAAGAGGCTGGAGCACAAGTCTTATGAGGAGCGGTTGAAGGAACTGGGCTTGTTTAGTCTGGAGAAGAGGAGGCTCAGGGCAGACCTTATTGCCCTCTACAACTACCTGAAAGGGAGTTGTGGTGAGCTGGGGGTTGGCCTCTTCTCGCAGATAACTAGTGACAGGACAAGGGGAAATGGCTGCAAGTTGCGCCAGGGAAGGTTCAGGTTGGAGATGAGGAGAAAATTCTTCTCTGAAAGGGTGGTCGGGCATTGGAACGGGTTGCCCAGGGAGGTGGTGGAGTCACCGTCCCTGCGGGTGTTTAAGGAAAGGTTAGACGCAGTACTGAAGGACATGGTTTGGTGGTTAATAGGTGGTGGGGGGATGGTTGGACTAGAAGATCCTTGAGGTCACTTCCAACCTTAATGATTCTATTCTATTCTATTCTATTCTATTCTATTCTATTCTATTCTATTATGTAAATCATGATCCCAGTAAGAAAGGCACTCAGACCCTGGAAGGTAGCATTTAAAATGCTACTTATTAGAGCTAACACTACAAGGAGACGATAGCATAGGCAATCTTACATCCCTTCAGATGGTGGGGACCCCAGGTGGTACAGCATCGAACAGGTTTCCGTCCATGTGCAGCAATGCTGGACAGACCCCATCCATAGAAGAGATTCCATCATTTCAGGCATTTGAACTGTTACAGGCTTTTCTTACAAGAAAACAGCTCTATTCATCATTTCTACAATCAAACAGAAATGATGCTCCCATGAGAACTTCTCGCTGCACTGTTAGATAAAGGTGAGGCCACGCAGGATGCCTAATCATCGGTGCCGAGGGAGAGCTGCCTGCAGGCTCCTCTACTGCAGTCAGTTGGTGGGGTCTGCCCTGCAGCCAAAGGGTTCGTGTTGCACGGCACAGGCAGCGTAGTGCAGCACGTCACAGGTCTCTGCCTGCTTAGGATAACTGTTACGTGGATCACGCACTCCTCGACGTACCATGGTCTCCTGGTCAGGATCACTATACCTGCTTCCTGCCTCAGCTTTCACTTGGGGATTTCAAAAGAGCAAGTTCCTTTTCACAGTAAACCACATAACTGGTGGTATAGCTATACACCAGAGACAAATGGTACTCTGGAAATACACTAATTAAAAGCCATCTAAAAAGATTGTTGGGCGATGCTACTTCTTTCTTTCCATGTGCTCATTTGCAGATATTTGGACTATCCACAGGTTCCAGTTTCCACTGCTTGATCACTATATTTCTTTTCAGGGGAAAGAAGTGATTTCCCATCCTCAAACTGTGCAATATTGGCTAACAAAAAACAAAGCAAAACAAAAACCAAAAAACCAAAACAAAAACAAAAAAAACCCCCAAATTACTTATTAAGACTCTGGAAATAATAACTTCCTAAGTCAGAAAGAACGTTCTTCTCCCTGTATGAAAGACAATAATGGAATGTAGGACTTAACAATTAAATAAATGTACAATATGTAATATCACATTTCACAAAGGTGTCACTTCTTCACAGGCTCCAAATGCATAAGTAATTTGCAAGGGAACTAGAGAAGATATCTGCTGGTGGTGGTTACAAGCACAAGCAAAGCCATTCTCATAGTCCTAACTCCACATACGAGGCTTCAGAGGCCAACCGAAAGCTTTGTGTAACATTTGGACTAGAGTGAATTGGTAGCGGTGGAGATTAGTCAGATAAGCAAGCACAGAAAGTACCTGATTGGTGTTGGTTGATAGGGAAAAAGAAACACATTTTAGAAACAAATTGTGCCATTCGACAAATGACATGATACACACACACAGTGGGAAACTCATGCATACAAGTGAGAAAATGTTCGGAAAGGGTTTAATCTGAGCCATTAAAACCATAAGCACCCTTGAGTCAGCTGCAGAAGGAATGCCCTGGGTAGTGCAGGAGAGAAATGGGTCACCTTGCCAAACAGCGCCTGCAATGTTTTGTTAAGAACAAGCACATCAACAGGAAATGGCACGTACAGAGCACTTGCAGAAAAGTACTGAAACGGCTCACACAGCCCTTTCCATACTTACTGAAAACTGTGCAGCATCATGGACTGTTATCTGCCCCCTCTGCGGTAAAAAAAAAACAAAAAAAAACAAACCGTTCACATTCCAAGCAGCACTGCACAAGAGAAACAGCAGTTAAACAAAAGCCTGTTTTCTGTTCCCTGATGGATGAATCAGTGCAGGTGATGCTGGCAACCTAAAGAAAATACATGACTACGTGACATCCCTGTGGCCCTTGGAGAAGCACTGCAAGGAATTCAGTCAAGGAGCACAAGAAACATTCACCACAAGCTGACAGAAAGACATTCACAGGAACAAAATAAGAAATGATGCCAAGGACCTTCCCAGAGGCAATGCAACTGCCAAAAAATGGTGAGAATAATGAGAAACAACTAAAACATAGTAATGCCTTTTTGATCAGAGCTATGACTAATTCACCCTTCTGTCCTCCCTCCCTATCGTTTTCGGAGAATGTCCCCAGTTACAGCACATCATGCTTGCTTTCTTCATCCACAGCCCTTGTTTTTTCTCATACTGACCTCACATCTTTCTTTTTCTCTGCCAGAGATATTTTTTGCCCTGCGCTCAGTTAATGTACACACATGAAGCCCTAATGTACATAGGTTTGAGGCTGTTGTAATGGAAGACTTGCTGATGTCTCTCCCTATGTATGCCCCCACAGAAGGCAGGTGGATTTCATCCGTCTCAAAACTTTTTTTCATCAGCCCATGGCCAAAGAACAGAGCTGGATAATTTTTTGAACTTAAAAGCAATTTTATTTTTCCATCTTCCTCAAACTCAGAGTAAACAATAATAAAAAAAAAACTCAACCAAAACCGAAAAACAGAGTCATTCTTGTTCAAACTTTCCAAATAAAATTACATTTGGACAGAAACCACATCTGGAATGGAGAAAAGTTTCTAAATGTTATTAGCCATTAAAAGCAGGATATTAGAATATAAACATGACGTAACCTCAGCACTGTGACCATAATAAGCTCTTCTGGCACCCAGAACAAGATGGCATCAACCTTTCACATCTTTAACTGCATGTGCACGTAAGTATAAGTTTCTCTCTCATCCCACTCTGCCCAGAATCTTGATTGCTCAGCAGGAATCTACCAGTTGCTGTGTACATACTATATGGATAGGCAAGTACCGTGGCAATTTGTCCATCTGACACCCACAGTGTGACATATCCCATGTAATTGCCCGTATTAGTCTGTGACGAAGTCTCCTCCGAGATGGGGTGGGCACAGTGAGACAGTCATTGCAGGGAAGTTGGAGGAGCATCTGGCAAAACCCCTCTGCCCCCACATCCTGGCACCAGCCTCTTCCTTCCCCCATCCCTCTCCTTCCTGCAGGCCGAGGAATAAGACCTCTTCCTGCGGTATGAGGACAGCTGGCAAGGCTAAGGCAACTGCAGGGAAGAGAGAGGCTGGCGGTATATATCCATGTGTGTGCATCCGCACTCTGCTTGGGGTCACTGCTGGCAAGCAGCAGACCATGGAGATCAGAGGGCACTGCAGGATTCATCTTGCCTTTTTGCCGTTTTATGCTACTCTTTCCCCTCCTGTCCCTGCAAACCATGAATTTTTCAGTCAAAACTGAATTGCAGCCTTCTCTGTGGTGAAACGTAGATGCTGGATATCAGTGTACAGCAACTATTGAAACAAAAACGAGAAGAGATGCAGAAAAGAATACAATGACGATCTCTGGAACAGGGCTGGTTCTGGTAAGCTGAGAGGACTTTCCCGTGCCTATATGTTTTTCATTAACAATGATATCATTAGATTTGTATTAATTTTTTGGACTTGTAAGGGGGGAGGTCTCAAAGGAACTTTTCCAATTCATATTCTGTCTTCTGTATTCTCAAGAGAAATGAAACTTTTACATGGTTGCCACCTTCTTTTCCTTTCAATACAGAATGAATCAGTAATAACATTAAATTCAGTAAAAACACCTTTAAGAGGCCTGCTGAAGGACACATTCAGCAATTGTATGTTTTGGCTCCCAGGATAGTTTTGCCCTGACTCACTCACGTTCTAAGAACAAACTGGGGAGTTAAATTTATTATGCAATTCCGTTCTTCTTATACGAGTAATTCTTAAAGGCTTTAATAACAAGCAGTTATGGATCATTTCCCCCTGAATAACTTGTTTTCTTTATCCATGATAAACCTTTTATTTTTTTTCCCTGCACCAGCTGATTGTGCCTCCTGTTATAATGAGTCACAGCAAAACCTTGACAGCCCGGCCGCAGCCTGGCGCACTGCGTGGTGTCATGCAGGAGGGATGAAGAAGCCCGGTTAATGTGTGGCGGTCCAATATGTCTGCATGGAAAATGTGTTAATCTGTGGTTTCCAGTGCCTTGAGGGGGATGGCTTGTGTAGAGTTAGGAGGGGAAACTAGACAGGGAAAACAAAAAAAAATCCACTGGAAAAATAAGAGCTAGACTTATTTCCAATATTCTTATACATAAAGATAGTTTTAAATGTCCCTATCGCTGAAACATAACAAAAATACAACATAAGTTTCAGACTTCCACTATCAATGATAGGCACAGCAGCCAGTCTTAATCAGGCCTTGCCATTCAATTTTTCTGGATATACAGCTTCGTGAAGCAGAAATTTAGATCAAGGAAATCCTATCAAAGAAAGACCCTGTTTATTCAAAAGATCTAGTTACCCTAATGCCAATGGGGTTTCTTGCCATCTAATGTCCTAAATTCCAATCTATTCAGTGTATGTCTTGTACAGATTATAAAGTTCTGCAACAAAGTTTGCCTTCCGCAAATCACAATCATTAGACAAGACAGTGGTTTATTTGCAAAATAATTGCAGTTTTGAAGAAAGGAGACATAACAGACCCATGTATTTCCCCTGCGTCATCACTGATCAGGCTTAGGATGACCATCCTCCAGGTGTATTTTTTCACTGGGTTTTTTTTTTTTTTTTTTGGTCATTTTACTGTTGATGTCAGTTAAGTATTAAAAGAGGGAATATTGTTAGGAAACATTTAAAAATAATTTTCTGCTACTTTTGTGAAGAAGACGGCTGGCATTTTATGCACAGTTCTAAGTATAGGAGAAGGCAGTGTCAAGAATTTCTGGCTACAGTTTATTTGACTGTCCTCCACAGATAAGGAGACTCTTAATTCTTAGTCGGCCTGGATGGAGCAGCTGATGGAGCTTAGAGTGCTGCAGATAAAGGGAGGATTGCTAGCGGATAAAACAAGGAGTCAAGGTGAAACTGAATCCCTTTCTCCTTGCCATCCCAGGCACTTGTGATCCTGCTGGCTGCAGCTCTTGGTATGAAATGCTAGAAAGCACTTTGTCTGCATTCTTCCGCCCCTCCCTATCTTTTTAATAAAGTCTTGCTGAAAGCTGTAAGAGACAAAGAGAGGCTCCGTTTCGGGGTTGGGCATGGAATCTCCAGGGTTGGGGTGGTTTTTTTTGTTTTTGTTTTTTTTTTGTTGTTGTTGGTTTTTTTTAGTCTTGTGAGCATGACAGATGGAAAATGTTTCCGAGGGAAGTCTGCACAAGTGGCGGCCAAGAACTTCATGTGTAAATGCACTTGGTAAACACAAAAGAAAAAAGCCACCTCAGCCTTCTGCTTGAGAACTGCTTTATTCCATACCTCTCCAAGCACATGATGTCCTTTTATTTTAACAATGTCTCATGGCAAGCCCAGGTCTCACAATTCGATCAGTACAGGGTTCACCTGAGCCCCAGGGGCAGCTCACTGCAGATTGCACATGACTACCAGGTCTGATTCCACACTTCCATCAGCCCAGGAGACATATTGAAATATAATGAAGTTGTAATTTCTTATTTCATTATTCAGCACTATGGTAGCAGGGTCAGGATTTGGATATACGTACTCTGTTATTTTCCAAACAGTCTGAACACTAGTTCCAGTGCCTCAGGTTTCCTTCTTAATCAAAACCTAACCAAAGACACAGCTATCTTGATGAGTTCTTGATAAGCTCAAAATTGCATTCACCACTGATGAGTCAAACTTCAGCCAGGATAAATAACTGTTGTTTTGTTTAAAGCCACCTCATCATGTAGTGTCACAAAGCAAATGCACTATGTCATCATAGTCTCACATGAGATATTGATGTCTGAATTGTTAAAGGATGAGGCTATTCTTTCTCCAGGATACCAATTACAGAGTAATTAGTGGTTCTCTTCTCATCTCCTAGTTGCAATTACAATGGCCAAGCCATCTTCTTCACTCTTTATTCGCTGTCTTCCTTCTCCTTGCTGTTGGTTAATGAAAGGGACTCTCTCTTCTTCTTTCATGTCCCAGTTATGAAGATATAAAAATGCCAGGTATATTTCACTTCCAGCTTCTCATTTTTTTTGTGCCTGGCTTCAGTGTTGGTGGTTTCATATCTTCTATCCCTTTTTCCTCCAATTTTACCAGAAGAAAAAAATATTCAGCTTAAATTCAGTCTTTGACAGGCAACACAGCTGTAGTCCATAGGCTGTCAAGAGTAAAGCCAAAAGCAGCCCTGACTGGTTGTGGTCACTAAATAATCACAGAAAAAGTTTTGGAAAAATCCCAAATGCCTGGTTTGTCACTGTACGCGAAGGCAATTCTTTCATCTGACTCTGAGCAGCAGGTCAGAAATCCAGTCTTAATTAGACAGACTTACTGTTCTTCACAAAATTATCCTTCAACAGTTATCTCTGGGATAGGTGCATGAAAGTGGTTTTAGCTATGCCTCATCTACGTGTTCTCTCATGACCCTTCCACTCAAAATAATTGTATTGGCACTTATCAAATCCAGGAGAGGATACATTGAAGAAGTTGGATGGACCATGAGAAATTATTATCCTACATCCAATTTCCCATAATAGCTCCAAGGGCAGGCCAACGAATAATGTTCAAAAAACTACCATAACTTACAGAAAGTGCAAGACAGCTTAATAAGAGATTTTGTTAACAAAATAGATCATTAATATTTCTATAGAATAATATGTCCCATGCAACATTTCTTCAAGAGAAAATAACCTACTTAAACTGTCAACATTGTTTTTTAAAACCAGGCTTGTTTCCTTGCTTTGGTAAGAAATCCTAATTGTGAGACATTTATTTTCAGCAGTCACTCTATGTACATGGAAACCTAAGCATGGCCATTCTGGACAAAACCAAAGATATGTATAGCCCCTGATCTTGTTCTGACAGTAGTCAACAGCAGATACTGAGGGAAGAGTTGAAGAACAGAGGTAACATTCACGGCTACATCTTAAGAATATTCTTCCAATTTTTAACAGTTTGTAACTCAGGAATTTCCTGAAACAAAGTTATGTCTTTGTGTTTAGCACTCCTTCAGGTATTTATAACCCATGAATGCGTCCAGTTGCTTTTGAAATTCAGCAGCTGATTTTTGAGCCCAAAATTATATCAACAATGACCCAGGGGGAGTATCAAAACCCTGTTCATATACATGCCACTAAAAAAAGTATCAAAGAAAGTAAAACATATGAGCTGCTTCTACAAAATATGTGCATAAAATGAAATTAAAATGCAAAAATGAGTACCAGAGATGCTGGAAGAGAAAATTATACAGGGCAGCCAATTCTAATTATCAGGATAATAGTTCCTTATCTAACCTTAGATACTACTAGCAGACCATATTCTCCAAAAGAAAGAGAGTTTTTTGTAATATAAAATCGCAAAAGAGATGTGTTTTTAATTACCAGGAGACAAAAGGAACTCAGTTTTACATCTTGCCTGAAAAACAGCACACATAATTATGCTAAGATAATTATTCATTATGGACTCAGCAATCTGACACCTACTGATTCACCCACATCATTTTATTGTAGTGCCCACATTTTCCTTTGAGATGCCAATCTACAGGCTTGATTTCAACTTCATTAAGGCGATGGAATGTTTAAGATAACTTTGAAGGGGGATACAGCAGGACTTGCATTTTAATCAAGCTCAGGATTTAGTCAGAAACATCCCAAAATAAGTAAGCATGAGAATTAAGCACTACCTCACTGGAAATTGCCATGTCCGTGTACTTATTCCATGGTACACGGTAAAAATGAGGTTCCAAGGTGCCAAAAGACCCACAAGGTGTTGGTGGTGCTTCTGAAGCTTTACTCAGTTCCGTGTAACTGATTTTCTTGTCCATATCCTCTGTCCTGTTTATTTTGAAAGACGTGTCAAGACCAAAGCCCCAGGGGACATGGCTGCAGATTTGGCAGTGATCACTGGAATGGCTGCTGGTGTACAAGGGAAGGAAAACAGTGACGGGCCAGGAAATTAGAATTGTTTTTATTAGCACTTTATTCACCCCCGTTCACCACGCAGTTCTCCTCATACGGATTTAATTACAAACTCAAAAGCAATTGGGGGAAAGCATTAGAATTCGTTTCTTTAACTCGTATCTGGGAAACAAGGAGACACCTCAGGAAAGCTATTTATTATTGGTACTAAGTGTTAGCAGAGTTTTGCTCACATCACCAAAACACCAGATGTATGTAATTTTTAAGTGACTGGCCTACAAACACATTAATGCGCAAGGTTACAATTCCCCCCCCCTCCGCAAGCATATTTGGAATTTACCCTCAGCAAATGAAATGTCCATGGAAAACTTATCCTGAAATTTAGTAAGCAAACAGACTGCCAGTCCCATTTTAAATTGGAATTAGTTCTACCGAGTTTTATTTGCTTGTACAATTCAGCCAGAACTTCTCTGGTCTCCCTCTCAGCAGAATGAACAGGGAGCAGCAAAACATTGTGACGCTTTGTTCATGCCAGGGTGGAGATGTACACTAAAGGACATTAGGCCTGGACAACTATATGGCTATCTCCACTAGTGATCAATGTAAAAATTGAAGTAATCTTCCTGTAAGTGCCTCTATTGAATAGTGCTTTCTATTTCACATGCACTCATGTGCATGTAAAAACAGTTGTTATTATTAACTCGGACTGTGTTTTAAATAGCTTTGATGCAAAACAACTTCTCTAGTTCACACAGATTTCATCAGGTTTCTTTTGCAAATCCAGTAGTAGACAATACATATTTTTAAAGGCCAGGAATGCTTTTCCTTCCCAGATCACTAAAAGAAAACAACATTTTGCTGACCATGGACAATATAACATTCAAGGAAATCTTTGTGTCTCTGTTGAAGAAGAAAAAAAACCAAGATAACCCTGGAATTTAACCACATTACTAGGTAAAGGATGCAATGACTCAGAGCAATCCTAAGAAAGCACAAACATCCCTGTATAGATATGAGTGAGAGCTAAACTTAATTTATTGTATCTTAGCTACTTCTTTCCTAAAATACATTTCCTTTTCTCTGAGATAAGAACTTTGCTTTCCTCTCTTATTCTCTAATGGTAATGTTTGTCAATAGACTGTGGCCTCGTGATTATTCATTATAAGAAGACCCAAAAAAATTACATGTAATGGATCCAGAAAATATAGCTTAATGCAACATTTTAGAGATTAATCTATTAGGAAATACAGACACTCTGCAAAGCAAAAGCCCATTTGAAACAAATGCCATTATGATTGCAGATTAATTTTTACAGTACAACTTAATTAGCAATTATTCACACACAATATATTTAGGCATAAGCTAAGGTCCTGGCTGCTGTAGGCCCCAGGCGTCACTATCAGATTTAACAAGCCTACCACCCCACAACCTATGGCGTGGCTGTGGTCACACAGCTACTCATCCCTCTTCAGTCTCAGGTCCATCCACACGCTTCGATTTGCACAGAAGTGAAAAACTGTCATGTAAAATAGATTTCATGTTTGTCAGGTGATTTTTGGTAACTGAAACCAGTAACTCTGGTAGATTGTTAGAATAAGATGGAGCTGGAGATAGGGATGGCTTAAACACCTGTTTCTACTTAGGTTTGTTCCTCTAAATTGGTCTATGAAATACTGAAAGAATTTCTGCCTGCACAGAAGAAAGCAAGATGTAAATTTAAAACTCATTAATACTAATTATCAAGTAAGTTTCCTAACAAAGTCACATCCTTAGCAATTTTACACTTGAAAACCTTTCTTTCCTTGACAGAAACATGAAAAAGGACACTTACCAGGGTTTTCTTCTTTGTTTTTGGTGTCTCTACATATTTTGTCTGTATTCCCAAGTCATTTAATTTCTGAATGCTTATGAAACCTATATCTACTGGTTAAAACTTTGGGAACTTGTTTTGAGTCTAAACTGCTTTACTGATGCATTATAATCAGAATCACAGTGTTACTAAATAGTAATTTTGCAAAATGCACACACACTTTCACTACATCTTGTGGGGAGATTTGAAACTAAAACTTCCCTACCATCTAGTATAAACATTTTAAGTAACAAATTAATAATTTTTAAGGCAGTTGTCTTTATTATTCCCTGATTCTAGGAATTAGGCATAGGATTCATTTCACTGACTTTACACATTGATCATAACCTCATCCATAAGAAGGGTCGTAAGGAGGATCCGGGGAACTACAGGCCTGTCAGCCTGATTTCAGTGCCAGGGAAGGTGATGGAGCAGGTCATCTTGAGGACAATCACGTGCCATACCCGTGACAACTGGGGGATCAGGTCCAGCCAGCATGGGTTTGTGAAAGACAAGTCCTGCCTGACCAACCTCATCTCTTTCTACGACCAGGTGACCCACCTGGTGGATGAGGGAAAGGCTGTTGATGTAGTCTACCTAGACTTCAGCAAAGCCTTTGACACGGTCTCCCACAGCATTCTCCTGGAGAAGCTGGCGGCCCATGGCCTGGACAGGTACACTCTTCACTGGGTTCATAATTGGCTGGATGGCCAGGCCCAGAGAGTGGTGGTGAATGGAGTGAAATCCAGCTGGCGACCGGTTGTGAGTGGTGTTCCCCAGGGGTC
>VWZZ01000494.1:75734-91494 GCA_013399095.1 Psophia crepitans
GTGTCCAGAGAAGGGCAATGAAACTGATGAAGGGTCTGGAGCACAGGTCTTATGAGGAGCGGCTGAAGGAACTGGGACTGTTTAGTCTGGAGAAGAGGAAGCTCAGGGGAGACCCTGTTGCCCTCTACAACTACCTGAAAGGGAGCTGTGGCGAGCTGGGGGTCGGCCTCTTCTCACAGATAACTAGTGACAGGACTAGGGGGAACGGCTGCAAGTTGCGCCAGGGGAGGTTCAGATTGGAGATGAGGAGAAATTTCTTCGCTGAAAGGGTGATCGGGCATTGGAACAGGTTGCCCAGGGAGGTGGTGGAGTCACCGTCCCTGCGGGTATTTAAGGAAAGGTTAGATGCAGCACTGAAGCACATGGTTTAGTGGTTAATAGGTGTGGGGGGGGGTCGGTTGGACTAGGTGATCCTTGAGGTCACTTCCAACCTTAATGATTCTATTCTATTCTATTCTATTCTATTCTATTCTATTCTATTCTATTCTATTCTGTCATGTAGATGTGTATGTTTAAACAAGTGTCCCTGGGCTCCTGTCTTGGGTTTGGCTAGAATAGAGTTAACTTTCACTAGGGGTAAAACCACGACGGCTCCCCGCAATAGATAAAGGCACTTTTAGAGTAATTCAGGCCATATTGTCTAAAATAAGTCTTGGGAATTGTGCTTTAGAAATGTCTGTTTCTCCCAATGAAAACACAGAAAGCTGAGAGGAACCATCTCACTGGTAGGCTTTGCTCCATAGACCTCCCAACATTAATTTCTTTGTACAGCCAGCATGGAGCCAGAGCAAGCTGTGTACAGCCTTCATGACCTTGTGTCCCTTATTTTAATTGTAACCTCACGCCTCTGAGACAACAGAGATGCCACCATTCTGCATGTTTGCAGCCTCTCAGGAGGGAAGTGCATCGCCTAGGCCCCCACTCAGAGGGTTGGGAGGCAATGTGACCATTGTTTTGCTAGTGTGGCTTAGTGGTGGTGGCTGGGGGAGGCTGTTGCTATGGACAGTCCTTGCCTGGTACCTTTAAAAAGGCAGCAGTCATTTGAAAGCTTAGTAAAAAGAAAGGCAGAACTGGATGTGTTTCATTTAGATGGTCTGCCTGGTGATTTTATCATTTTTTTTTAATTTTTGTACCCATGTCTGTAGACAACAGTGAGGAATTTCACTGAGCACCACTTGGTACAGCATTGGAGAGATAGAGCTCCACCTTTCCGGCTTCTTATTGAGCTCAGTGAGACACTCCTGACTTGCGAATGGTGTAGAAACACCACACAGCTTTCTCTTGGGAGAATCTCTGTCTAGGGGAGGCTTTATAAGGAGGATCATCATGGTTGGCACACCATGGGTCTGAGAGAGCACTCACTGTACTGGGTTGGGGAAAAAAAGTAAAACGTCAGTAATCCCCATATAATGGGTGGCCATAGAACTCTCTGTTCTCACCTGCACTGAGGTGGGAGCAGAGGATCAGGAAATGGAGATATGGATCATGGCAGTCTCCTGTTTACTAAACTGAGAAGAAACTAATGGCAGCAAAGAATCCAGATCATTTATCATTCCTATAGACAAAACATACGTTTGTATTTAATGCTGCTGAAAGCAGGAATGTGTTTCTAACATTGTCATTGCACATTAGATATTTTACAAGGCTCTATGGTAATTGTGGAGACATTTCTTGCCTACGGTAATAGTTAAATATCTATAATTACTCTTCAATCAAGTATTTGGTCTTTCAATGGCTTGTTAACATAAATGAAAAGATTGAGCTTCTATGTTAACTTTACTCCAATTATTGGGGTTGCCTGCTTTGTAGGCTGCCAGCTTTTATTCAAGGGTTTGCTAAAGCTAATGTTTTTAACAGCACTCAACTACCTAACATACCAGCAAGAGAAGCACCAAAAAAATTCAAACCACGTTGGAAAGTATTTACCCTGACTTCAGATTTAGCCTTTGCAAAACACCCAGTCTTCAAACAATTGGAGAGAAGGATATAAGATTTAATTATATGGAAAAATCATCCAAAGCTATTAATTCACCCCTTTTCTGGAAATATCCCAGATGAACTAAGAAAACGAAATCTACCCAGCAGTTCAGGAAGAAAAAGAATAGCAAACAAGTCAATACATACAGACTGTTTTCCTTGCATAGTGTGCTGTACTTTGTAATGACAGAGAGATATGTTTAGTACCCAGTAGGCATGTCAAATAGTTATCATAACCAGTTCATAAGACATTTGAGATTCACAGTGTCTGGCTGTGGCCAGCTTGTTTTAAATTAGATTAGTCCAACCTAATTTTCTATTCATGTTACGTACAGTTATTTGAGGTGGAAGGCTATCAACTCAGGGCAGGCAAACAAGACTCAGAACTTCAGTCCCCTTGAAGGGCATGTGTAAGTTATGCCCTTTCCCCCCTCTCTGTCATTCCTACACTCAGCATATAAATATCTCTCTGAGTGACATTAGTGAATGTGTAAATGTGCAGTAAGTTTGGGGATATTAAAGCAGCCCCAAACTACCATCCCAGGGAAATCTGTGCGTCTGTGACTAAGTGGGTATTTATCATTTCCTGAGGTCTGTGCTGGCAGCCAGCCAGCAGAGTGTGTACATTGAAATTAGAATAGATTGGGAGGCAGGACTTTGTTCCAAATTGATCTGGATGACGATAGCAATTCTGAAAGCAGCTCCGCTTTTTTAAAGGTTCTTTGTGTGTTTCTAAAGAGGAGGGGGGAGAAACATTTGGGAAAATAACAGGAAGGAAATCTAAGGTCAGGATATATACTTTTTTATTATTATTATTTGATTCTCTTACAGCATTGTTTTGTTATCATCAACATAAGAGCTAGAGCTCGCTAACGTCACATGCAGAAATGCACAAAGCAGGAATGAAAAGAATGCTATTTCTAGTCATCTATTTATTATTTAGTAATTTTTACTACTGCAAGTGCTTCACTTTAAAGACCAAAAGGTTTTATCAATCCCAGAAAGGAAAAAAAAATACAAATTATTGCTAATAGGACTAAAACAGTTTTGTCATGTGGTTAATAGGTCTTTACCTGTCAGTTTACTGTTGAGTTTTACTCTATCGTTACAAATGGTAGGTGAACACACAACCCCAGCTTGGCTTATTTTTTCCTGTAACGTTCAATACCTACCATATATAGCAGGACATTTTAGTAAATGTATGTGCTATTTTTTGATGTTTGCATTCTCCCATAAAATGATTTGTGAAGTGGCAAGTCAAAAACAATAAAGATGTCAAGCATCAGCATTAATTTCATTAGCTTACCAGAAGCACTGATAATTTCTTATGCTTTGAATGCTTGCCAGAAAGATAGACCAGGCACACAGTTCACCAGGCATCAGAGCATTCAGGGTCTAACTGCTTAAAAACAAAATCTGATACAATGCAAAAATATAACTCCTGAGATGACATATTTTTAAATAATTATAGCAGGAACTGACCTTGTGACACTATTTGTTCATTTCTTATGACTCAGTGTAGAAGATGAGATAAAACTAACTGGAGTAATTCTGTTTTCACCAAGTGCCAGAAACCTATGTATACGGTCCTCAATGTCATTCCCAAACTGCTGTCTTTACATTGCCTGTACAGTCATCGACACAGCTCCATGTTGTAAAAGAGATGAGGATAAGAGGGTAGCTGCTACTCTGAATGTCGAATACACAGATTTGCACCTCAGATTTGACTACCAATAAGAATATAGTTCATGGTATACGTGAGCCATTCCCCAAGGACCTCTCAAGAACTAGATTGCCTCCTATGACCAGTTGATTTGAACATATAGTTGCCAAAAGCAAACTCAGTTCACTTAGTGACATCTTTGGCCATCCTTTGATATGACTCATGTTGAGTAATAACTTTCTTCAAACATAAGTAATTCCTGTAGGCCTGGGTTCTTCTTCTAAAATACATGCTAAGTGATTTTAACATATAACCTTCAGCCATGTAATTTCCATGCTATCAGGAAAAAAAGAAAAAAAAAAGAAAAAAGAAAAATTGGGTAATGCTCTGTTGTCTTTACATCTATAAAATTCGGTGCCTGAGTGAGCAGCTGCTTCCACGGCCATTTAAGATCATCTGTGAGCACTGAAAAATTTCTCAGTCAAAAGAATTGTGTGCTTCACTTCCTTCTCCTTCAGAGCACCGTAGAGCAGGGCTTTGAAGTCATGCAAGGCATCCTCTGAACCTTTGGAACAATAACATCAGGACCTAAGCAATTCAAAGGAAATAGCTTCCTCAAAACTGTAATCCTCTTCAGCATGGGCAGCTGCCTCTCAGTGGAATGTAGCTTTCCTTCTTCCTTGCAGCACACAAACGCTCATTCGCTTTGATCTGACTACCCTTGCAGCTGCTCAGCAGCAGATCTAGGAGCTCCATACAGATGTGACTGAGCTGTATTAGTGCCTGGCCTGACTTGTCCCAGTTTCCAGAAACGATCTGGCTAGTCTGAAAGCAGCAGCGCAGCAGAGCACAATATCTCCTTTCTCCGACCTTTGTGTGTCCATGCTAAGCCATAAATCTCAAGGGAGCTCTGACTCAGCTGAGATCTGCATAAGGGGAATTTCTTACAGTCCAGAAAGAAACACAAAATAGTTTTGAGGAAATATCACAGCCTCTTCTATGAGCTGGTGGGGTTGGACAAAAAAACCCTCAAGAGAGCAGTGTACCAAATAGATGCTTCACACAGATACCTGTGGGCTCAAGGAAGGCAGAGTCAAAATGCCTGGCATCTGATATGCTGTAAAGATTTGCAGTGCTATAGTTAGGATATTTTAAAATACGTATTTGCAGGTAGGGAACTAGCTACACATTACTGAGAGCCAGCTATGCTCTTACAACATCCACTTCTCACAGATACACTGTTTGCTGCATGCTGCAAATGGAGTCCCTTTTCTTCTCCTGTTCCATGACCTTCGGACATATTGGCTTATTGCACATAGATCACCAAGGAAAGAGAAGGGAAGAGGAAAAAAAGAGCTTTGGATAGCAAAATCCTCTCTCATGAGCCACTGGGCTCTCTTTATAGCCAAATTGTTGAATGACATATATACATTTTCAGTAATCCATCCCATCTCTTTTTAAGAAGTTCCTTGGAGGAATCTGGTCAACATGAATGATCCTAAAAGATTCATTGCACTTATGAAGGAGTCTGTGGCCACCACATCACTCTCTCAATGGTGAATAATGAGTTACTGATAATGATAGGTGTGTACCTCTCTCCCTTGTTTGTAAATGAGACCGCAACATTAACTTTGGTGTCTGTAACTTAAAACCTCCCATTTACAGGAGATAAAGGCCTTCTTTGGTGGGCCAGCATGGATTCCTTCTGTTCTCTCTCAGGTAAAGAGCATCAAGCATATTTTTAGCTTTCTTCCAGTTCCTGTTACACTTTTACTAAGCATGCTTAAGAACTTCTCAGTCAAATTTTAGAAGTGGTCTCTGAACTTTTAGGGAGTATGATTTTGTTTCAGACACCAAGAAGAAACCTAGGAGGGGAATACTTCCAAAGTATATTTTGCATGTTTTCTGGTTGCCAGAAGAAACAAAGATTATTTGATGCCAATGTCTATCTATCACTTCCTTCAATAAATTCTGAATCCACTGCTGATTTTCTACTATCTTTGGTGAATGGCAAAATATCCCAAATTTATTAAATTCTCAGAAAATACGTGAAGGCTGAGAAACTCAATGACAACCTCACTGAGGAAGAGGTTAAAATGAGAGCTCATACTTTGTTTGTCATCACAAATACTATCTATAAGTTCAACTTTAACACACAAATCCATAGGAAACCAGGTTTGAGTAGTACTGCTGCTCACCAGCTTAACTTCAAAGGTATAAAAGAAATTGGTTTTTTATGTACAAAATAACATCTGTAGAAAGGGAAGAAGTGTTTCACACAGCTCTGCATAAGGTACTTGTGCTTGTTTGAATTAAGTGAACAGCAGAATACAAACTGTGCTGTGTTATGTACCTTCTGCAATACTTTGGATTTCATTAAGAAAATTTCAAGCAACCCTGAAGGCCCTTTAGTAAGATACCATCTAGGTGATTTCTGTATGTATCTCAAGTTGCTGTTCTGGCCTTTCAACAAAATATATATCCAGTGGAAGAGCTGGAGTAAAATTCAAAATTAAAGATGGCAACCCATTAAACTTTGAAAACAATGCCTAACAAACGATCCCTTAAATGAATATTACCTCTTTTTTCTGTATTCAAACTTCCCATGGACACACTGTGGTTTTCATTCAGGATTCAAAATTATTTTCATTTTCTTTTTTGAATAATCTGTTGCATACAGTGGTTTCTTGTGGGCATTGAATATTCAAAATTTAAACTGTACTTGTAGTTCCATTGCACAGATGAGCCACATCCTTGGGTACCCCATTCTCCTCCCCTGAAAATGCTCTCACTGCAATCATCACCACTGTACCTGCTGAGTGAGTATATGTATTTCTTAGGAAATTTTAAGATTAATAGGAATTTTACTATATCAAATGTCCTTTTAATCTAAAATTTGATGATCAAAAGTATCTCTCAACATTTTCTTGAAAGTAGCTGAGGCTCAGAACTTTCATGAATATTGGTGGGAAGCAAATCCCACACAAGGTGCAAGCGCAATAAAACAGAGGGAACCTATCACTTTGATAATATATGAATATTTATGGGGTTTTTTTACATTAACTATGTCACACGACATGTCTAAACAGCTCTTAAAACTGTTCTTAATCTATAAAGGTTTAATATGAGGAAACATAATTTATTCAGTCCTTTGCTCATTTTATTAAATCTTAGATCCTTTGGATAGCTGTCTTTTTCTCACTCCCTCCATAGCTTGTACTTCTGTTCTTGCCGATGGCTTCCCTCAAGTAATAACCCAGGTATCCTTTGATGCAAGGTTACACAATGGCAGGAGACACAAAATCTGAAGTGTTATGTGAAGATGTATATTAGTTTTTTATTATAAAGTTTCCTCCCTTTGAAGTTCTAAGGAAACTACAGCTTCCTTTCTCCTGCTGTAAGATATATATTCACTCACAGTTAAATACATATCCCATAACAATTCATTTCCCAGGCCTCACCGATACTTAGGTGCAGTTCAAACAGCACCTTTGATCTGCACACAGTTTCTCCAAAAATCTTTACCCTTTCCTTCAGGTGACTAGGAATCCTACCAAGAAATAAACCCTTCTTTGCCATTCTGATCGTACTCCACAACAGCAGTGACTGCTCTTGGGAGCTAGCCATTTATCATGTTAAAAACAAGGATTTTTGAGGCCGATGGGCTACAGTAGCTCTCTGTAAAAAGTAGTTGCACTTTTATGCTTTGCTAAGTTTTGTGGCCTAGTGGCTCACCTCACAAGCACTACACTACGTAAGCCATACACAGGGTAAGCGTTTATGCAAAGCATCCCACTGACTTCAGTGAGGTTATTCGGGTACACTTTCAAAAACGCAAGTGCAGTTCATACGGCGTAGCCCTCGGCGTGTGTCTGAGGCTGCACAGAGCTTAAAAAGTGATGGCCCTGCAATCTGCTGGCTGGAGCTTGCAGGGGAGACAAGCAGAGAGCAGTAAATTAGAACTGCAACTCAGAGCTGTGCCATCATCACTTACAAGTACTTATAAATTGTTTATCTTCCCTCTTCATGCTGTAGCTATAGGCTTTCATGTTTCTACATCTGCTAAATATGACTGCGCTGCTTGCTTACCTATCTCCCAGAAAGGCAGAAAGGCTCACTTACAGCTTACATCACACGCTAAGGGGCAAAGCACCAACTTTGTGCGGAGCATTGTCATCTGTCGTAATTTTCATTGATTTCCTTTTGCCTGTATTTGATCAGATTATGGGCAAACATGGGTTAAGGGAAACAGCTAACATGAAAAGGCTGATTTTTTCCTTCCCTGTGGGTGTGAATCTAACAAAAAGCAGAGTGCAGGAGAGACATAAGCCATTATTAAATGGTTTCATTTTCATTCACATGCTCCCTTTTACTCCTCATCACAGCACCCTCCTTTGGCTTGCCATAAACCACCCCTTTCCAAAAACCAGCTATGCAGAGCACGGGCAAATGTGAGCAGGGCCTTATCATTCACCACTAAACTGGTCAGATGTATTTGGTTTTGTATCCAAAACTAATGCTGGTCCAGTTTCAGACAGTATCGCTCGGTCACTGTCACTGCAGCAACTGGCAGTAGCTGCTACCCAGGGCCATTGCCCTGTCCTCACTCCACGTGAAGGTGTGAGTGCAGATCAGCCATGGATAGGCGTAATCCTACCACCTGGTTAACGAGAATAAATGGGAACAAAAGAAAGTAAAAACTCCTGCTTACAGACACCTTTTCATCCAATGAGCACATCAGGCTTTGCTGTGTATGTTATTCTTAGTGTTTCCATGGCAATCTGATTATTTAGGATGCAGGAGGGATTGGGTTGGTCAGCTCAGCTAAAGGGTTCATGGTAGAACTGAGACCTATGTATCTTTACTCCCAGCCCTCTGTTTTGACCGCTAGATGATGTTGATGACTGAGTTCTTTGAGGTTATATGAAAGCTTGCTCAGACACATCTGTTACCAGGCAATATCACGGAGATACCTCCTTTCTTTAAAATTGACTGCAATTGAAATACTACAATAAACTCCATTTAATATATTGCCAAGCTGACATATAGCTTCAAATTCACTCTGTGAAGTCTCATCTTTTCAAGAGCAGAAACTCTTCAGTCACTCAAAAAGACCCAAAAAGCTCCTGCAGTCTCATAGGGAGTATTAACCTCTGGCGGGGATATGTCTTAGTACACCAGAGAACAAGGGTCAACATAGTCCGACAAGAAGTATGAGGGATTAGCAGAAGGAAAAAGCCTTCTCATAGCCTAGTGTATAAAGATGATTATAAGGGAAATTTATAATTTTGCCTGCCAAACTTCAAGCAAATCAGCCAAGCTGCATTAGGATTTTAACAACATTTTCTGTTACTACCAAGGACATGGTGCCAGAAGCCCTCAGGCCTGCCTGCAGTCGTATTTCTATACTTGCAAAGCATACTGACCCCAAAGACGGTGCAATCTATTTCTGTCACAGATTAAGTGACCTCTGTGCTTTTTGCATCTAGCTGTGGAGAAAGCGGCAGGTGGAGGAATGTTCATCCCTCGGTTAAGCTAAACCTTTGTTTGCTATGTTCGCATGAATAACTTATAGGACCTTGGCATCATGAACAGCAGCGCTGACACAGTTGACATGACAGCACTATAGACTGAATCCCGATCTGCCCTCTGAGGAGAAGATGGGATGTTTGCTCGTTTCACATTTCACCAAGTCGGGCTGTTCAACTATTTATGAGATGAATAGAAATTTCCACTACTTCAGCTGACACACCTGCCTTTACCTAGCAACTGCTCAGAGGGAGCCAGCTGAGACAGAAGAGGCTTTGAGAGGTGCAGCCCTGCGGGGAGGCTGCTGCCGTCAGCCCTGCCAGCCCTCTGCCTGCCGGCTCTGTCCTCCTGGCAAAACGGCTCCCCTCAGCCAGAGCTATTTATACTCAGCACGGCCCAGGAGAGGAAGGGCCTCCCTGCATCGCCTTCCCCGGGCGGTGAGTGGCACAAGGGCAACGTAGAGCCCTGCAGACAATCCAGGTCCCATGGGGCATGGCGCGGGGAGATTGCCCCACCTGGCTTGGAGTGACCACCATGGTGGCATGAAGTGACCTTCCCAGTGGAACGATGTTACAGACCATCCTGCTGCAGCATGGCTCCACATGTTGCCTATGCCATGTGGCCCCTTTGGGGTGTTTGGTGGTCCCTGACAGTGCAGGGAGCCCACACACCACAAGACATGGGCCATTTTCACCCAGGTCCAGGCCCATGGGAATGCACCCACCACCTCCTGGTCTTTTGCTGGTTTTGAACCAGGGAGGGTCAGGAGCACAACCCAACCCAAGGCACTCAACCAGAACTTGGTTTCCTGCTGAATTGCAACCCGGCACACACACATAGTGCTTGCAGTCACTGAGATTTCACATTTATCTCACTTATCTGTAGGATCTCTCACTAGGCTCCCGGTAGCAGAAAGGATGGGCCCCATGGCATAACTTCATCTCTGTGCAGCATGTCTGGGGCTCCCAGCCACCACAGTTTAATCTCCCAAAGGCTCCTAGGAGGGGAAAGCCAATTTAACAATGGTTAAAATACAGATGAGTTAGTACAACCAGGTAAGAAATGACATTTTCCTGCTTTCATGTTGTACCTGTGGAGAGGGCCTGACAAAACTCTGAGGTAACGGGCCCAGAGCTGCAGGAACCAAAAGATCTGCTTTTACAGTAATACTGAACACAGTCGTAGTCAGGAACAAAGTCCCATAACCCTGGTGGCTTTAGACACACAAAAACTGAGAAAGTGAGAATCCCTGCATGGGATGCTGCAGCCCAATGTAAGGCAGGAATTGACAAGGATATTGAACAGACAAAGAGGGGGTGGCAGCAAGAGGAACACGTGCTAACACAAATTGATCATGCGTGCTGTTGCCAGGCTAACCAAAAAAAAAAAAATAAATCAAATCTGCTTGCATTTACTAGGTGTCCCTTCTTTGCCTGTTCTCAGCAGGAGAGACAGGGGAATGCAACCCTCAGCGGTGTCCTGAGCTGGCCAGGAGGATGGGCTGGGGCATCTGGGCGCTCAGGGCTCCATCTCATTCTTTATTCTGATACCTTGAGTGTTTACCCACCAGTGTCTCATGTTTTTGGAAGGGGAAGACTGTAACTAAACGTGAGGTATTCTTGTTCACAATATTGTACCCATGTGGCAGCTTTACAAAAAGGACATTTGACTACACGGTTTCAGTGCTGAGGGTGAAAAGACCGTAATTGCTGCAGTATTATGAATTGTGTTTTGTGAAGGAAAGAGTGTACCAAACAGCAGCCAGGAATGAAGATAAAGCAGGGTTGGTTTTATGGTTAAAATTAGATTCACCAGGGTTCAGATTATAAACGTCAGAAAAAAAGTGAATGTGGTTTGGAAAGGGAAAGAAAAAGGTGTTTCCAGAAGACATACTTCAGTTTCAAAATATCTCATACTTTTCACAAAGAAACTGTTTGTGCCCAAAATATTCAGCAGCTTTTCTTCCTTGTGCTTGACACATGCTCTTAAGCGTAGAGCTGAGATCAGATGTGAGGGAGGGCAAGGGAGAAGGTTCCCAGCAGCAGGTGAAGCTGAATCAACAGAGCCATCCTTTTGTATTTCAGTAAATTTGGCCAGGGACTGATGGTAATCTGCAGGCTATTTCTTCCATCCCTCTCCCTCCCTTCCCCATTCCTCCTCCCCAGCCCTAGCACTGCTGTTCAGCTTGGTAGCGGGCTGTTTGAGCTGTTAAAGCTGTTTGCTGGAGCTCTGGGTGCTCTCTTTAAAAGTGAAAATCATCCTGCCATCATCCACCTTGCTTTAACACCCACCCACTTAGGAAATCTGAAAGCTGTGTATCTCCTCAGAGGCTGCTAATGCTATTAATTCTCCTACCTTAACAGTCTATCCAAAATGTGAAATGCAGGTTTTCTGCAGATTCCTGGGCTGTAGCACATTCTGCTGCATTTCCCATACACACTTCAGTGTCTGTTTCCCATGGTTAAAAATAAAAAAGCCTGATTCAACACTCTCTTATTTCATTTTTACATGACACAAACACCATTGATTTTTTACCTGCGTAGCACAAGCCTGCACCCCCTAAACCTTATTGTCATTCTTTCCGTTTCTTGGCAGGTTAAATCACTCTCTCTAACCACAAGCAGACCATTTCCCAGACTGAAGCTAGATGATTTAAAGGTATGCTGAATCTCTCCAGCTTACAAGGTAGACATACCTCTGTGAGTGGCACAACCACCGTTACATGTACCATCCAGTTGCCACGGGTCTCACACAAGTGCCTACCCAAGCACTGTTAATGATTTACCTATCAAATGAAGGTAATTGCTGAATGATCAAATGCTTTAATTGCCCATTAGATACTAACTCCTACACTAGAAAATAGTCTTAAGGTGCCAAATTTAGCCCCTCTCTCCCCCCAATATAATCAGCTGGAAATAGAGCAACACCTACCCTGCTCTTAGAATGTTTTCTCTCACAGCTTGACATTTCCTTCCACAAGGCCCTGTCATCCCAAGGCGATACAGAAAAGCATGCACTGAGGCTGATTTACAGTCACACAAGGGTTTTGCTGTTGAACCCTGGCTTCAAAAGGCGCTTTTTAAGAGAAAAAAAAAAGGGGATGAAAGAAGTTTCAGCCATCCTAGAATCAATACAAGAGCCTTGGATAAGGTTAGTTCCCTCCATAGAGGAATCTGGAAGGTCCAAGGAAGAACTGGAAAGAAGATGCAGGGGAGGAGAGGATGGGTCTGGTCTGTTGGTGACACTCTCCTCCTCAGGTGTGATGGGGGCATTGAAAGCAGGCTGTGCTTCAGTACAGGAAATCTCAGAATGCTATAGGGTTATGCATATATGAGGCAGGTAGGCCTTGCAAGTGCTTCAAAAAAGACCTCAAAATGACCTTACCAACCCAGTTTAGCCTATACCTCTTTCCTGCCTGTTCTTGATTCAAAGCAGAGAATCTCACCTGAGAAACAGAGCATGGGGCTGACACTCTAATGCAGATACAATACAGTATGCACCCAAGGGCTCCATTACATTCATTATATAGAAAGAGATTAAAACATTGCGAGGATTTGTTTGAGACAGCTTTAGCAGCCCTTAGATTATAAATATCCTCAGTCCTTGAAAAACAGCGCATTTGACAATAAGGCAGAAGAGACTAGATTGGGAGCCACACGTGCTGCTCATGACACGGCCAATGACTGTATTGAGGTGAGAAAGAGAAGAAGAATTTGATTAGGTGAAATGTGTTCATGATTTTTCTGATCTAGGAAGAGACCTGACAATATTAATCAAAATCATTAAAACATAAAATGCTAACTAAATCAATAAAATGACCAGATGAAACACAACAACATGGGAATCACCTAATCTTTCCACAAGGTTTAGTTAATTCAAAAGGGAACTAAGACTTAAGTGTCCCCTGGGAGCCAACACGGTAATACTCCATTTCATTCCATGCACTATGACTGAGACAAGATCTAAGGAGGTCATGAGCAGCATAATAGGAAAGATCTTATTTTAAACCTCAGCCACTGGTGGAAATAAAACTCATTCTTCTTTGGAGGAATATTAAAAAGTAGGTTAGGGGTTTGTTTGCAAGGAGAGCTTTTTGTTTGTTTTACCTGATTTCCAGTAATACTGCCTCGCTCTGTTGTAATAGCACTGACCATTCTTTTCTTCTGTGGTGCCTTCATATAAGCAACATTATTCAGTTCTGAGTAGCTTTATGGATATGTTTAACAAGGTGGATCTTCTTCTATACATTAAAAAAGAGGAAGCTATGAAGCATGGGAATTGTACCAGGCTGGGAAGGACCAGCATTGCTCCGTGAAGGTGCAGAAACCAGAAGGAACGTGAGTGGCTAGCAGAGCAACAAGCACCATTTCATTGTTCCTATCACGCCTAATATGCTGCAGCCCAGCACTAACCAAATTCACAGCAGGTCCATCACTATAAAGTGGTCTTTGGAGTGGCTGTAAATTGTCACGTAGATGAGAGCTAAGGCTTATATTTTCTGACAGTCAGATCAGAGTCTTTTTTCCCTTTGTACAGCTAACTGTGAGGAGCTCTTTTAAAGTTAATGATGTAAATGAGGAAAAAATTAGGCTCAAAGAAACAGCTTTTTGTAGCACAGATTTTGAAACCATCCAGAAAATCACTGTAAGCTGAACTGCAGCATTTGGAATACCAGCTGAAGGCACACATGACTGAGGAAAGAAGATCAAGTAGCTTGCTTCATAGTCTGTGCAGCATAGGTGTGAGATTTGAAAAGCTAACGGTATGTCTACACTAGCAGTGGAGTGACAGCCAAGCTGGATCTGCGACAGCTATGGTGGTACCCAGCCCTGACCCCATGGGGACTCCACAGCCACAAAAAATTTGGCAGCAACATATCTTAAAGCATGAGAGTAACATTACCTGGAGGGGGATACTCACTCCTCCTACTTCCCACCTTCACTTGCCATCTGTGCTTGAATAAGCTGGAAGCAAGATGGTCTCAGGAGGATTTTATCTGTCTTGAGACCCAAGCCAGTTGCTGCTGACTGCACTGTGCTGTGTGTGCACTAGCCTCAGTCTACTCTGGCTTGGGCATCTCCTTACTCCGTTACAAGGCATAGATGCACCCTAATTATCCCTTAGCTTGCACTGTCCGTTTAATGCCAATGGAGCTACACTCACAACTTCATTAAGGGCTGAACACTATGGCCATGAAGTCCCTTCTTTGCTCTCAGGGTCACATACTCACTGCTGAGTGCTGAGGAACAGTGCCAGGGCTGAGAGGAGACACCTTTCAAATGTCACTATAAATGTCCTGAAATGCTGACAAATCAGAAATCCACACAATTATAATTTAAATATTTGATCACTGGCAGAAGAAAACATGCATCCTGGCAAACATGAGTCTGTTGTAAAAACAATCCTTTCAGGTAAGCTCCCTTCATGCCCCGAGTCCCCACTTTAATAGAGTGTTTTGGAGTGCCGCAGGCTCTCCCTGCACCTAGCTGGAGCCAGGCTGCTGAGCCACAATGTTCAACGTACCCATTTTTCTAAATGAAAAGACCTCTAATCATCACCATTATTATCATTGTACTTAGTTTCTGCCTACTCCACAAGGAGATCATTCCTCTTTCCCTGTGGGATAGAGATTGGGTTTCTTTTTTTTTTTTTTTTTCCTCCAGGGACTTAACAAACCAACCCACTCAAACGATAGGGATTATTGTTTCCCCAGAGAAAGCCTATCATAATTTTATTCGTTTTTCCTGGAGAGCTCCCAGTGGTTCTCCAAGTTATCCTATCCTCACCCTACCCTCTTTTACAAATATTTCACCAATTGTTTTGCCTCTATGCATTTACCTGTGAGGCTCTCCAAGGACAAAAGAATGGCAGCTGCTTGAGCATAAAGGTAGTTTAGCTCTACACACAAAGGCAAAAATGGAGATGGAAATGAGATCAGTGGAAGCACTGCAGCTCTATTTCCCTAATGAAGCAGAGAACTCTCACACCGAGCTGGGCTTACACACTGTAATCAAGCACACTTCTCACAATGCTGGGGTTATGGAGTGCCCTGCGCAGAGCAAGGTAATTATCAGCTGCCACAGCTCAGAAGGGTTCCATTCCCCTCTCCATTTTGCTCAGTTGTCAGCTTATAGTCAGGAAGAAAATGAAAAAACACCCTGCCTTTTTGGAAGTGCTTGTAGCAGGAAGAAGAGATGCTCAATACACGTGCATTCCCCCTCCCACCCCCGCCCCCCCAAAAAAAAAGAAAAAAAAAGTGAGGGAGAGAGAGGGATCAGAAGATGCAATATTGTTACTTTGGTCATGTTTTTGTAAGGATGAGCTAAGCCTAACTCTCAGACTCATTTCTGAAGGACTGCTTTGTGGAAATTACTTCATAAGTGATCAATAGCACTGAGTAACTTCAAGTGTTTTGAGAAGGATTTTCCCAGTACCGAAAGGCAGGGGCTGGTGGACAGCCTAGAGCAGAATGAAACTGATGGAGAGATAAAGTGAGGCAGAGTAAAATAAAAACGTGGATCCCCAGAAGGCTTTGGAAATTATGCTGTTCACCAGGATTTTATCTTGCTCTTTAGGAGATCTGCGGTTCCA
>VWZZ01000494.1:91800-108073 GCA_013399095.1 Psophia crepitans
TCTTTCTCTCTTTCTCTCTTTCTCTCTTTCTCCCTTTCTCCCTTTCTCTCTTTCTTTCTCTCTTTCTCTCTTTCATTGTCTCTTTCATTCTCTCTCTTTCTCTCTTTCTTTCCAGCTGGTATTCCCCTTACTCCTTCAGAGAAGGAGCTGAGATTCACAACCACCCACATAAAAGCTCTGACTTCCTCATCGGGAATGAACCATCAGTACAGATGCAGGGGTGTGGTTCTGAAGACATTTAGGTAGTGATGGTGATACAGAATTATTTTCTTCTATCCAAACGTGTAGAAAGTGCTCTGTGAATAATTTGTTTGGAAACTTCTGTGGGACTGCAGGACCTGAGACAAAGTAAAGCTTTGATAAACTTCCCAGGCACTGCATGCCATAAAACCTAGCCAGGCAACACATACCAGCAAAAGGAAATGTCAGTGAGAAGCAAGTCAGAAAATTGCACTGAGCAAATTATTCTAGAATAATGAGATACATTCAGTCCAAAAAAGCACCAGAAAGCTTGATCAAAAATAATTTGACTTTTATTTAAGAGCATAAACACATGTGAAAGAAAGAAAATCACTATGCAAACTGTTCTCAAGATGTGACCTGTGGCAAAACAAAAGGCTTGTTCCAAATCACACCAGCATCTGATGTACGCACAAAAGCTCTTCAGCTGAACTGTGTCAAAAAAGCAGACCATGAAGGCATGCAAAAATGAGGAAAAAAAAGTTAGGATCTTATAAGAGTGCGAGGGAGAATTTCAGAACCACAGAATGGTTGAGGTTGGCAGGGACATATGGGGATCATCTACTTCAAAACCTTCTCTCAAAGCAAGGTCAACTGCAGCAGGTGTTCAGGGCTGTGCCTACTTAGGTTTTGAAAATCTTCAGGGATGGAGACTCCACAACCTGTCTGGGAAAACTGGTCCAGTGTTCAATCACCCTTACAGTAAAAAAGTATTTTCTTATGTTTAAATGATTTGTGCCCACTGCCTCTTTTCCAATCATTGAATGCTACTGAGAAGAGTCTTGCTCTGCCTTCTTTATCCCCCTCCATTAGGTATTCATACACATTGATAAGATCCCCCTGAGCTTTGTCTTCTCTGGGCAGAACAGTCCCAGTTCTCTCAGCCTTTCCTTGTATGACAGATGCTCCAATCCCCTAAACATCTTTGTGGCCCTTCGCTGGACTCAGTCCTGTATGTCCGTGTGTCGCTTTTACCAGGGAATCCCTGAATGGACCTGGCACTCCAGCTGTGTCTCACTGGGGCTGAGTGGAGCAGGAGGGAGTCAGCATACTGACTCAAATGAAAGAAATCATTGGCAAAACATACGATAATTTGATACTGGGTATAAACTAAAAGATATCTGACAGTAGATTGCTACAAAAGTCAAATTTCCCCAAAGACACAGAATCTAGGTGGTGCCTAAAGGATTCCAATGGTACGCCAATGAGACCAAGGGAAGAACTCAAGATCTTTGTGCTTGTACTTCAGGACCTCAACAAAAAAATTAACAGCTTCTGAACTTTGTGAATGTGGTTGGCTCAAAAAAATGGTGAAGGAGCATGAAGTTATTACAAAGTCAAGATTTTCCTACATCGAATCAGGTGAAAATTGTCATTGAGCAAGTCTTTTAGGGCAAGTTACAAGCCAGGCTGCACACATGCATGCATGCACGCATAGGCAAAATATAAGAAAGCATACAAAAAATGAAATTAAGTTACTCTGCATGAGTTTCCCAGTGACCTGGAAAGAATGTTTTCAAGAAACATTTTCCCTGATGAAAGCCATGCTGTCAATGCTTACTTCATCTTTGGCAAGGCAGAGTGGGCAAGTGAGATTTTCGTTCAGCTGAACCATAACACTTTTAATGGTCAGGGAACTGCTCTCACAAGCACACTATAGCATCTCTCCAAATCCATTCCCATCAGAGGACGCACACAACTTGTGACCTGAGAGTATTATAAGATGTTAACAAAATATGTAATTGGCTCCATGTAGAAATTCAAATACTTCTATCAGAAAAGCATTTGTTAGTCATGGTCCAAATGTTATGACATAAATTTTCATATCTGAGCAAAATTGGAGGGACAAGAGGAGAACTGAGGTCATTTACCTCAGGCCTCTCTTTTAAGAGGCTAGCCGGAGTTCTGCAATTACATTGAAGTTCTGTATTACACTCATTACCCTATAATACATGTATTCACAGTCCCAACCTTTGCCATATGTTCTTAGGACAGCTGTGTGCTCCTGACCTCCCATGTGCTTTCACAGTAGCTTGATTATACAGCTATTTCTTAGAAACTTCCTTTCCTTGGCAATTAATGTAGCTCAGTTTTTGCCGTGAAAAAGAATGTTTCAGTGCTTTAAAATAAAATGCCTGGGAATTTAAACTACTTGCCAGGAATGAGAATTTGGTGATGAGAGGAGGAAATGAGCAGAGGTCTGTGCACACAGGATGCTGGAGGCTGTAGGAAGGAATCCTGCAGGGAACAATTTCACCCCACTTTGGTTTGCAAGTCAAATACAGCTCCAGATCTGAATCATAACTAAACTCCTGATGAAAGTTTAACTCTTGGTTTCTGAATTGGGAGTTAACACAACCAAATATGAGTAATGATGCTTCAACACATCCCTCACCAAAAGCAGCACCAAGTAGCCAGCACTATTGAGGACCCAAACATTTAAGTGAGCTCAAATAAGTATTCTCAGAGCTTTATCTATCCCACCTGGGCAGGTAGCAGCAAGGCCATATCACCCTGTATTTTCTTTGATCATTTCGGAAGAATTTGTTCTCCAGATTTATATATTCCTTAGGAAAACTACTGGTATCCCATTTTTATAGAAAACAATCTATGGCAGAAGTCCAACAGTATGAATATAAATCTGGATATCTGCCAAAGAGTGGTTTGGTAAACATTCAATCTTTGTTTCAAGTTTCCAAGAAGCTGTTATATATAATTCAACAGTTCCCACTAATGACACATGGCAGTAAGAAAAATCAGACTTAGCACTGAGTGGGGAGAAGCCCAAACTAAGAAACTCTGCTTGAGGATCTGAGTTGGTAGAAGTGGGCTGAGAAGGATCTAGCAGCAACCCAGGAAAATGGCAGAAGACAGCAAGAAGGTAGGAGGCAAGGAGGTAGAGGCACATTGCTTGGGGGCAGCAGGATACCCAAGAACTGGAAGAAAAAGGAGAGGAAAGCAGAAAGCATAGGAATGGGGAAGAGTAAAGAAGGAGTGAGGAGACAGAAGACTGAAGGATAGGGGTACACAAAGGAAGAGGAAAAGCAGTGGCAGTGACACCTAACTATAGAAAGGCAGGGAATCACCCATGTAGGTAATACTGAGAAGAATGTTGTATTGATTTTAAAGCTTTAGAGTTTAGAAACTAGTAATAATGTTTAGCTAAAATATAATTCTGCTAAACTTCTCCTAAAGCTTTAAATTGGGTATAACCCTAAAGGTAGAGTACGCTGTTAAATTAATGAAGAATTGCAATAGCAATGGTATTGAAGGTGAACACCAGTCTTGTAAAATGTAACAAGTGGTTATTAAGAACAGCTAGGGAATGTCTCTGAAACGAAAGGTAAATGCACTTAACATTTCTTCCTGATGAATCATTAATTCTATCCAATCAGGACTGAAAATAACTTGTCTCTTTTTTTTTTTTTAATTATTATATTTCTTCATAACAACCAGGGGGATGCATTATTTCCATCAATGTGTAGGTTATGATGTTGAAGCATATGGAATCACGGCTTTGCAGGTTGGGAGAAGTGGTATTTTGCTATGATAATAACACCATTTCTGCATAACTAGCCACTGACCTTTGTTCTTCTCATCAGTAAATAGACCATCTTTGTAACAAAAGTAAAGCTGAGGGATTTGAAAATGTCAAAATAGCAAAGCAACAAAGAGCCCTTGGCCCATATAAATATTTACATTTGAAATATCCATTTGCTGAATTGAAAATTTCAGCTGTTGAGGGCAGCCCGAATCTCATTACATCAGCTTCACAGGCCTATTGGTGCTCTTGCTTTGAACACAGACAAGAGCAGCACTTCTATTGTGCGATAGGCACATTCCAAGCACCCAGCACACTTACAGAGTGGGTTGTATTCCAGCAATGCCATGCCTCTCCTATTCAATTTTTATGATAGCATCCAGACTCCACAGCTGTGTAGCTTTCTACTATTGAATACAGATCCCTCACAAGACAGCTGTCTTAGATTTCTTTTTTTTATTATTAAGAAGGACAAAAAAAAAATGCTTCTAAACCCAGCCTCAGCAACACGTTGCCTAGTGGAAAATCCATTTTAGTTCACTAATTATTCTGATCTGGAGCTGCAGTGAGTAAAATACTGTCCAATCCTTTCAATTCAGGAAGATTAGCGCACGCAGCCCTTCGTCTAGATCCAGCCAGCTCAGCCCCCCTTGAGCCAGTCTTCCTCATGATCGACACATAGAGAGGAGCCTCTGTGTACAGACCTGGTCCTTCACCCTGCCAGAGATCCTTCTGCCCTTGTGCTCTTATGAGGCACCAGGTCTTTGGGATAAGACGAGAGGAGAAGAGGGAAGCATGAATACAAAGGTATGTCTTCTCCCTTTTGACCTTGCCTTGCAAAGGAAACCCATGCAAAAGGCATCCCAGCTCCTTTCTGGGAATGTCAATATAAGTGGACTGCAGGGATATCTGCCAGGTCAATAGTCCTTGCAACCACAGCTCCATTTCATGTCTGCCTCCCACGAGAAAGTCTGGGGGCAATAGGTCACCAGTGTAATGCTGGGGGCAAAGGGTCTCTCAGTGGAGTCATCCTGGCCCACCGTATAGGTGTTGTAACCCTTGCCCCTTCCACTGGAGGCAGCCTGCTCCAGGAAATAAAACAGGAGAAGCCCAGGAGAGGAATACAGATGCATTTTTCTCCATTATGGATGCTTACTCGATAGAAATCCAAACTGGCATTTTTCATATAATACGCTGCGGTTCCTTTATAGTTCTTCCAACTTCACTGTGTATTTTGCATTGAATACTCCAAACTATATGTATATTTACTGTTCCAGCTCATTTGGAAGTGTTTTTTATAGGTTCCTCTGTTACTTCTGTAGATCCCAATATCCCAAATAAATAGCTGAGATGCTGCTGTGGGCCCCTTTTTAGTATCTGCCTGTCTGTTTCCATACATGTGCTAAATATCTTCACTGTTCTGCCTTCACTTCAGGAAAGGCTCTAAATCAGGCATTACTGGCTTGAGTAACTTGATTCCTCAAAAGTCCTGCACTTTCACTTTTTTCTGATAGGTTTTACTCAATTCTTCCTGAATATCCTGATAAAAGGTGGAGCTAGAGAAGTTTCCCAGTCTTCAGATTTATATTCGTTTGTTTTTATTTCATCTTCCCTGCCAGCACTTCTATGAGGAATAAATTCTACTGCTCCAATTAATATTTTATAAACCAACAAACAGCTGTAAAACAAATCAAACCCAAGTTTAGTGAGTCTATACAGGGTAAATTGGCAATATACGTAGAAGTTGGCCACATAGTGATATTTCCATCTTTTCCTACAGTTCTCTGTAACCAGCATTATCACTGAATACATCTTTGGGGAACTCTGCGATAACACAATGATCCTCAGAGACCTGCGGCTGCGCCGATGTGCCAGAACATGGAGTATGTTTACAATGAAAGCATCATTCTGCCTCGGCGCACGTAACTATTAATGCTTTGTGAGCATGCTTTGCCTGGGATGTAATGGACTACAAGTAATTGCCTGTAGGGTGCTTCAGCTTTGTCCAGGTTCTGTGAAAACACCCTCTTCCTTCAACTGAGCTGATTTTTTCTCATTACCATAGATTTTTTTCTCACCACTACCTAACTGATTGAAGGGAAACATACGCTCTCAGATGGAAAAACTCAGTGGCTGTGATTAGGACTAAAACGCAATCTACAACTCACTCTGGTTACCAATATATGACATTCATAATAAGGTTTACCACTGTTTCCAAGTACTTTTCTATTAAGCCATTACTTTATTGTCTATGTTTAAAAGTATATAGTTGTATAATGGAAAATCCTTCAAAATCAAAGTTCAAGCATACAAAGCTGCCTTTATTGGGGCAATTAAGTAAGTTTTATTACTCATACTAAATGCATGGGGTGTGAGAGCTAAAGAAGAGCTAGTAATAATAAAAAAGTACAGGGGCCTGTTGGTAAGTGCTATAAATCATTTTTAGCCAAATAAAGGAGCCAGCACCTCAGCACACATGCGCACACATACACCAGCACACATGGGGCTACTTATGTACTTTAGCACAAAGGGCAATTTTGCAATTCAAAGGCTAACGTTTATGCCTCTGCAAGCAACTATTTGAAAGCTGTGTGTCATGTCTGTAAAACTTAACAGCTGTTTGCAGTTCGCACCTTTGCAAAGCCAGAGCATGGAGGTGTGTGCACACCCGTTTACACGCAGTTTTACAGTCCTGCTTGTGGAGGCCCGGCACAGACCAAAGTCAAATTGCAGGTTCTAAAGTGCATCATAGTCACAACCACAGTTTCACGATGCAGAAGCCACAGCTTTTACAGCTCATTGCCATTAATAGCCTGGGTTGTGTTGTTCTTGACCTTTCTCTGTGATGGGGTGTTCAGGACACAGTGAACTTTTTGTCTTACCCCCTCAGGCACTTTCTCTGGGCAGACTGGGACTTCCTCACATCAGTGGATCAGGAGACCTGCCACCTCCCAGCTTCCAGGTGGGGAACCACAATGAGTGTTGTGTCTTCCTATTGGCCCACAGAAGGCTACAACAGCAGCATCTCAAGGCACATGCATCCTTACCAAGCAGGTATTTATGGATGAAATGGGCCTTCTGAGACACCACCTGAGGAGAGGTACCTGCATAGTGGTCCCTAGCAGGAAGCTGGATCCAAAACATCACTTAGCTTGCTCCTTGCCTCTTGGCAAGGCACTGAAAGACACATTCAAGCCAGGTACAACAGGATATTCCATGTATAGACTGGAACCTTCCGTTCATAAGGACTAACCCAAGCTCAGTCTGATTAGCCTGAGAGATCTGGTGTCACATATGTACATGAAAAGCATCTAGGCACTTATTAAATATGCATTCCCCTTCCTACTGACATCTTTCCATCAATATTTTAATGCCATGTTGCCTTTTAGGTTGTGTTCCTACTGTAACATGAGGTCCATGCTGGGGCAGACAGACACCACAGAAATGGATGTCTTTATGAATGACATTTGTTTCAGTATTAAGAGTTGTCGTCGGTGGTGATTTTCTGCGGCAAATGTTTATGGTTATTTCATCAGGAAACACCTTCTCTATTCCCTTCTACCAATAAAGCCAATGGGGCAGCAGGAAAGTGTACAATATAGGGCTGAACGTCTTCAAGCAGCAAAAGATAATTATTTATTGCCAAAGAGAGCTAAGTTGTGACCAAGCTCATTAGATTAACCTTAACCCAATGAAAAAGTGCTGCAAATGAGCTGACTTTATTGGCATATATGAGGAGTAAATTTGGATCATTGACTATTTCTGGAGTGAAATTCATGTCTATATGAAGTTTGTTTGTGGGCTTTATTTCCTGTTTTTTACAATCCCTTTCTCATTTTGTTTTGTGTTTTTCCTCTCCTCCTCTTAGGTTATAGACTAATCATCGCCAGGTCTCATTCATTTGCTTGAAAAACAATAGCTGGCAGTCATTGTGCTAAATAGCCCATTTTGTTATCCTTGCCACAATCCATGGTGTTCTCAGTTATTGCACTTGGTAAGCACCATTAAGTTTTCCATGTTGTTAGTCACTTTCCTGACCTTTCATGTTTCTTCTGCTCAGGAAACAGCTTTTCCTGGAAACATTCAGAGAGAGCAAAACCTGATTACAGCAAGCATCTTGGGGTAATGACATCTAAGATCCAAATCCCAGGTAGTTTTTTATATATATTTTTTTTCAGCTGATAACTCCAATTATAAATGTGAAAGGCCTGATTATGACACTTCTGTTTATGCTAAGTCATTCCACAGAAGTCTGCAGAACTAGTTATGAGAGAAACATTGTTCAACATGAGTAATTTTAGACAGGGCAGTCTAAGAGTTTGTAGCACACTGTATTACTATGAGCTGCAATGCATTAACAGGACATTAGACTGGCATAGACCTGCCCATCTCAAATATTGCAGGGATTATTCTACGCCATCTACAAAAAAAATCTGTGAAGGCGCTGTGGCTGTCTGAAGGCTCCCAGACAATTTTAAGGCTCTGTTTGAGGGATGGATGTGTAGACATCACAGAGGGAAGGGGACCTTTCCGTTTCCAGGGTGAAAGCTCTCTCTTTCCTGTCGCTGTCAAGGTCTCTGGCATCCCTTGTGCAAAGCAAGAGAAAGCAGCACAAGAGGGCTGCGGGAGGCTGATGTGGGTGCAATGGCACCTACATTCACGCACAGTCAACCGGGGTCAGAGCATGTGCCGGAAGCCACGGGTCCATTGCTTCATCCTGGCACCTAGATCCCAACCTTGAAGCCAGAGATTTACTGAATCAAATCTAAACTGCTTAGAGCACACAAATGAGGTTGCCCTCCCTTTGGTGGGGGGGCACTAAGTAGTAGGAGAGTCAGTTCCTCCAGAAAAAAACATCTGGGGTCATAGAAAAGAAGATTCAGGTTCATATCACTTTGGCAAACACCTTCTCTTCAAAAAGTGCTACTAGGTTTTCAATATCAAAACAGGAAAGGCAGATCTTGCATTGATTTATACTGCTTCATCTCAGAGCTTCACACACAGTAAACTGGACCTAGCATAGTAAATGCTAAGGGTTCAAACTAAAGCTAATTTGCAGTCCTAACATAAGCAATCTGATCCCCAGCAGAAAAGGATAAAGACTTTAGTTAGGGTCTTTTTGATGATGCAGGCAGAATATTGCAATTTGAAAAGAGAAATTCCAGACAGCTGAGGTTAATTCTTATTTCATATATATTTAATATGAATTTACAGGTCTCAAGAGTGTCTTATAGAAGTATCAAGTATGTGGACAAAACTTTGATCTTTGCTACAAAGCTGAGAAAATAGGCCATTTTTAGTTAGTAATGCAATAATGAGATTTTAAGTGTTTTCATTTCTATTGCAGTTTATATCCCAAACAACAGTGGGATGCCAAGCACTGCATTAGCATGCACCATAAAACAAGTATACATTTCCTATCATCCTCTAGCACTAATACTCAAAAATCTTTTCTTCTTGCTATAGTTTTTTGTACCCAGTTTTCTTAGGAGTGACATTTGAGGAAGAAGGATGGAAAATCCACGCCATAATTTTTGAATCGGAAAGACTATCAAAGAAAAAAAAAAAAATCACAAAAAATCTCCAGGGTGAGAGAGTAACACCATATCTTTCTCCTTTAAGGCACAGATTCCTCCAAAAATGACATAGCTGTGAAACTAAAAGCTCAGCACAGAAACAGTTCCTGGACACCTCCTGCGTATGCATATATATAGTACACACGCAGTTAGGGACATACTTATGGGTAGCAATACATAAGCAGCAGAGTCATCATCAGCTGAACCAGTAATTTCAGAGAAGGTGAAATACTTCTCGAGAAGGATAATATTTTAAAGGGAACATGCAGGCTTTCTGTTGGCCTTTTTATTGAGAGAAGCCCATCTGGGGGGCTCAACAAAACAGGGATATGCTTTGTATTTCACCAGAAAGAGAGGGGTGAGTGGTGCGGCTGTGGAAAAATCATAACCCTACAGACTGGAAAACATTCTCCCAGCTCCTCACTGGTTAAGCCTTTATTTGATATAAGTGTAAATCATCACCGTTTTCTTGGGGGGCAGAGAAGGGAGAACTTGAACTCAGATTTCTCCTTGAGAATCTGCCAGTGCATTTGCTGTTAGGAAATGACTAAAATAAGCCTCTGCACATATGTCCTTAAAAACACTTTGACTGCATTCCCCTGTAATTATTAAGCTTCTTCAGAGTCTGTAAGCCAGTGAGAAAGGGATTAGAGGGGTTACTTTGTGCCTCTGTGCCCATAAAAATCCCTTGGCTACTGCAGCACAGTGCTCGGAGCGTCCTGAAAGCTTTCATATAATCCCTGCCTCCCAGCCACCGCCACCACTGCATTCCCTTTATTTAGACACATTCAAATTTCATGCTGTAATCCAAAAGCACTCCAACACAGAAACAAGATCCACATTATAAATCACATTTAAAAACTAACCTGCCAGTTAGAGTGGAGCAGCAAGGCAACTGCATGATAAAGCTTCCCTCAATTTTATGCTGGAAGGAAAACCAGGAGATATAAATTGGCAGTTAGCATCTGCTGGCGTTTCCTATTCTCCTGGCAGTTCAGGACAGGGATCATTTTCTATACCTGTCCTTGTAGGAGAGGTCACAACAGGACGCTGATCTGGGACCGGAGTTGCATGTGAGTGTAAATAGAGGATAGCAATGCTAAAAGAGAGATCTGCTCCCTGTCAATGTTCAGGGGATTTTCATGTCAGAAGAGAACTTGCTATGCTCAGTGGTGTTGCACTGAAAATAAGTCATTGTATCATAGGCAGCAGCAACACAGGACTGCGAGCTATCTTCTGGGTCACAGAGTCTGTTTCTAGTGCCAGCATGATATTATATAACCCCTTTCACTAACCCATCTTCAAGAACCCTAATTTTTTTTTAAGGCGACATTTCCCTGCAATAAATTCAGGGAGGAATTCTGGGTTGCGGAAAGGTTTGAACGAAGCACCGCTGTTAAACCCAACAACAGCTGTAAACATCCAAAGTGAACAGCTTCCAGATCGTGATGTTAAAGCAGAGAAACAACTGTCAAATGTGCATTAACACAACATCTGCAAGACAGGATCGAAAAGTCTCTTCTGTGAAGCTAACCAGTAACAAATACTTCCTGGGTAAACAGGAACCTGGCACGGCTTGGCAGGAATCAACTGCGAGGGAAAAACCAGGGCTAGAGGCGTTTGAGAGGAAGCTGCTTGCCATGCACTCCTGTCTGCGAGCAGAGGAAAACCCGGCGGCTGTTTGGTTTGCAGCGGGCGCAGTGAGGAAGAGTGGTCATGGTCAGGGCAGCCTGGTAACCCAGCTTTGGCACTTTGCTTGCTCCCGCCCTGCCCCCTCACGTTTGCCTGCATCCCTTGGCACATCATATCAGCGTATCTTGGTCACCATCTGTGGAGCGGAGATAATAACACCTCTTGTCTGCATGTCTGTTTAGGTTGTAAATGCCCTCCAACAAAGACCTTTTATTTTGTTTACCAACAATATGTAGTACATGGGCTCGATCTTGTATACAGATCCTGGTCACTAATAATCATTCTTTTAACAGCGAAGATAAACATAGTAATTAAACAGTCAAGCTGCTTTGGTTTTGTTTTTATCAGAATTGTTATCCTAATTACATGAGGCCACAGGAGTCAGAAACACAGAGCAGTTTTGCCCGTTCCGGAGAGCTGGCGATCTCCGGCTGCACGCAGGGTGCACCTGAGCACGCAGTATAGATACGTCTGTGTGCAATGAATACCTGAGTGTTCAGACACTGGCTGCATCTGACTATTTAAAACTAACATCTCCTATACACTGCCTGTTTGCAGAGTGACCAAGGCATTTTTTTCCATATGAAACTGCAAAATAGGAACTCTGAAATAATATTTTATGGCAATCTCACAGGACAAATAAGCAAAGAACATACATTACAAACAGAACAGACCGTATCTTTTCCTGATTAATTCACTCACCTCTTTCACTTTAACAGTAGTAAATGACCAGGAATGCCAATTCTTCTTCATTCCAATTAAAGGAATTGATGGATCCATGATGCAGAGCAGAAGTTGAAACATTAGTTAAGAACTCAGCCTGATACTAAAGCCCTCTGGGGTTTGAAGAAACTCTGCTGACAGTGCTTGGCTAATTTTAAAAATTGCTACAATTAATTTTTTTAATAAATGAGCTCCCAAAGTGACATATTTCAAACATAAAATCTTAATACTCTTTTCTAGTGAAGTGTGTGCCATTGTTCATGGGGGAAGAGAAGGAAGCTCTGAGCTAATTTTTAAACCCAGGGGAATATCGACAGCCAGCCAGCTGCTAAGGCTTTCTGCTTGATCCCTTGCAAATTCTCTTCAGCTATTCATGGCCAAAATGTGTCATGTGCCAGTCTGAAATCATCTTGGAGGAACTGGTGGAAAGGGTCTCCTTTTCATTCTCCTGGCAGGCTTATGTCAGAAGGTTGTGAGGGATAACCATTGCTATTTATAGGTAATCCCCCTTTTGAAAGGTCATCCTTCATTGTGTGTTTGTTTTGACCCGTGTCTATCCAAAACTCGTTCTCCTGCAGCTCATCCCTAATGAGTATTTTTTAAGCAGATAAAAATTAAACAAATCATGCAATAAAGCAGAAGACAGCATCTGTTTTACAGCTGACAGCCCAAGGAATGCCTAGCACTCACATTATCTCCTGTGGTTTTAATTACAACATAGGCATGTTTGTTTTGTTCGGCTTTTTTTAACAACTTCACTATCTTCGTTCAGGAGCAGACACTTACATTACGTGTTGTAGATTCTTGATATAATAGGGCATTTGGGCACCGAATCACTTCTCTTATCATGAGCTACTCCTATGCAAGCACCGAGCCACTTATCAGCCCAACAAACTGTAGCTCTCAGCGAGCCGGAGAGCAGAACAGCGCCTGCTCTGCATTTCTCTGTACTTCTGATTCTGAGAAAAAGAACAAAACAGCTCTCATATTATGAAACTAAGCTTTCGCTCTTTGCATCTATTTGAGTGGTCATCCTGAGCTGAAAGCTGACTGCCTTTCCTGCTTTCTGCTGGGCTGCGAGTTGGAAGAAGCGAGTAAAGTGATGACAGCACTGAGCACTAAAATAACAGACGCATTGAATAAAAGAAAGAGAAAAGTGTATTTTTATGGAAAATGGTGCACAGCAGTACACTAGCACAGTGATGCTTTATGTATTTTGACACCATCAAAGTTCAATTAATGGAACCGAGAGGATCGTCACTGTGGCAAGAGGTCAGTGCAGAGAAGGAGAAATATGGGAGGGGAGGAGAGATAAAACAGGGTGAGGCTTTGTGAAAGAAGGAGGCCAGTGTCACCTGGAAAGAAATGGGCAGGGGATTGAAGAAGACATGACTTAAAAGCACGGAGATAATGTATAATATTTCTTTCAAAAAACCCCCTCTCTCATGCTGCTATCCTTCTTAAAAGAAAGAGGGAAAGGTAATGAGTGAAGCCTTCTCATCACACTTCTAAGAGTGGGTAGACAGGGATGTGGGTTGGCTTTCCTCAGGATCGGCAGTGCTGCCTTTTGCTCAGCTTTATCATCATGTCAAGCAAAATGGAGCACACTACTGCAGGGAAGGCAAAATAGCTTCAGGTTATGTAGGGCTGTGCCAGAAGTTGTTCTCAGTGCCATTATTGTGTCTTTTCTCCTGATTAAATTTTGAGTATAGATGACAGGGTTTGTTCTGTGGAAAATAATGGCTAGACTGCAGAGGTGGGCAAGGGAATTGGTGATCTCACCAGGGCCACCACAACGAAGCTAATTCTGTAACATGTACTGCAGCTTCTTTGTTCTTGCTATTCATTAAATAGGGCCTGTCTTAGAGACTATTTAAACAATTAAATCATTAATCAAAGCAACAACTGCATTAAAGAAAGCAGAAAGCACCAAAGTTGTTCCTCAAAAGAAATTGAAAGAACTACAGAGATCATGTTTGAACAGGAAAAACAGGACTATAGTTCTTGGACTATTCATGTGAATGACTCATTTTTGGGGGGGGGGGAAACAGCCTGTAAATATCTGATTACTGGATGACAATTTGTGCCAGCTTCCACGAGGTAATTTCCAAAATTTCTTCATGGATTTTCACACCCAAATACCATTTTATTTCACTAGGCATGTGGGTTTAACACAGTCATATTTGCGGTTTAAAGTGCTCTTCTAGATACTGCGTGGTTGGAATTTAAGCTTAGATAAGGTTCACCTCACCTAACTGCAGCCCTCTAAAATTCAAGCATCTAGACTGAGATTGTCATCTAGGTTACATGAACAGACAGTGCAGAGAAATTGTTCCTCTAGAGGGTTCATCTCATCTATTCTACACACTTAATTTTTGATTATATGAATCATCCTTTGGAAATGCCTGTACCTCTCATCTAACTACAGAGGGAACATATAGGGCCCTTTGAGAAGATACTTGTCTCTTAGAGGGCTGAAGTCCCATCTCCTGTAGCCACTATTAAACCAATACACCCACATAAGGGTTGCATGAATTTTGGATCCAAGAAGACTGGGGAGAAGGATGCTGTACAGCAAGTGTCTCCCATGTCTGAACTGACAAGTAAGAATGAGAAGGGAGGTGACCAATGTTTCTACCTGCAAACTGCCCATACAAGTCAGAGGTCAGCATAGAGATGTGCTCTTGCACCTTACTTTACCTCCCTGTAGGTAAGAGGAAGGAGGGAATAAACTAGAAATCTCTGAAGAAAGCATCAATCCAGTTTTCATTTTGCCTGAATCGGTCTTAATTTTAGATAGCTCATTATTGTGACAACCATTCCTTAACATGGAAGAATACAGTTGGGGAGTGTGTCGCAAAATGCTCTATCACCCAGTAAGAACCCATGTGACTAGCAACAGGGCCTTGCTCTTCCACTTGCTAATATAAAGCTTGTGGAGGATTTTGCAAGACAATTTAAATAGACAAATAAAGTCATATAAGTGGCACCCAATCAAGTTAATGTATGCGTAGTGAAGCTCCTCGTCATTAAGATCACTGTCTGTGTCTCATTCTGGAAGGGTTTTTTCAAGGTGGATGCCAGACATGACTTCAGGAATTATGTCTTCATCTTTCCTTTCCCTATCAGGACTTCCTTGCACCGAAGGGAACCTTCCTAGGAATAACACTCAACTAGTCCCCCAAGATGAGATTGTGGGACTAGTCAGAATCCTATACTACATGGTTTTGCATATGTTTAATTGGTCAGTAGGTGTCTTCTTCCATTAGAGTACTGGAATAGGATTACACAGGTGACATCTCAGACTCCTAGGCAGTTCTAAGTATTGTCGTGGTTTTATTCCAGCCATTGGCTGGGCACCACATAAACACGCGCTCAGTCCCCTCATCGAGAAGGGGGAGAGAATCAGAAGAGCGAAAGTGATAAAACTCGTGGGTTCAGGTACAAGAGTTTAATCAGTGAAGCAAAAGCCGCAGGCACAAGCAAAGCAAAACAAGGAATTCATTCCCCACTGCCCACGGCAGGCAGGGGTTCAGCCATCCCCAGGGCAGCAGGGCTCCGTCACGCGTAATGGTGACTTGGGAAGACAAACGCCATCACTCCGAACGCCGCTGCCCCCCCCTTCTTCTTCCCCCCAAGCCCCTTATAAACCGAGCATGACGTCGTATGGTATGGAATGTCCCTTTGGTCATTGGGGTCAGCTGCCCTGTCTGTCCCTTCCCAACTCCCCGCACACCCCCAGCCATCCCGCCGGCAGGGCGGTGCGAGAAGCAGAAAAGACCTTGGCTCTGTGTGAGCATCGCTCAGCAACAGCAAAAACATCTCTGCACTATCAGCGCTGCTTCCAGCACAAACCCAAAACACAGCCCCACACTGGCTGCTGTGACGAAAATTAACTCTCTCTCAGCTGAAACCAGGACAAGTATATACTCCATTATTTTTATATGATTTTCCACTCAACATTTAATACCAATGGGTTAGGAGACTGTATCTTTTCATACTGCTTACAATTTGTTAGCAGCACCATCACTCAGAATGAGGCTGGATGCTTGTAGGATTTGTGTTTTCTTCATCTGATGGGAGAAAACTGCCTCAGAGACCTACAGACTGTAGTGGACTTTAAGTTGTTAAAGTGCTCAACAGGGAGTCCTTCTCATCAAGAATATAGTTTTGGTTTCCTGGTGTGGTACAGCAAAGCCTGCTTTCCCTTCAAAATGAAGCACCTTTCTCCCTTTCCCCAGCAAATGGAGAAGAGTATTTAAATGAAAGTAACGTAGTTTCTGGGTAACACGTAAATATTCAAATAAAATTTCAAACTCTTCAGCAGGCAGGCAAAGCATCAGTCACAGCCATTACTGTCAGTTTAAGCTAGAATCACCAATGCATTGTAGGCCTTTGTGTTAGTCACCTAGTTGAATGGTCACCTAGTTGAGAAGGTACCTGTAAAAACTCTCTCCTGACTTTGTTAGTATTTTGCAAAAGATTGCTTGGCCTTTTGTTT
>VWZZ01000494.1:108124-189519 GCA_013399095.1 Psophia crepitans
AGTATTTTGGGTCCTTAAATTCACCTGTTTTGAGATTTTGTGCAACTTTCTGGTCAGAGGTATCGTGGCCTGTCTCCCCTTTTCCCATGCCCGTGCCCAAAGTCTTCAACATGGAGTTTAGTTTCCCAATATATTCTTTGGAGATAAGCTGTGATTGGATCTTTTCTGTTGAACTAAACAGCAACGTTTCCCCAAGTCTTTGGCCTTTTCAGCCCCTGTGTGGGCACCTCACATACCTGCTGTCATCGCATGCGAGGATACACAAGACATAATTTTAAACTCATTAAATTTGCCATGTGTGCTATAACTATGCCATCATACAAGGCTGGCTCTGCCTATCAATGTTACTAATCAGTGGATAACTACTATTGGAAGACTACTTTTACAGAAATTGCAAAATTTCAAATCAGTCTTGTTTAATCATAAGAAAGATTTCTGTTTAAGGAAAGGATTACACTACTTTAAAACCCAGACCATTCTGATTTCATGAAATGAGCTTTAATCATTCACTGTGCTGTCCAGTGCTGAAAACAAGCAAACAAAAAAAAAAACCTCTCTCTCACCTCTCTGTAATCTCAACCATTTTCTTTTGATTTTTTAATAGGCAAGAGGGTTCATAGATCTTTAACAAAAACAAGCAAACAAACAAATAACACACACCCAAAAAAAAAAATTCTGAGGTCTATCTGGTCCGTACATGAAGGAGATTTTTTTCGCCTTGTTTAATCTTCATCAATACTCCACAGCATCTCCTACCGTGGAAATTTATACCTTTGGGTGTTTTCATATTATGACTCAGAATGCTGGAAATGTACTGGCAATTTTTCTAAGTCTCTACAGATCTTCTTGGAGTGCTTTTAGAAAATATGCTGGAGCTTGGGGGATGATTCAGAGATTTCTAAGTGTTTTCTTTAATATATAGCCTCATACCTGTGCAAGGCTGAACACTGTCCATGATTCTTCCAATCTCTACAACCACAGGCAGCACAGAGCAAAATTTTGATGTCCTATCTCTCTATAAACAATACTTTCCACCTTTCTGTAGACCACTACGAAATGGAGGAAGGAGAGAGAAAGTTTTTACATTTTGTGCTGGCAAAAGGTATGAACATGCAGAAACTGACTTATATGCGGGCCTTAACATTTTGTGCAACAGCTATAATTAGAGCTTCCCAGCAGACTTGATTTTAACACCCTTTGTGATCTTTTTTTTTCCCCTCTCAGGTTCCCTGCGTAAGATTAAGCAGCTCTGTAGTACAGTTGCACCGCTACAAAACAGTAGCTGCACTCTGCCTCTGCATGCTGTGGTTGCCAACCACCAGCTAAATGCGAATCTGTTGTGTCATTCATAGCTCTGCATGTTTGGAGGAAAGACTGAGTTCAAGTTTAAACTGACAATATTAAGACTGACAGGTCCCATTTTTAACCATCCGTTCATTCGAGGTTGCTATTTTTGTCCATTGCCTTATAGGACCAAGATCCCGCAGTGCCAAAGCTCGGTACTGCTAAAATTCAGCTTCCTCATGGTGTCGTGGCCACAGCAAACCCAGAGGAGTAAGTGGACTGTCCATAATCTCCGTGTGGATAGATGCAGGTCACACCACCCTGCCACTCCATTTCTCTCCCTTGCGCCCATGAGCAGGTAAGGTAGTGAAGGATGCAAGCCTCTCCCTCCCCGGTGCTCCCAGGGAGCATGACTCTTACAACGCGTGCTTCAGCATCTGCCTGCTTCTGAGAACTGAGTGGACAGGCAGAACGGAGGGGCAGCGTGACAAGCTCATCTACACTCACAAATAAAAAAAACCCACAACTGATGGATCTAATTTTAGGCTTACCAGCAATCTCTCTTTATGAAAAGATGAACAAAAAATGTTCAACTCACTAGTAAGTGGAATAATAACTGTATCAGGAACACAACCGTTTTCAATAGGCATGGCTCTGGAGCCAGGCCAAGAAGCTGCTGTTTAAAGTCTGATCGTACAAACCATGTGAAAGAAACTGGGAGACTGAGTAAGTATCTAGCCCAGATCAGACACAGTCATCCTGACCCTCCAGTGGCTGTAGTCACATTAGCAACCATTGTCCTCATTGGAAACATTTCAAAACCAGTGAGTTACCAAAAACTTTTGCTACAGAGAATAAGCCTCCATGAAGAGAAAGCATAACATCTACGGTTACACGTGCACACATGAGCTGAGGAAAGTGGTCATTTACATCCTCGCTTGTCAATACAGAGCCAAAGGCAAATTCATTCATCAAGCCTATTTCAGATTTCTGCTCTGTGAGGAGATGAAGTGAACTGTAAAACTGCCTATGTCTCTCCATTTACTATAAGTTATCACCTGATATGTAGCCTCCAGCACTTGGGAAGCAGGGAAATCCCATCCTGTGCATCAAAGGGCAGATCTCCAAAATGTAATGTTTTTGGTCAAAATGTATATTCATCCACGAAGTAAAGTTCCACAGAGGCAGGTAATGCAAAGCATCAGAATAGAAAATAAAGATATATATGAGAGCAGACTAAGCAGAAAAAATAAATTAAAATAAACAGGAACATAATTATATGCATGGAAAAACATTTACTCCACATCACTGTATAACTGCTATAAGTCTGGGCATGCAGCATTGAGATGGTATAAAAGATACTAGTAAGCTTCTCTTGACATCCTTGCCAGATTTTTCCCATGAAAGGATGAAAAAATAGAAGTACCTATACGCTACAGGAATATAAATACTTACTGGAGACAGAAATTAGTATGCCATTAATTTTTAATGATATTTAGTCATGCAAGTGTATGGCATCATGTCTACATTGTCAAGGGAACTCAGCTGGGAGATCCCTGGAGTAGCTCCATACAGGTTGTTACATCTTCACAGAATGGTGCGTTACTACATGAGTATCTTGGTTTAGGTCCCAAACCTCAGATTTGGGGTGCCCCTGCACAGGGTGCCACAGCATGGAGTATGGATGTCCCAACTCCCTTTAAAAATAAGTTTTATGATTCCCAAGTCACTGAGGCAGTCTTAAAAATGATGCCAGTTGTCTTCACACAGTGAATCACATGAAAATAGAAATGAAACTTTACTCCTTGACATGGATACCTAAATGGCTTCAAGATTTACTTTTTTTTCAAGTTTACTGTACAAGTCATGTTGAATGAAATAATTAGAAGCTCTCCCCACATATATGGTCTCTTGTTGCCATCCAAGTGGAAATAGATGCAATCATTTCCTAATACAAACAGTGATAAAACAAGTTAAGTGGTTAATTGCTACTGTAGATAAATCTAATCACCAGGAGAAAGCTCAGAGTAAACTGCACATATTTGTCACCACTTAAACCATACACAATTTGCCGACAGTAAAGAATAAGCATTTGAGACCCTGCCAGTAGATCCTACTTTTTTTGTTTAGGAAAGACAGGGTTACTTTGGATCCTACAGTTAACTTGTCTTGTCTTTAAAATAAAAAAAAAATGTATATGTAAATACAGGTATAATAATTCTGCAGCTTTACAAGTGGAGAATTTTAACTGGGAATGTTGGTTTGTGTAAGAATTTGTCTTAAGTTAGTCCATGTTTCCGAACAATACAAAAAGGTCTGTGTGATATTACAGAAATAGTCTCCAGTCTCGGGAGATCTGGTTGAAGTTTCATATGTCGTTTCAATCACAGCAATAACAAGAGACAAGCTGGAACAATATTCACTTGGTGCAGATAAAAAACTTCTCATGCGGAAGAGGGGTTCTGCAAAATTTAAGCGGGAGAGCTGGAAGACAGACGACTGCTTAGCCTTCATCCCAACAACACAACCTATGTAACACAGAAGCAGCCGTGTCACAGCCGTTACTGTGGTGCACTAGATCTACTGCTTTTGCTTCCAACAGTATTCAGGATTGCGCAACACCGGGTCGCAGAAATAGGCTTCTGCTCAGGTATCTGCACTGTGTCCTGCCAGCTCTGTAACTACAGTATGTGCTAATCTACAGCGGGAAAGAAAAAGAAAAATGTTGCAGACATGACATGAGAAAATACAAAAGATTCATGAGCCTTATTTTTTTTTTTCTTTCTAACTTATTGCCTAATTTTTACTAATGCGTTGGCTGTTTACAAGCTTTGAACCAGGCTTGTCACAAAAGAGAAAGTCATATCCTTGGTCCTGAAGCCAGGAAGCTTTTCTGCAATATTTGTTTGTTATCACTTCAGTAGTTCATAGCAGTCAACGTTTGACTGAACTTCCTATAGCAAAGAACCTGATTAAAGAAATACTGCAGCAAGGACTAAAATACTAGACCTCCTTTTGCTTTCTTGTTACGGTGATAAACACTGGCAGCTATATCAGAATGCATCTGAAGGAAGGAAAATGTTGTGTTTGCACAAAACTTCATCATTCTATTTAGTCTTAGAAACCAAAGAAGGAAAATCAGAGGCAATGGAAGTGAGTGCAGCTGTTGTATTTATTTAGCCTCATGGGCAGTGCCGTGATGACAGATATTCTTGTAGTGCAGCTTTTGCACAGCATTTCATGTTTTCCATGGAGTCTATCATTTCCACACAGCCTTTCAGGCATTCAGCGATTTTCAGAATCAGATCCTTACCCATTTCCACATTTTGTGTTATAATAAATCCCCTGTCACGATGTTTTGTTAACTCACTAGTAAATAAATTGAAGTGTGGTCTGATTCCTCTGCGAAACACTTGATGCATTCAATGCACTGTGTTCGTATGAATGCACCCCATCCAGGTGGATGAATTCATGAACCTTGATGGTTACACAGAAGTTATTTGAAGCCTCCTGCAGAAAATGGTAAGATTCACAACTGCAGACTTAAAATCTTAAATGTGGCTTGGGAAAGTTCATGGGAGGTTTTCTTAAGATTTGTGAACTTGGAGTTATGTTTCCCGTGCACCTGGCTCTAGCGCTGATGACATCTGCAGTGACACTGACTTTAACCGAGTTCACTGCTTGCCTCCTGCCCCAACGCACTTCTTGTTAACTTTACAAAATACTGCCAACAAAAACTGGTCATTCGTGCCAGCTGCTCACCACCTGTTGTCAGTAACCTCTCATGACTAATGTCTTTCCACTAAGTTACAAATCCATTAAATCTGGCCCAGTAGACCAGAGATACCATATTAGAAACAATACCTGGGATGTTCAAAACTGTGTAAAACAGGGATCGCATTTATTAGAGTTAGGACTGATTGCACCTGTCAAGGAGCAAGAAGTCTTATCTTTTCTGAGACTCCTCTATACTCAGAGCAGTGCTCTGTCAGGATAATTTAAACATCCAGTTTAGAATAAGACAAATTGCTATTTATACTTGCCTCCTTTCTTTTGGCAGGGACCCCAACTGCCCACTTTTGGGCATTACACTTAATTTTATATACATTTAATTTTATATGGGGTGAAATTACTCAAGATCACTCTAGTCTTTTGTGAAGAAATACCTGGATTCAGCAAAATCAAGAGGTGCACAGGTCTATAGGAGATCTGATTTTGTCCTAGAAGGCTGATTAAAAAATGTATCTATGTCTTTTAGAAGTTTTTTCCCCGAGTTTTGGAAATAGCTCTACGAAGAGCAAATGTATTAATCATATTTTAACTTGTACATGCCATTCTAAAAACACAGGTGACTTGACACTCTCAAATACTGGAATATTCTGTTTCATCTTAATGATGGAGCAGGCATTCAATGCCCTGTACAGGCATCCTACTGGAAGAAACACAGTGCATGGCAGTGCATGTCATTTACCGCTTACTCAAAGCTTACTGTTCCGACTGTCACAGTGTTGGTAGACTGATTTATCTGTCCTTTGGGAAAACTCTGGAAACGGATTTGAAAAGTCACTGATCTCAGTGGATGTCAGTGAGACATTCTGTAGCACAGAGAGTGGGAGATTTTGCGGACGATCAGGAATGAGTTGCACAACAAAGATTTGGTGTTCATTTCTGTGGTAGCAGAAATTTTCTCCGTAGACACTTTATACGCTGTGTGTGGAGTTACGATCTGCACAGAAAGAAATAAAAGGAAGAGAGATGAGAAGTGAATATTCCTTAAAATTGTACACCTTCTGTCAGAAAATCAGTACGGAAACTACTGGACTGAAGCCTGGAGCTGTATTCATGACTCTGAGGAGTTTTCTCTGTGAAGTCTTGGGCAGCACGGCTGCGCTAGGAGCGTGCTGGGAAGCACAAGGGGATTGCCAGTGCCTGAGGCCCTCCTCGTGAGGGGCCGGCAGCTGGTGCTCTCCTGGAAGCCCATCTGGACTTGTGAGGTCCACAGGCTCTGAGATACCATCCACCAGGGCCCGCAGCAGGTCCTTCCCTGTCCTGAAAAATTGATGAAACAATCCGCCAGGAAGAAACTCACCAAGAGGCTCCTCTGTTGTTTATCTACGCCCTTCGTGCTGAATTTGCAGGTAGGTCAGACTCTGCACCGGTGGTTGCACCAGTGCCAGACTCTGCGCTGCGCTTCAGGCGGCGCTGATACCAACTTGAACGAACCTCCAGCAGAAAGAAACAAAAAAAAGACACCCACGCTACTCACACTGCTAGGGAACATGTCTCCAATTACCTGCTGTTACTGTTTGTGTAAGAATGATAACTTGGCTGTAAAAAGAAACTAATAAAATATAAATCCTTGCACTGAAGACAGTGTGTTGTTACCATCAGTCTGGTTATCAGGAAATCTCCGGTTAGAGTCAACAGAAACTATGTGGTCAAAATCTGCTTCTGAAGGTGTGATCTCAGAACAATGAGCTCTATTTCTAGGAAACAGACAATAAATAACCTCATGTCAACTTCTTTATGAAGTAAGGCACAAACTCAGATACAAAGAATGCTCTGACCAGGCTCTGTGTAAGTTTTTCTGCCGTTTTTAAGTAATGGTCCTACAGTGAATGTAAATGCATAGCTAACTCCAAGCTCGTCAATACTGTCCGAAAGGCAATTACCGGCTGAGTAGAAACCTAACAGAGTGACAGAGCTGGGAAGGAAGTAGAGCTGAATTATACCGCAGGACCTCTCTCAGTGGGCCCTCCTTAGCTTGGCCCCATCTCACTGTGGTGTTGATTTTAGTCAGCAGACATGGAAGACGACGAATAATAGAATTTGACTTTTGTTTAATAGAGGGAATAATAAAGTTTATGTCACTGGGGAGGGGGATTCTTGGATTTTCCCATATTTTTAATTCACAGGTCATTGCACAGCAGGAGTTCTGAGATTTTCTTGAATGATATATACAGCAAGTAAAATGTTCTACGTGAATTACAACTTTGAGTCCTGATTAGTTATGCATCTTGAACATTCTCAGGCTTGAGTAGAAACAGTTTACTTCTCTGCTTCTTGTTTTCCATCATGTTCTTCTCTCCATATACTTGATGATTCTTCGTACTTCTTCTCAAGGTTCAAGTGTCTCCTCTAAACTCCCCTTACACATGTCAAAAACCGTTTCTTCAACACAATTACCCTAATTTAGAACTAAGGACAGGAGTTCCCACCATCTTTGGTGAAGTGATAGAGCTGTTTGGTTCATCTCCACCAAATAACGTCACTGTTTCCCATTAGGCAATAGTGGTCTGTGTGGGGGAAAGGACAAAGAGTTATAAAGGAAGCCTGGACAAGTATCCCTACAGGATAAAGGGAGGGTCCCCTTCCTAATGATACCAACGAGCAAAGCACCTGCCAGCATAGTATTGTACCAAACAGGTTTGAACTACGTGGGGAACCCCAGCAGTTGTGGAATTAAATCCACCAAGCAACATTTCAAACCTCTGACCAGTGTCAGCTTCTTGAGCTTAAACCCTTGGGGGCATGTGCCACAAGGTCATAAGCATCCAGCCTACGTAAGCAGAACTCTATAAATTCTACCCATCTACCACATTCTTACTGTATAAGTCAATGAATTCTGCTGGTTTCTAAACAGCTTTCAACTTGCTTGCCCTCACATTAAATGCAAGATAATGTATCTGACTGCTTAAAGATTTTATTGTCAAGACATAAAACTTTTTCCAAATTATTGTCTTTTATTTTCCAGGTTGTAAACTGTTCAAATACGCAAATCTGATTTGATTTTACCTTATTCTATTGCTCCATGACTAATTTACTTTTATTGCTTCATAAATGAACTCCATGGACGTTTTACTCCGAGTTCCGAGTGCATATTTTATGAAAGTACTCTATAAAGTTTTGTTTGTGGAGCGATAATATTGAACACGTTGGCATAAGCTACAAAGCCCTAAATGGTCTGTGATCTGTTTTTTCCTTTCCTTTATCTTTTAAGCCATTGAGTTCACCTGGAGCATTTCTGTTGTCAGTTCCGGTTTCAGTAATGGATGGGGAAATATTTTCTGTGAAGAATGCTCAGCTCTAGAATTTGTTTCCCAGCTGGACTGCTAGGCCTGCTAGCCTTTGGGGCACAGAGAAAAGCTTATCTGTTTACCTGTGCACTGTCCTAAGAAAATCCATGGGGCTTGTTATCTTAGCAGACTTAGTGAGGAAATTGCTTAGACCTGACGTTTCTAGAGGCCTTTTGTGCTCTCAGATACTAATTAGCTTCAGGATTCTCTTTTCTCTAGCAGTTGTTGGTAATATGCTGTGAATTATTTATTAGGCTTTTTGTGAATGTAAATCCACCCAGATGCTTGGGCAGTGGGCACATGTTTTATAGATATGAATGTCAATCAATAAATAAATAGCTGTGAGTGCTCCTCTGTAGAGGAGAGTCAGGAAATGATCAGAAGAACAGGGGTAAAAAACAGGATTATTTTGACACTGAGAGCCTGTTTTGGCTGGTGTCACAGCTTTTTTTTCCTCAGTATCTTCTGACTTCTATTGTGGCATTTCCTAATAAAATACGTCAGCACTGTAAAGGGCAGGTGCCATGGTGCCATTTGCAGAAGAATTTCAAATGGATTGCATTTTACACAGTGATCTGTACATATTGGTTGCAAGGACACACCCAAAAGAAGTCATCTCCATGACTCCATCTCAAAATGTTTTACCCTCTAAGTTCAAGTACAAGGCCTTGAGCTTTATAAAGAATCTTTTATACTACAGACATAGTCATCTTTTCTCTGTGCAAATGATCCAAGAGCAGACATGGGTACTTTTAGTCATCATTTACAGCTGTCCAGCAAATATTCCCTGTGAATACATTTCAGACTGCAGGTGGTTCATGAACTATTCAACTATTTTTGACTATATGCTTCTCTCAAGGCTGTGACTTCCATTCACTAAGCAAACAGCTGTGATGGCTAAGACCTTCCTGCCTCTTCTCCCCCATCCCAGCTGTTTGTTACTGACCCTCTGCCAGAAATTCTTGCCTCTGTTCCAGATACAGCAAAACCTGCTGCACCTCAGCTGCTCCAGTTCATAATCTGGTGTCTTACTGCAAAACAGCTTCTATTGCTAAGTTAAGCTCATTTACAGGACTGTAAAATGGAACAGCTGAGGTGCAGTAAAATGCTCTATTCTGCCAGCTCTGCAATTGGGAGCCATATCTTCTTGAAAGAAGTGTTGATGGAACTACTTCAGCAAGACCTACCAGAGCTCATCTGTCAGTGTTCCCCTGACCACGTTTTGGCCACCACATTGCTTTTAGATGTCTAAAAACATTATAAACCAAGTTAAGAACTTTTGATGCATGTAGTAATACCAACCACAGTGACATCACTACAACATTTGACAACTTCTGTCACCTGCATGGGTGCTACATATATGAGTATATTTGCTTAAAGAGTAGGAATTCTCCACTCTTCAAAGAAACAAACACCCAAAATTCATTGAGAAGCAAAGAAGTATGAACTTATGAACATAAGATGAGGAAAGTCAATCAGAATGTATTCTCAAATTATTCCCCACAACAACCTCAAGGTTAATTGAAATATAAACTGTTTAAAACTGTCTGGGAGGAAACTAGAAAGTTAAAGGAATGCTGTGGAAACAGAAAGGGCACAGATCCTAGCTATGCACTAAGAGTAAAGTGAACCTATGCGTTTCTTCATATTAGGTTTCTGAATATAAAATGATAAAGGACTGTGAAGTTTGCCATATGAGAAAAAGCTAAGAAAACTGGGTTTGTTCAGTCTTGAGAAGAGTGAGGAGAGACTTCAGCATCACCTTCCAGTATTTAAAGGGTGGCTACAAAGAAAATGGAGACTCCTTTTTCACCAGGAGTCACATGGAATAGACATGGGGCGATGGGTATAAGTTACTGCTGGGGAGAGTCCAATTGGACACAAGAGGAAAATTTTTCACAATGAGATCAGCCACTGGAATAATCTCCCCAGGGAAGTGGTGAATTCCCCAATATTGAACGCTTTTAAGACTCAGCTGGATGGGGTGCTGGGCCGTCTTGTCTAGACTGTGCTTTTGCCAAGAAAGGTTGGACCAGATGATCCTTGAGGTCCCTTCCAACCTGGTGTTCTACGATTCTGTGATTCTCATATGAAAGTGGACAGGAAAAAAAATCTTGGCGTTGTTTTCCTTTCAGTATCAGTGAAACATGTAAAGGATATTTGTACAAAAACAGCTATTCTGACTTAGGTGACTACTAGGTACAGTAAATATTTTCAGGGGTGTTCCATTCAGGTTTGCCCAGTAACTGCCTGTGCACAAAGAAAGGTCTTACACAACACATACCACTGTTCCCTTAACTGGATTGCACAAGGAATACAGCAGCTAAGAATTTGCTCAGATATGTATGTTTCTGTGGGAACAAAATATCTTCTACTCCAAATGAAGTCAATCCCTTATTATACTTCAAAAGGCGGAGAACATCCAGACGGAGAATTTCCAGGATAGGAATCAGTTGCTCTTTATAAATACAACAGCAAAATGCAGCACTATGTTGAATTAACACTCACCAGACAAACAGGAGAATAACTGAAACACAGCCCAATTTGCATTGTTTTACAAACGTAATGTGCTGTGAAGCAGACTAAAGCAGCTGTTACTTAGAATCAAACTGAAGAGATATTCAAATGATTTATACCGTTAGACCTTTCTCCATTAACAGCTGCTTCAGACCTTTGGCCCTGAAAGAAAATACAGATGGATTTTGCAATACAAAAAGCACAATACATTGGACTTCAATTTTTGGAAATAACAAAGTTTTTAACAAGGAAAGATTAATACCAATGATGCAGCTTAATAGGATTTTCATGAAAACAAATTACCTTTTCTAGCACGCTCACAGCTTGGGATATAGGCATGTTGGGTATATAATTACTCTAATTACAGGGAAAATTGGAGGAATTTGACTATAATTGCCCATTAGCTAGTTGTCCTGAACATGACAGTCACCATACCTATTTTTGTGACAGCAGATTTCCGAAGGGCAGTGCAATATTGGTGACTCTCCATTCTGCTATACAGTTATTGATTATGCTTTCAGTTTAAAAGAATTAGTGCTTTCTGGATGTAGTCCCATCCTCTAGCACTCACTTCTTCTGATGCTGTGCCTTTTACTTTGACTAGGAGATCCAGGAAGAAAGGAAATGGCGTACCCAACTTCATTATTTACCATCAACAGTTTTTCAATGTTGTGTTATTGGTGCACTTCATATTCACAACAACTTCCCACGCAAAAAGTCTACAAAACAAAAGCTCTCCTGGAGCAAGCAGAGACTTTAAAGCAAAAGTTTTAGAAAAGGGTATTTTTAGTCTTTTCTTAAACTTTCCTTTGGACCCTGAAATTAGAGAATCACAGAATCACAACATGGTTGAGGTTGTCAGAGACCTCTGGAGATCATCCAATTCAACCCCACAGCTAAAGTACTTTGCTCGGGACCATGACCAGTTGAATTCTTGATATCTCTAAAGATGGAGACTCTGCAACATCTCTAGACAACTTCTTCCAGCTGTTCAACCGCCTGTGCTGGTTTTTACCGGGATACAGTTACTTTTCTTCATGGTAGCTAGTATGGGGCTTTGGTTTGGATTCGTGCTGAAAACAGTGTTGATAATACAGGGATATTTTCACTACTGCTGAGCAGTGCTTAAACAGCATCAAGGCCTTTTCTGCATCTCAACCCACCCCGCCAGCGAGTACAGGCATGCACAAGAATCTGGGAGGCGACATACCTGGGAGAGCTCACCCCAACTGACCAAAGGGATATTCCATACCATATGACATTATGCTCAGCATATAAAGGCAGGGGAAGGAGAAAGAAGGAGGACATGCTCGGAGTGATGGCATTTTGTCTTCCCAAGTCACCGTTATGTGTGACGGAGCCCTGCTTTCCTGCAGATGGCTGAACCCCCCCCTGCCGATCCGAAATGTTGAATGAATTCCTTGTTTTGCTTCTCTTGTGTGCCCAGCTTTTGCTTTACCTATTAAACTGCCTTTATCTCAACCCACAAGTTTTCTCACTTTCACTCTTCCGATTCTCTCCCCCATGCCAACGCTGAGGAAGAGAGAGAGCAGCCGTGTGATGCTTAGCTGTCAGCTGGGTTAAACCACAACACACTTTCAGAGGAAAAATGTTTTTTCTTACACGTACAGCTACCCACAGTAAATACAGATTAATAAAAGCGTGTAGGATCCTAATTATTGTTTAATGCAGTAATCTTTCTGTTGAGTTTCATTTTTGCTTCTAAATGTCTTATGGAATCAGTCATTAGTCTTCTGTTGTTACCCTCATCTACATCCCTCAGTGGATCCAATTAACACAATTTGAGACATTCTTGCATTTGATTCAATAGGACTGAGATTTTGTATGAGGGAAATAAAACCTAAAGGAACTATTCTATTTTTATATTACCTACAAACAGAATTTGGATGCTTCTCTCTAATGTAAAACATGCCTGAATTACTATCAAATTCTTAGCTTCAAAATGTGATATGATTCATGGAAAAAATATGCAATAACTACTAAATATACCTGGCTACAGTATGTTAGGGGTCCTCCTGAGGTCAGTTTGGAGGGGGGAAGTATACATCATAAATGTATTTCTGTAAGGAACCATCTGATTTCCTGGTTAAGTTTTCAAGTCATTAAAACAGTCCCATAAGGAAATTCTGGCCATTGCAACAGCTTTGCTTATTGTGTAGCCCTTCATAGCATCAAGCAATCCAGACAGTAAAACAAAATCAGGCCACTAGAAATGCCAAAAATCTCAACTCAGTTATACTAGACTTCCCTTGGAATAAAAGAATTTGGACTCTCAAACTCCTTTTCCATGGTGTAGCATGTATCATTCAGAACAGCAGGAGGACCACAGGTTAGGACAGGCCTGTAAAATCTTTCTATGAGCTCAGAAGATGTGCCTTCACTGCTGTTCTATCTTTGGGAAGGAGGAGCTGGAAGTATGAATACTTTTGTACCTGCCTAGAGCCAAAACCCACCATTGCCAATTCCACGTTGCCCAGAAGGTATCTAAAATTTACCATCAAAAAAGCTGGATCACCCTGATTAGAACAAATGGCATTTATTTATTAAAAATTTGGAATAACATTCAACTCCCACCAAAGTTCATCAGTGTATGTCCATGGCCTTTTATGGAAGAAGTACAAGATCTTAAATAAACTCTTGATGCAGAGTTTTGCAGCTGTCTGCAAAAAAAAAAAACAGAGACTTCTTATTAAACAGCTATAGCTTGCTATTTCAGAGTGTGTTGCACCCCAGTGATAAGAGGGAGAAACAAAGTGACCCTAGAGACCCACTTTGCCTCTCCATTCTAGGACAAGGCTACTGTCATGCACTGGAATGGATTTGCGTATACAACTGGCGTTGGGTGCGTTTAGAGTCAGCACGCTGAGGGGCATACAGAGGGTAAGAGGGTAAGGTGGCACTTGATGTGTGCTGGGTTGGAGTCGGCCAGAGATCCAAGAATGAATATTCTCCAAAAGAAAGGCAAACACATGAAGAGCGTACATATTTATACAGCAAGCGCAGCTAGGGACGCCAGCTGGCAGCTCTACCTGCGTGTCTGCTCCCTGGGAGAGCATCACCAGCTAGGCAGCTGCAGGAGCCTGGCAGGCTTCCCCACACACACCCTATCGACACTACTCGCACAAGGAAGGAGAGGAAAGGAAGGAAAACTGGATGTAGTTCGCTCCATAAAGCTGTTCCCTGAGCAAAGGGATGATACCTCTGTGTCTCCTTCCAACCTACTTCTTCTTCCTGGACCATCTTTCCCAGGTCAGTAACAGACTACGTTATCCGCCCTGGCTGGGGGGAACAAGGTGAAAACCCCAGGGGAGTAGACGTAGCCTGGAAGGAGACAAAACTGCTATGTAAAAGCGAAAGTGCTCAAGGTGAGCTCTGGTTTGAGTAATGAGCAGAAGGAAAAGGCAGACTACTACAGATGTTATTAAGGTGGATACACACGCAAGGGGAAGCAGCTAAAATGCTCTTTCTGGTGTCACTGCACAGTAGGAACACAGCTGGCCAGTACCTGCAGGGCAGCTTCCCAGGCAATGATGCCTTCATCCCTTACAAAGCCTGCAAATTGCCTCCTCCGAGCATCTTCCTCCTAGTGCCCTGCAGGCCTCCAAGCCACTGCCTGCGCAGGGGCCATTACACTCTGCCCTCCTCCTTTCGCCTTCCACCTCCCCACTCCAGCTCAGGCCCTAAGAGCTATATTACAGGTATTTGTTTAGTGGTTGGGTTTAGCTGTTTTAAACCGACAAGAAAGGACACCTGAGCTTTAGTAGCGTGACTGAGTTGAAAGCTAGTTCTCATGCCCAGCACAACAGCTGAAGGCAGGATCCGTTTTGCGTGTGCTGTAAGAGTTCACAGCTACTGTGCTGTGGGAGGATGGCAGGGGAGCACGTAATTACAGCCCTCACCTACAGGTATCCTCCAGCCCTGCCAGGCTTCTGCAGAAGCCTTTTTCCTGGGATTTCTGTGCTCCTGCAGATGGGGATGACTGAGGATTTACGGCAGTCCTCGGGAGAGGTAGGGGCTTGAGGATTTGGAGACATAAGGGCAAATTCTTCTCTTGAACCCACATGGTGGATTGAAGAGGAGAAATTAGCCGTATGAAATAAAGCCAGGTACTGTGACTCTTTCTCGTAGGTAAATATTTCTTTAATATTTTTTTTTTTTTTCTGAGGGTTATTTTTTGGTATATCCAGCTGTGGCCTGTAGCAGAAAGGAATATCTCATAATGAGCTCTGTTATAAATGGCTCTGAAACACAGAGTGTTGGAATGCCACTAAAAATATTTTGTCTGTGGCTTTCGCTAAGGCTCAGCTCCTCAGGAAATACTTTCATTGTTTAATGCTGTCATTTTGTACATATCCAATATTTTCTTAATCTGTCACTGGGAATAGTTTATTTATAACAAGCTTATTTTCCAATTGCATGTTGTAAATATGTCTTAACGGTCTTGCCAAAAGCACTAACTATTCACTATAACTACTCAGTTATAGAGATTTAACCAGTTTATTAGCTTTTAAAAATACCAGAAGTATGTGTCAAATCCTCCCTTGCCCCCCTTATTTTCCACTGAAATGGTAGATGTACAAGTTTGGGTCAAGAGTCACTTTGTTGATTAAACATAGTTATAAAAATGAAGGACCGATTGTGACTCTAGATGTAGCCCTGAGTTTGTCACTCACATCTCTCCAGAAGTAATTCCAAGGGGCAGTGGGACTCAAAGACACCTACTCCATGTTTATTCATTGCTCCTTAAAAATCTGCCACTAGCCCATAATAAAAGCAAGCTATGGCAACTATAACACAAGAAGCCCAGCTGTTCTTACTAAGGAATTTTTGGGGAGACTCCAGTGTCATCATTAGGATGTCTCTTGTTCTCCCCTGGAAGATGTGAAGGCAGAGAAAAAGGCCCTCTGTTTCTGACACCCAGAGTTATGATATAGATTGCCTGTTGAATTTTACAGCTGGCAACCAGGTGAAGTTTATAAAATGTGTTTCATAAGCAGCACATCCCACAGCATGTATTCTGTAACGGGATCTTCTTTGTTTGCAGGAGGTGACTGATAAAATTAGCTCTCTTAAGAGTCTTGTACTCCTTAAACGTTATTAAGTCTATATATGCCTGTGTGTGCATGTGTGTGTATGTCTACGCAGAGAATAAAAATGAAGCTATGTGAAGTACAGAGACCTTGTTGAAACATTCATGTGTCTGCCAGCGAGTTTGCTGACAGTTTGGGGTTTTTTAATATATTTACACAGCTGTAATATATATACTTTTATGGGGAACATTTTCCATCATTAGCTTTCCAACAGGTTAAGAAGGTTATTCATAGATATATCTACACACAATGGCCAAATTCTGGTCTCAGCTGCAATGGTGTAAATCCAGAGTCACTCCATTAAAATCAATTGCTGCTTTTTTTTTTTTTCCCTTCTTTTAACTTATACCTCGTAACAGAGAGGAATTTGTCCTCCCTGTATTCTGAGATCCCAGCAAGACTACTGACCTTCTGTACTTGAGCAGATAATCTACCGGTCATTTCTGTGTCATAGCTGTGGAAATGGCCTGCTGGCTCTTAGTGCGTTCTGCAGTCATATGCTTTGGCTGATAAGATGATAGGAATCAATCTTTCTGAAAGCAATGTCCAAAGGCTGTCTCAAGGGCTGTTTTTAATTCAAAAGTGCTGCCACTATCTCAGCAGTGTCTAAAAAAAGTGTAGAGTTTCCCCAGGTGTTTATTCCTCCTGACTAAAATCCATATACACACTGTAGCCACACCTGGGGAAAATTGTCATTAAAACATCATTAAAATGTGGCTTGTGCTACAGGCCCAAAACTGATCTCGCCTCTGCAAGTGGAAATCTTTTATAACTGCACTTTAGTCATTAGAAAATAATTCCAGATTTCTGCTGCCTTCACAGAGACTGGAGTTTGTTCTTCATCAAGCCGCCCTTTTTAACTAATATGGTTAGACAAGTTTTTAGAGCAAACATTCTTTTTCAGCTGTGTCAGGAGATTTTTAAAAGCTACCTTGTCACTTGTCTTAATGCAGCAGCTCTGTGGCTGTAGGGATGCTGTCCCTCAGCAGCTCCTGCACTGCTGTTCCTTTCCACTGCAAGGATGTTGACGGATAAAAAGGAGCTGGGAAGGACTAAGTCATGCTGGAGATACTGGGCTTTCCATGGAGAGTAAACTGTGCTGTTTTCAGGGTTACATTTAATTAATTATGCAGGAGGGAATAGTCAAAGTCATCTGAGAAACTTGGGACACACCCCTGGGTATATGAGCAAATTAAGCAGGCTGTAAGGCCTGGGTAACATTTGGCCACTGCCTAAACTGAATGATATCTCTATCAAAGCAATACTTTTCTTGCAACAGCTAGTTACAAAACAGCAAGTTCCCACACAATGTGGTATTCCATCTCATTACAGGACAAGCTGCAAGACAAACATAGAAATCACTGAAGTGAATTAGACTGGAAACTATCTTCTACAAGGGCCAAACTTTCTCACATATTTCTACTCTACCAGATAGGGCTAAGCCCTGACCCCCTCAATTTATGTCTCTCAATGAGGCTGGAGTGAGCCCAAGATAGGTTGCTAGATTTCCAATTTAATATGGGACTTTGAATAGAATAGAATAGAATCATTATGGTTGGAAGAGACCTCAAGGATCATCTAGTCCAACCGACCCTCGACCACCTATTACCCACTAAACCATGTCCCTAAGTACCACGTCCAACCTTTCTTTAAACACCCACAGGGACGGTGACTCCACCACCTCCCTGGGCAACACGTTCCAATGCCCGACCACCCTTTCCAAGAAGAAATTTCTCCTCATCTCCAACCTGAACCTCCTCTGGTGCAACTTGCAGCCATTCCCCCTTGTTTCAGTATAAGGACATAGGCTGGAGTATGGAGCCGTTACCTATTGCTCCATTTTTCTACACGGTTTTAGTAGGAGCCATTGAATTTGAGAATGAAGTAGGGGCAGCCCTCCAGCCTCCTGCCCCCTGCTCTGCCCAGTCCACCCCTTGCGACCTACAGCCACCCCCATCTGACAGCAGCAGGGACAGCAAGAGGACGCAAGGAAGGGGATGGGCTCTCGGAACTGCAAAACTGTTGCTGGGTGCTCAGGGCAGTACCTGGGTGGAAGCAGCGGAGCAATGAGTGAGAGAGAGGGGAGGGTCTGGGTGGGAGGTGGATCTGAGCTATCTCATTGCAGCCCCCTGAGCTCTGCATGCCAGGTTGCTCCCCAGGCTCTGCTGCATCTGCTGCCCAGAGCTGAGGCTATCTGCAAATCCCAGCTGCCTTCGAGGTCTGTTATAGTTTGCCTGAGCAGAATACCCCGCGCAAAGATATCCCCATGGCGTGCTTACACACCGATTTCTGCTACATACAAAGGAACAGGGAGGATTTCTCAAGGAAAGGTTATTAAAGTCTGTGATAAGGTGCTAAGAAACCCAAATATAAACTCCCTCTGAAATAATAACAACTGTGTGAGAAATTCTTAATTTCAAGTGTTTGTATAGTGTAGCCTTATATAATGTTACAGACTGTAGTCCTGAATGTCATAATCTTAACCATACACCAGCATGTGTTTTTAAAAGTGATGCATTTTGATGTCCTGTTTGCATTGGACTCACTACTGTAGGTCTCTGCAGGACATTCTGTTTACAAAAGAGATTACCAAAAATAAAAATTACAAAACAAAGTGGTGTAAGTTACAGCAATGAGAGTAGGAATGCCTCACTCCGGAAGTTTTTGCCACAAGCCCAGATATAAACAAGGCCAAAGGGACTCAGTATAAATCAAGATATTTTCCTATTACCTCAGTAAGACAGAGGATCAACAGCTGTCCTTATTTTACAGGCTATAACCTGGAACTAGTTTAACTTTACTTTCATTCAGTTTGTAGTTCATGAAACTGCTATATTGAGATGGAAAATTTTTGTGTGGAGTTCTTTACCTTCTTGATGTCAAAAAAAACTTCTTATAAAAAGTAGTACTTGCTTATGAATCGTTTGTCTGTGCCTTTCTACAAGCCTAACAAGAAAAGGCACCATTTGAAAATGTAGCCCCTTTTCATGCCATCAAAAACGGACTGAGGTCTGGCTTCTGCACTGACTTACAATTAAACATACATTATCAGTGGGGAAAACATTGAGATTTTCTCTTTTTCTCTCTCTTCCATCGCTCTCACTCTCTTCCCCCCTCCACCCTCAAATTTCCAATTTATTACACTACAAGTTTACAGTTACATATAGAATCAGAATCATAGAATCAGAATGGTTTGGCCTGGAAGGGACCACAANGTCTCTCTCACTCTCTTCCCCCCTCCAACCTCAAATTTCCAATTTATTATACTACAAGTTTACAGTTACTTATACGCTATCTTTGCTTTACCTTNCCCACCACCACCACGGGCATATACGCTATCTTTGCTTTACCTTTTTGGTTTTGTTTGTTGTTTTTTTTTCTATAGTTTCCCTCCCAAGCTTTAACCCTCCTGGGCCATGAAAGTGTCACATTTGGCATCCAGGCCACTGCTGAACCTTTACTGTTGCTCACCTTCCTCCTCGTCCCTGCTGTAAGTAATTTGGGCACCACTTGACAATGCCCTTAGTTTGTATTGTAGTAGTATATAGTAGTCCCAGTCAAAATCAAGGTCCCTTTATTCTAAATGCTGTTCAACTAATATGGGCTGCAGTGATATGGCACAGCAGAGTGCAAGGAACTTCTAGACAGTATAGCTTTGCCAATGTGTTGTTTGCCTGGATTAATTAGCTTCTGCAATAATTTTAACGGTCAAAGACTGTGCTGGTGTTACTATACTGATTCTGGTATGTACAGACTGGTGGAGACTTCAAACTAGTGCGCCATGGCGCTCTGCATACTGATAGAAACAATCCCTGCCCCAAAATTCCTTACAGCCTTAAAGGCAAGACGGGCAAAGGGTATGTTGAGAACAAAGGCCCAGAAAGGAGAATATCTACAACCACGGCCGCAAGACTCTTCCTGAGACCAAATTTGTACACTCAGCTTGAGCACCCACCCATGCTCCTCAAGTAGCAGAGGCCATCTTGGGCACACAGCTGAGCTGTGAAACACAACTCAGTCAAGCAAACAGTGTCGTGTGTGAACATTAGCCCTTGAGAAACAAATATAAGCCCTTCTTATTTCAGCAGCTCCTGACTATATACCTACTTGTGCAGTAGCAAGTCTAGGTTCCCCATGAGGTCCCCTGCCGACTTACAGGGATGAAATCTGCTAGAGCAAGGGTTTACCACCCCCGGCAGCAGATGCACTCTGGTTTATAGGTATAAATTCCTGCAGATTTGAGACTTATTTGTCCTTCAGACATAATACATGCTGGTGTGTCCTAGTTGGGGTCTACAGTGCTCCTTGCTGATGGCTATAAGACCGCACAGTAAGTAGATCCTGTGCTGGCTGACAGTATTGCAGCAACAGATGAGTACCATGATAGTCTCAAAGTATTGGATAATCGCCACTCTGTTATGTTGCCTCACTGCTCAAAAATTAACTCCTGACAGGCTTCTGACCTGAACCCAGCCTTACAGGTATTTTTTGAAAGGTTTGGAATGATATAAACATGTGAAGGCTATACTTCATTTTGGAAAAATTGGTCATCGAATGTAGGTGTTCAGTTCATCTTCAAGGAATGTGAACCACAGATCAAGTGAACTTAATAGTTCTCATTTATTACCATATAATGATTAGTGCTGTGTAACATGACCAACCACATTACTGGGATTTTTCACTGTCACTGGAAAATCTTTTTGTAAGAGCCTAACCAATAGTTATCCACAAATACATATATATTTATTTAAAGCAAAAAAAAGAGAGAGAGAGAGGAAAAAAAAAGAATAATTTGAGAAAGCAACATACTATTTTTGTTGTGCAGAAAAGTGCTCAGTTCAGGTATATACAGCAGTAGAAGAAGAAACAAGGGCTGTTTACTGTCACAAAATCTGCTGGTACTCAGCTGAGCATCTGGAAGAATGGTCCACTGGGTGCAGTTAAAATGCAAAGGGTAATATGAAGAAAAGCACAGTCCTGTGTGGGTGAATAAACAGTTTCTTTGAAGCTCAAATCTGACATATATTTCAGAGCTCAACTGAAGCAAAAATCAATTCTCCAATTACTCTTCTTTCTAGCTTTGGATGAACTTGTAAGGAGAGTTGACATCAGCGTGTACAGACAGGTCCACAACCATTTCTGGGCACTTTGCATTTCCAGGAACAGGCAAAACCAACAGACACAGGGCAATATCCTGGCAAGCAGAGCCAGAACATTACCTCTGTTTTCTTACCTCTCTCACCTACCTGGAGGGACTGACCCCTGGGAGGCCACTACTGCTTTGTAAAGCTCCCAACTGAATAATTGTCCCCCAGAGACTGTTAACTACAGATTCCAACGAGAACAGAGACAATGTGGCTCTGCCTCCTGAGCCAGCAGTTCCAGGATCAGAGAAGCAGAGAGATGTGTGTTGTTCCTCCCCTCCTCACCTTCTCTCCAGCCAACACAGCTTCCTTCTGCACTTGACAAGTGGGGGAAGAAGAAGAAGGTGGAGAGGGAGGTGCAAAAGGAAGAGTGCTGCATTGCTTATCCAGAAAAATCCCCCAGTACAGTATGGCCACTGGATCACCACTCAAGCAAAACCCAGTGCTGATATCTAAAAATGTTAAACCACGTGGACAGCTTTGCAGCTGGAGCCTGAGGCTCTGCTGGTGCTCTGGGGACCTGGATGTGCTGAGGACCTGGTCTGGCACAATGCTCCACAAGGAGCAGTGGAATCCACTGCAGGGGCACAGCATCATCTACCCTTGACCATGTGACACTGAGGGCAGGGTCCTGTCCTTACCCATCCTATGGGCCATATGTCCAGGAACCACACCGACCCTTCAGTCCCAAGTCCTTATAGAAAATGCTCATATTCCTGAAGGCCCATGAAGACCTTAGGGCAGCAATTTTGAGTATGAAGTGCCATGCTCTGTAGTGGAAACAGTTTTGTGGAAAGTTTATTCACAATTATTCCTGTTTAACTAAAAAAAAACAAAACAAACAAAAAAAAAACCAAAAAAATATAGTGCCATGTTTTGATTACCGAAGTGCTGCAGCTGCATTAGGAAAAAAGATTTGCCCAGCAGCAAGGGGTTCACAGACCCTTCCCACCACCTTATGTTCTGCTTTGAGCAACATCCAAACTGAATTCGACACTTGTGATCCTCTTCCTAGTGTTGTTATGAAATAATGGTTCTCTTAATCTAAATCTTATCTGTCCAGCTGCAGTTTTTGTATTTTCTTCTGACTGCACTAGTCACATGAGATCGAAGGACATGAGAATTTAATAAATCTTTTAGAGCTTAAGATTATAAAGGGTGGAATTTGTTTCATCAGTTGACTTTAATAAAGCTCTGCAGTCTGAACTGGATTTGAAACTGAAGTGAGTAGCACTCACTAACAACAGAAATAAAACACTCCATGAGAAATATTTAGTTTATTAATGCCTATTAGTTTTCATTTAGAGTAACAGAGAGAGATGACTTGTCCAACAAAGAGTGAAGAAAAAAGAAAGTCTGTCCGTTTGTTTCTCTCCTTCTCTGTCCTTGCCCAAATAAGATATATTTAGGCATATATAGTCTTTTTTTTTAATAATATTTATTCAAGCAAAGCTGCAGTAGAGTCAGAGAAATTAAGTTTTTCTCAGTTGTTATAAATCAAATATCATTGATTTATATAGCTCTGTCACTTTTCAGGTAGCATCAGCTGTGGAGTTTCTTAGTATTTAGGTATGAACCCTATCTTTACAGCACAGGGAACAGTGAGGCCTCGATCGTGGCTGACATTTCTGTGCAGTATGTGAATGAACGTGTGTACGGATGTTTACGGACATGCAAGTGTTCCTCTGTAAAACACATCTTGCCAGAAGCTTTTCTAAGAATTAGGCAGCTGCCCAACCTCTGTAAACCTGTCATCATTTTGCCCAACCTTTCTCACTGCCATCCAAAGGGAAATTTTCTTCCTAGGAAATAGAGGACTAATTGCTTGCCCAGAAAGGAAATTAATGACTCAACAACTGTGACCGACAGGCTGCGTTTTGGAGATAGCCAATCCTGAGAAATGTCATCTTTGTAAGGCTATAATTTCCAGTCTCTACTGCAGGTTGTTGTTTTTTTAGTTTGGGTGTTGTTTTTTTTAATGTTGGAAACACATATAAAATGCCACGTGGCTGTGAAGCTGTATCACCGGGAAGCTCACTACCCTCCCTGGTGGTGTGGGTGTACTCAGACTGCTCATGCTGGGAGACAGGCACCACTCTGGCAACTGCGGTCCCAGCCCTGCCTCTGCACCTTATCAAATCTGCGTCAGCACTAATTAGAAGCCAGAGCACAATTTCTATGCCATGGTATGTCAAAGCTCCACTTTGGAAAATATCCCTGCCAAGGAGAGCTGCACTGCTTTGATAATCCATTATTATGCATAGTTTCTGGGCAGCATCAAGTGAGGAGGCACTTCTGGTTTTTGCCGTGTGTTACAACAGTGAGAATGTGGAAAGGAGAAAGGCTCAATTTCCACCAGCCCTCCTGGAGCTGGAGAAAGCCCTTGCTCTCCACCCATGGCAGCTGATCTCCATCCACAGCAGATGAGTCATTAAAAATGAAGATATGTCTATAGCAGTTTTTACATCATATTTAACCAGATCAAATGGCCCATTGTTAACGGGTTAAACACGGTCACAAGTCACAGTATTCTTCTTGTTTCTCATAAAAGACAGGTAACTGTCCTGCAACAAATTTGTTCTATACAGGCAATTCTCTATCAAAGCTATTTTGATGTTTGATCAGTACAGATCCCATTCTACTTACAGTGTCAAATGAACCTGCAGCTTGGAGCTGCAGTGAAGAGAAGTGTGTTGCCTTTTGCATGGCCCTTTCAGTCAAGAACAGTTCACCAGCACATCTCTATTTTCCAAGATAATCAGCTGCCAAAAGCTGAAGGGAGACAAAACATAATTCTCTGATTTTGTGCAGTCTAGAAGGAAGATGACATAAAATGTAGCTGTAATGGACCGGATTAAATCTCTCCAAAGATAAGAGAAGTTGCAAGGTTTCTTTAGGGTAATGATAAATAAGCTACAACATCTCGGTGTAGGTATCTTGGTGAAACCAGAGCAGTGTCCCCACCAAAGGCTTTTCTGACCATATCCAGCTCACTTGTAAATGGCAAAATGTCTCTGGCTCTGATTATTCTTGTATGTATTATACAAGAGCCAGCAAATTAACTCAGTAGGGAGACAAGAGAGAAGAGAGCAAGGAAGAATCAGAATCAGAAACAGAGCCAGATGAAGTACTAGTAGCTATTCTTCAGAAATGCCTTTAAGGACTTGTACAGCATGAGAGCTCCCAGAGGAGAGCTTAGAGGTGTCACCAAAAAAGTGGTTTCTAACAAGTTTGTGCTGCATGAGGGGAAACAGGGCTTTGCATATTCCTTTTAAATAAGCAGGATGACAACAGAGACACTCAGTTCCACAGCGAGCTAAAATTTGTTTTCCTGTTGGATCCTATCCAAAAGCTATTTCGTGCCATGGAAAGATTACCATTGATTTCAGTTCCAGTGGATGTTGTCCTTAGGCCTCAGCCAGAGGGTTCCCGTTGCACCCCTCTCGACGCAACGCGTAGCCTGGCCTCCACCTGCCCCTCTGCGGGGCTGGCTGGCGCTTACCAGCAGCAGCTCCCGGAGCTACAGGAGGGAAACAGCATCACTTCTTACACTCTGCCCATAGAGATGAACCTAGTTCAAGAATTGTTTTCCATGCAGGCTGCAAAGAATTCTAAAAGACGGAGATTTTCAAATCTGTACGTATTTCTGTATCAGTAACTATAATTTCCTATTTACAGCTCTTACCAGAGATGTCAGAAAATGAAGCACTTACGTACGTCTTTTAGCTCAGTGGTAATTCCGCTGAATTTAGCATATATGTAAGTGCTTTTACTGTCTTACAATTATTTATGCCCTATGTACATAGATAAATAATGTCTATAAAAAGTATTTAAAGAAATAATGACTATATAATTTACTGTCAGGCTCAGAACTAAGAAAACTTAGAAATGTATGAGGAAAGTAATGCCTGGGTTTAACTCACCTTTTACTGGGGATTAAAATCCCATTAGCAACCAGTCAGTGATGTAAAACATGGTGTCTAATCAAGAAAAGACACCTGATGTGAGAAAAACAGTTGGAGGGAACGGTGTTTGGAAAGAAAGGGTAATATGACAGACAATTTTGATTTTTTTTTGTGCATGTTTATTTTTCACATTGAAAGCTAAATCAAATAATTAGCAGCGACCTCTATTAGCTCTCTGCCCAACACTGCGCTGAGCAGCCGCAGGAGCAGAGCAGCGCACGCTGAGCTCTGCATACGTCATGCGAGGAGAGCCTGCAGCATGTGCAGCAGGCGCAGCAACATCAGAAGCTATTACAGCTCCAGAGGAGCAGCTCCCTCCCTCGTGCCTGTGAGCTACAGCATATTCATATGGCAGGCCCTTACAGCTCCAAAGGATACCCCATGCAAAACCCCATCATTTAAACTTTCCAGTGTTGACTGAAGAGGCTGTGAGTCATTAGAGGGAAAGGACTGGGAGGGAATTTTGTATTATTTTGGAAGAGGGGGCTCTGTGTCCCATACAGCTTTATTCAAAATATGAAGGCAGACACATAAACCTCAAGTATTGAGCTGGCCAACAACAGCTAGGAAATTCAAAGTCAGCGCTGCCACCGTGTCCTTGGTTGACTCTTTGATGTCCTGGGACTGCAAGAGCTTCAGCTCAGTGTGTGGTCTTGTGTATCATATGTGTCACAGCACTTATTAACAGAGGTGCAAATTCTGCCTGCCTGCAATGCTACTGCTTTATCTGGTGTGCATCCAGGATCAGTCTGGCCCAAGGCACAAGTGAATGCCAGAATGTTGCCCTTCAAGTTGCAGGTTTGCCCTCTCATTGCCTCTTGTCATACTGGAAGTGATCTACATGGACTGACTTGAACCTCCTTTTGTCACGTGACAAGAGGCACAGAAATGGTCAAAGAAACCATAAAGTAAGTGCTTACTAAGATGCCTACTGCATCTGACCTACATTTCACCCATCTGTTACAAACCTGATTTGTGGAAAAACTGAAATTATTACACTTAACTTAAACACTCGTAGCTTGGCCTTATTTTGTCCAGTCACATCCGTTTTTTGATACCTATCTGTCTTCTTACTAACGCAAGATACTTACACATAAGACCTGGAATGATAATGTTCCTAAGCCACAGCTGATTATCTTCTCTGATGTCAGACACAGGAGACATACAACAGCTTAGGAGTCAGGATAAGGCATCGGTGGAGCAGCACGAAACGGGAGAAATTACAGGCTTTGCTGTGTGATTGCCAGCTAGGAGCCTTAGCAGGTCAGTAATTGGAATGATTATTTATGCAGAGCAGATTTGCAAGGAACCACACATGTCTTCATGCTAATTTCAGTGTCAGAGCCATATGAGGCCCTGTCACATTAGGGAAAGCAGGAGAAGGAGCAAAAGTGATACAGAAAAGGGTCTGGGAAATACAGCTCTAATAAATTCTGCTGCAGTATGCCATCTGTTCCACTGGGGAATCTATGCTGTCATAAATCTGAGTGTTGTGGCTAGAAATACTAAGGGCACGCAACCCAAATTTGTAGATGCTGTGTTGTGAAAACTACAGAGTAGAACTGAGGCATAAGTGTGATGAAGTTGGATCTTTTCTGTTTGGGAATATGTCTTAAGAATGCTTTTCTCTCTTTTTATTAATTCATTACATAAGCTCCATAGGTGACAAGGTTTGCTACAAACAGCTACCACAAATATTGACAAAAAAAATTGACCTGTGTTCATTCACTGCAAGTCGTTACTGAGTATAGTAATGCATCTTCTACTCCTTCTGGTGGGCAGAGCTTTTACAAAGGCAGAGATCTGAAGAAATCACTAGATCTTGGACTTTCTCTTGGGGAAGAGCCAAGAGGGAGGCTGAAAAAAAAACAGGACTAACATACCTGGGGAAAATCTGAATCTTTCCTTTGTGTCTTTCAAGTCCTACCTGAATGAACAAAAGATCATAACAGCAAGATGTAATACGATTATTTTTTTCTTAAACTTCCTATTGCCCAGAAACAACATTGATGGACAAGGGCTCCTTAAAAGTAGCAAACAGAGACCAAAAATAACACTGTTCTATGGAATGTCTAATGTAATCTCTTTATTTCTATTTTTTTATTATTCTCATGTGCATAAAGTACCTGCTAAATGTTATTTAGAACAGTGATAATCGCACCACAGACAGGCTAATTTGCTTGCTCTGTGACAGAGCTCTTCTGAAAGGGGTTTCTGTCTTTCTTCCCTGTCTAGCAATGCCTTGTCCAACGTAACACAAACCATTTCTAACACAAATACCAATGGACTGTCAGCTTAATATTTGCTTTTTGTCAGTACCATTGACGTACAGTTCAGTCACAGAAATGCTGTGGAAAATTCTGATATCGTCACAGGTTTACAGAAAAAAAGTTTACCTATTTTTGCAGAGCAGCCACTATTCAGAAAACTTTGTAGCCCACCTAGAACTGGAACAGGAGCTAATGTGTATAGAGCACACAGCTATTTTTGTTAGTTTTAGGTATGCCAGGTCTCCCAAGTTCCCTTTAAAAGGCCATCCTTTCCATATTGTATCAGTTTTCACAGTTTTCAGAGCCACAGTTTGAAAAATCTTTTATTCGGCCATGGAGAAACCTTTTTTTTGACTTTGTATGTATTCACATATGTTTGTTGGAACAGCAAGCAGAACAGATAAGCCTACTAAAACTCAGGCTACATCTCTAAGCAAGACTTGAATAAAAACTGTGCAAACCAATGCTAAGACCAGAGCTCTCTCACAGCTAATGAGGTAATAATGCATTATATGCAACTTCTAAAGTGCCGAGAATTGTGTGTAAATGCACATAAAAATCCACTAGTTCATTCATGAAGGACAATTTCAAAATAAGGAATGTTGAATGGGCTAGAGGTGTAAGTCAGTTTCTTCACATACTGATGTTAGCGTGCTTTTTTCCAACATATCAGATTGCTGACAAAATCAATATCCTTTCTAGACAATCCTTATGACTAACAGGCAAGACAACAGACCATAGGGTTACTGGTCAGAAGTGGCTGACTCTCACATACAGTGATTCTATTAGATCAAATCCCTGGATGGCTTTTCTACCCACTACCCACGACTTTTGCATTTATTTAGGCCAGTAATATACTGTAATCAGGTTTTATGTGCAAGAATGTTTCTGAGACAAAGTTGTCCTCTCCATGAGGTGGTTCCAGGAACTGGCTACTTGCAGAAATGTGAAAGTTGATGACAGTATGTCCAGCTGGGCTGGGGTTTATATGTGCTGTGGAACTGGGATTTGCCCATACCTCTGAATAATGAAAGTTTCTTGTCAAGATGTAGTAATTTAAAAAAAAAAAAAGTCAACATTGACATATATGAGAAGTAGACAAAATATATATTGTTCAAACGAGACATGGGAAAAACTTTCTTTCTTTACCACCCCCCCTTATGCCCTCAGGTAGAAGAATGGGGAGGACCCTGTGAGAGGTGGCAGAATGGAAGACAAGGAAGTTCCAGCAGTGCTCAGAAGAAGGAGGGCTGCTGCAGCAGGGAAATGCTGTGGAAAATGTTTCGGGCTGCTCTGCTGCAATAGCAATCTGAATTTACTGCCTCCTTTGAAACGCATTTGCAAACTGAACAAGTAGCAACAACCCCATGAAGTAGTTTAGACATAGCAAGTTGGAAATAGCCACTGATTTTCTGCTGAAATCAAACTAGGATAGTCTCACTCCGAGCAGGAGGCCTTGGCAAGCACATCATGAGTTATGACAGAGATGGTTCAAGCTTTCACTTCATTCTGCAGGACTCATGACCTCAAAGAAAATGTTTGCTTGGTGAAGCAAAGGGAAGGAACAGATGAGCTTATCCAGATTCTCAGTACACATCAATCAGTGCAAAGAACACAGTGGAGCCACAATATATACAATAGCTGACAATATCCACCCAGATATTTCACCTAAAGAGCTGAGGAAAACCTAAGAGATGCATAAAAGTGTCTTCTAGAAACTTTACGATAGGTTTTCACTGTGAAAAGGTAGAGTTTCTCTAAGGAGTTAAGTAATTGCAGTCATACTGTCCTAAAATCTGAACTTGGAGAGGATGATAACCACCTAGGAGATTACGATTTTATTTATCATTTGTGTTGTGTAGGAGAGACAGAAACAACAAAAATTAAGAACTCTGCCCTGTTCCTTCAAAGAAATGTAGGTACCTATCTCTGTTGAATGAATGGAGCCTTTTACCTGCCACCCTGACTCAGGCATCAGAGGTCTAAAGCGCGCTACGGTGTCTAAGTCTTTGTGCTTAATAGGAAAGCTATTTGATATCTCATTTCTAACAAGTCACTACACAGGAAGCCTAACTACTACCAGACACAAAGGTCTGCACTCTGTACGCCTGCACGTTGCTTTGCAGGGCGCTGAAGTCCCTTGTTCAATCTAGGCTTACCCAGTATCCCAGAGGACGTGAGTGGTATCACAAGAAATTGAATTCAGATGTCCTGAGTCCTAAGCTAATACCTTAAAATCCTATTTCTTATAACAGAACTGTAGTAGCAACTACACAGAAAAGGAACAGACAGGCTATCTGTTATTGGTAGTGTTACACTGCACTACCCACCCTCCTTGAACAGCAGGCTTCAGTTCATATTTTGAGGTCATCATCTGTATTATGGACATCATTTGTCAGAAAATTAGTTCATTTGGTCAATAAATGGAGACTGCCTATGATTTGCTGAAGTGACAGGACAGTGAATGTCCATGGTACATCTAAGGAATTGTTTTCCACATGGTGTGGGAACACAAATGAAAGCTAAGTGATTTCCACCAGGCAAGAAATGCACCTTCGATTGGAAACACACTGCTTACTGTCTTCTTAGTGTTGTATCACAGAAATTGTGAAAAAAGGGGATAAATGCCAAGTTCGTTGAAAGTCATTGTGACAGGCTGACATCAAAAAAAGTCATCCATCAAAGCTGTGTCTTTGGTCTATATAAAGATTACCAAATACATGGCACTTCAAAGTGCAAATCTCTGAGTTAGTAATGAATTAGTAGCTGTACTGTATTCCTAAGAGAAGAGTCCTTATTCCCAAAGAACTCAGGAAAGCATCCAAATCCTGTGGGATGTTTTCATATTCTTGTGCTGATGCTGGACTGTTTTTCTCTTCTGTTGAATCCATAGTCAAAGTTGAGAGTCTGTGCATATTCTTGTGCAGAATTTTGTCTCCAGCACCTACAGAGAAGGTCAAAGGGAGATTGTTACATCTGAGTCAGGGAGGAAAGACTGAATCAGCTATGCAAACAAAAAAAATCTGTATTATGGGGTAAAGAGATTGACCTTTAGACATAGCAACGATAACAGAATGGAACAGTCATAAAGCTGTTAACCGAATGATTTGGTCTGACAATCTCATATCAAAATGAAAGAAACTCTTTATATCTTTCATTTTTGAAATTCATTGGTGCTGAAATAAAATTGGTTTATGTGGATGAGATTTAGTTAGGGGTCTACGCAAAATGAAAAATCCCACATTTGTCACATAACAAGAACTGATTTGGGGTTGGTCATCTCCTGGACTTTTTTATTTTTTTAATATAAATATTAACAGTAAATCTCAGAATTGAAGTTTTATAATCCTGGGAATTGTGATAAAAGATTACAGGCTTGAAAATGTGAACTTTAAGCTAGAATGAAAAATTCTCTATATGCAGCAACAAAAATACCTCACTAGCTGCAAAGCTGGACCTTAAAACCCAAATTTGTAACTCTCTAAGTTTTCACAGAGTATCAGTGATGTACGGACTGCAGCACGTTTTTGATGCAGACACACCTGAGTTGGTTCCAGGGCACTAGAAGCATTGTGCAGAGTGTCCCCTTGAACCTGTTCCATACAAGTCACTTCATATCAGAAAACAACATTAAAATGAATAAGGAGTAAGGTCTGAATGTTTTCGGCATTGCACAGACCCTTACTAGGAAATGTCTCTTGCTGTAAGGAGCCTGCAATGCAAATAGACAAGATAGGGAATGACAGGAGGAGATAGCACTGAGGAAGTGGTTTGTCTAAAATGACAACGGCTGACTGCAGTACAGCATCTGGCTCCCCTCACTTTCTAAGTTCAACTTGCTTTTTCCCCCTTTTACAGGCACGTTATTTGCCCAAACACAATTATGATGCTGATTTTAAAAGTAGTATCAAACCATGATGTTGTTAGCTTCCCCATGATATTAAAACACCTTTAAATGCTTTACATCTCAAATCTTTTCCCCTGCCCAGTGAGCGAACCACATTGTTTACAGAGTCTTGTGCTGCTGAGACCGTTGGACTGTATTTATTCTCTCTACTAGTGAGTGACCCAATGATTAATGTAAAGAGACATGGATCCTGCCACCTGGGAAAGCTGTGGTCTTAAAAGAAGTGTGCTACTTTTTCATTTGGACACTGTTATTTGCCGGAGTACCAGGGGGCATGGAAACACTGGAGTTTCCCAATATAAAAGGAGAAAGAGAGAGTGTGCAGCTAGCACATTGAGCCAAGACAGCTTGTGTCTTCTTTCTACAAAGGTGCAGGGCAGGATGCTTTCAGGAAAGGTGCCAACCCTCTCATAATGGATAATTATTTTAGACTATTCTGTTGTCTGCCACTGCTGAATCTCATCTTAATGGCAGCTTGAGAGATCTGTGGTCTGCTGCATAATAGGACATTATCTGAAATGTTCATTCCTTTTTTGTCTTCTCAACAGGCTTTGGGGAATACAGATGCAGCCAACTGACCGGCAAACTTTTTACCTCCTTTCCCCTCCCTCCCCTCCCAAAAGAACTGCTGGGAAGATATCCATTATCTCAGTCAGCAAACACACAAGGTCTTCTTTGCCCACACCAGGCATGACAAGATGGTCAACTGAATGAGATGGAGAGGGAAAGCAAGGGCAACCCAGGAGTCTGAAACATAAACTGTCCTTTCACTGGCTGAGATGAGAAGCTGCCCTGGATGGACACAACTGATATCCCAACACCATGAACTCTCTGATCATTGTCACTTCTCTTATGCATGTTTGCAATACATGCTGGAAAGCTGCTGTCAGTGATTGAACTAGTAGGTCCAGTGCAATGGGACTATTTCTGATTTACTGGTTCAAAGCCAGGAGAGAATTCTAAATCTATCTCCTCTTCTTAGTCATTTGCCTCTGTTATGCTTTTAAGTTTCAAACTCCTTCTGAGGAACTTTTCCTAGAAAAAGTATGCACAGTGCCCAACACATTCAGGCCTTGCTCCTGCTTAAGGCCTCGAGTTTCTAGCTCAGTTGAATATCCAACACCATGTGTGTCATCCTAATTCAAAGAGAAGCATTAAATGTTGGTTGGTGTGCTTTTCTGAGCATTTTACAATCCTTAAGGAAAGATGTCAGAAAATATTATTTTATATTAATATTTTTGCTAATGTTCCAAGCTTCCAAGCTGGTTAGAGATGCTAGAAAAAATTGTGGGCATGTCTAGAGCAATGCTAGCAGCACCAGAGAAAGGAGCACATCATCCAAAACAGTAGAGACAATTAACCAAACACTTGAGGCTCTTAACTGTAAGGAATAAAGAGCTGAAGGCATGATATTGGAGGTGCGAATTCTACAGAAAGCATCCTCAGGGATGATCTTTTGTCTTCTCCAAGGAAATAAAAGACTTCCAGTGAGAGGAAACAAAAGACCTGAACAGTAGGAATATTTTGGGACTGGAGCCAGGGAAAAAGAGTCAGTAACAAAGGCTTGTAATTTTGGATGAATTGCTGTTTTGTGTTGTTGAGCACCAGGACACAGCTGGTGTACTGGCGAACCTGAGGATTTGTATTAACTGTATTGAAATGATAATGAAGTTTTTATTTTATGATTGCAGATGTTGGTGGATTATTGTTATTAAGCCTATTAGTGTAATAGTACAAATATGAGTTTCTCTTTGCTTACAGCCTTATTTGTTGTTGGTTTTTGAAATTAAATTTAGATAGCTATTAAATAATTTGAAATAACACAACAGGTCAATTCAGCAGATAAAAGTACAGAGATGAAGGTAAAGTAGTTTGACAGATTCAAGTTCTCGAGAGTTGGGAGTGAACTCACTGCCTTCTTCTGTTACACTCTCAGCGTGCACTTAGCAGTTCTGTAGGATGATCCCAGGTACAGCAGAAGCAAGAGAGAGTTCTGGGGTTGTTTTATGAACTGTTGAAAGGACAATGGTCTGTTTTGCAAATTGGTTTCTCCCCTTGCCTCAGCTGAAACAACAATAACAAAACCAACACCCCATCAAATATCTAATTACGTGGGACACCTAGATTTCTGACTGTCTAATGTGGAGCATCTCAAAGCTGCCCCATTTTCAGAGAGGAGTCTCTTACTGTTCATGTTTTTAGTGAACTGGTCTTTGTCTGAGTATCCCAGATGAACATCCAACATACCGAGCTGTGAGTTAGGCGTCTGCTTTTAAAGGAAAGAATAAACTGCTGGGTTTGAAGACTTTGGGAAAGAACTTTATCTCTTGTCTGTCTATGTGCATACTTTGAGACATCTAAACAAAACAGCCTTTGAAAACCCAGTCCCTGGAAATCATAAAATAAATAGTTTCCATTTCCTTTTAACCATAATAATTCCTCAGATGTTCTTTGCCACCACTCTCATGCAGAAAATTCATAATGATAAAACTCTAGAAAAACATCTGATTATACACAAGGTTTGCAATTCTTCATATTCTGTGTTGTTAGCCATTCTTTCTTATTTTTATTCACTTTACAATGAAAAAAAGAGAAAAAGTCAATTGAGGGGGTGATAGCTGCAAGGTGCAGAGAAAGGCTGGTGAAACTCTTTTTTTGTGTGAATCCCTGTAGTAGCAGAGCCATTTACATTATGAGAGTCCATATGTATGTGTTGTGCACATGCACATTATGTGTGATTGCGCATTTATACAGAGACACACACACAAACTTTTAGCCGTTCTTAAAGAGGCTGTAGCACAGTTTCCTGCTTGAAGGCGGTCAGAATAAAATAACCATTAATCTTCCAGCACAGCCTAGGCAGTGACAGGGTAAGCTCCCACATTATGCCTGCCAACAAACTTCCTGGGCTGAGAAGTCTGTTCCTTTCTTGTCCTCTTGGCTGAGTCTACCTATAGACATGCCAACAAGCATTAAGAGTTATAGTGCTTTCTGTTATGACACCTGACGCATCAAGGTACTAAACCACCTGCTTGATTTTGAGCATCGGAAATATTTTATTATTCAGGCACATTCTCAACTTCCATAGCTGAACAGGCATCGGATTAGTCAGAAAATGTAACTGGCAGCGTTTACGATCTCATTTCACACAGACAACCAAATGGTGACAGCGAATAGTAACTGCTTTCCTGGCCTCTAGCTGAACTGGTGTTTTGGAGCCAGCCGGCAAAGAAACTTTTTCTGTAAAGCCTGTGTTCCCAGATTTTTTTACACATTCATTTTAATTCAGGGCAAATTTTTGCTTCCCATATGTACAGGCAGTTCCCATTCCTTTATAAAAGATTATATTTGCAAACATAGAAGGGTAGTATTTTCCATCTCTTCAGTATCGGTGATGTTGAAGCCACACTGTTAGGGTTTGTTTGCAACGGAACCATATTCAATGTATCACCCAGATGTGATACCAAAGCTTATGGCTGTTTAGCACAGTTCCAGGTCAAAGCCTAACAGCAAAGTTCTGTAATCTTGGTCAGAAGATCATGTTAAAATGCAAGTGGAAATGGGAATGGCCCTTTCCTTCAAAGTACAGAAAGCTACATAAAAATGATGGACTTAAAAAAACACATGGACAACCTGCATCTTCTCCTGACGTATATGACTGTCAAGAGACAAGTCTGAAAAAGATTGTATCCATTTACTTCTTTTACATGACTCAGCACTGAGAAGCAGCGCAGTGCTCAATATTGTTTCACAACCAACAGAGTAGCTTAGAGTCCCCAGACTCTGCAGAAGACAAAATAAAAAAAAAAAATTGTGAGATGAACTAGAAGTGAAAATTAAGTGCTTCTGTTCAGTACTTAAGGTGATCCTGTATTTGTATCAACAAAGTACTGTTGATTTAGGATGATTATGCTGATGCATAATTTACTTGATGGTACCTTGGAGCCAAGAGTGCCTTATGATTTCAATGCATATCAGGGTGTTGAAGCAGGGCCAACAAGCAGTTCTGAAAGATCAAGTTATATTTCTTCATTTTGGATGCCCAGATAGAGATTTGGTGAAAATACAATGACTAATTTCCAAAGTTGACCTTGCATGACTAGAAAATCAAACCCATGCAAAGGGTCTCTGTCACCATTTAAAATTATACTGAAAAGCTTAAAAGTTAAAATCCTACAAACAAGTCAAAATAGAAGCTTGACATAAGTATACAGCTGCTTCATTATTCAGCTGGTTTGGTTACAGATGCTAGGACAAGAACATGAATCTGAGCAGCTAGAAAAACACAGATTTCTTATTAAAATATATTCACAAAGATACTTCTGCAAGGACCTCAGCCTGCCTGGATACAATCTTGACTTGGGCACATGTCCGATGATAATTGAACAAGCAAAGGATCTGCACAAGAAATTAACCTTCATGAAACAATCTCTGAAAGCAGAACTTCCACAGCTTCCCACTGTGGCACATAAATCCAGAAACCACCCCTCAGTTGAACCTGTATTAACAGTTCTGCTCTACCTTTATCATTAGTAATGACTTCTTTTCTGCAAAGGGCTTTGTTAGGTTTTCTGAGTGGTTGCTTCTGACAGAGTTCACTGCATAATTAGCAGTATTATCTTCCATAACAGGGATGGTGAGTATCAGACTGTGCATTATTAACTGCTCATTGCCCTCAGAAGACCTGCTCGAAGTTTTCAGATTGATGTTACAGCATTGTCTGATTTCTACTAATTACAATGGAATAATTTGCTTTACTAACACTGCAAGAAGTAATTCAGTAAATTGTAGCAAATTGTATTTTCTGAAGAAAGTACTTTGGGGGTCATTAGGTATTAAGACGTTTTATTATTTTTAATATGTAAATAAAACAGGTTAAGCTTACCATCCTGAATAGAAGTCAAAATTAAGCTTATTTTTGAAGGGAGAAATATGCCATATTCAAACACATGCATGAGAATATTCTATTTCACATATCACTAAAAAATGTACCAAAGAAATATGTGCGAATTATTTTTTGAAGATGCTTGAATAATCATCTTATAACAAACACCTACCAGAAAATTACTGAACACCAACATCAACAATCCAACAAGAATTGCAAAGAAAAGAGATTTTCAGGATTGTTTTCTCCTAAGTTAACGTGGGGAAAATGGAACCCCATTTTAAAAGCCAGGAAAAATGCAATGTACTGTGTTTTTCAAGATCCAGGGTTCCTCAGAGAAATGGCCAGCCAACAAAGGTGTTACAATGCCCTGAGATCCCAAGAAGGTTTGTATTGATCCTTTCTCTCTTTATAAATAGAAATTTCACACTCGATATGAGTTGCCCTCTTAGCAAACATTTTTCTCGAAAGAAATGCATTTCAGGGAAATTTTTCTATATTGATAAATTAGTAATTTCCAGTACAAAAGCATTCCACTTACCTCTTAGTAGTTCAGCAAGGTTTCTTACAAGTCATTTCTCCACAGTGGCAGAAAGCCAGCCAACAGGTGGCCACCACGTCAACATGGCACCAGACAGATATTCCTCAGGCCAAACTCAGCCAGCAGCTTAGCTGAAGTCACTGTGACGTTTAATTTGTCTTCTGAAAAATCACCTTTGCTTGGAAAAACAGAGAAGGTAATATTCTGCCCAATTCTCAGCTACTTGACAATGACATTGGTCTTCCGTTTTTAATTCTCAAGTTTTTGAATAAGCATCTTCATATCACCAATGCTTTGGGAGATTTTAATTTATTTACAGGTATCCTATACATTTTCTCATACCATGTGTATTTCTTTCAGAGGTGATGCTGACGCAGAGCTACTGGGTGTGTGTGAATTTGTCCTGTTTCCTTTGAGCCATTTCTGAAGGCTGAATTTATTTAGTTGATAGCAGAATGAGCATGTGCAGATGTTCCGGTCTTGTATGAGTAGCAGCTTTGGAGTGTTAAGTCTAAATCCAGTTGTGTGAACAATATAGAAGAGACAAAAGAAAATTGCTTTAATTCAGTGCAGGAAAATCACTACTGACCTTGAGAAACCCATAAGAAATGAGTTCATGGGAAGTCATTTTTACTTACGCATCACGCGTACTTCTGCTTACACTACTGCAGAACCCTGAGAGGAAGTCAACATGCACCAACATTTAATACACAGTCTGTGAACTATTAACATTTAATTTAGGATTATTTGGTATAAATTCATTTTATATCAACAGTAATGAGTGCTTTTTTCAAATTGTGGCAGTATTTGTTCTTCTCTGTACACTAACTGTAGGCTGATTGACAATTTCAAACTAAATACCAGTAGCCCAAAATAATGTACTCCCACTCTCAGCTTGTGCTTGAATATTCAAATCTGCAGATGTAGGAGTAAAATAAAATACAGAGAAGTGAGGAAAAAAAAAAAATAAATTAAATCTTACCAAGATTCCAGGTGTCAAATATTTGACATCGGCTCACCTCAGTGAACGCTCCCTCTCTAGATAATTGGATTCTGCTATAATCCCCACAGAAAAGTTTCAAATTTAAGAATCTAATAGGGCAAATTCTTGTTTAATAGTAATTCCCACAGAGCAGACCAATAAACTACTAAGATTTTCTTACCCTTTTCAGAACAGTTGAATTAAATTCTGAACATGCATTTTGAAAAGATTTTTGTAAAAGTAAAAGTTCTTATTCTTAAAATTAGATATCTCAGTGAGACTGGTTTCTCCAGTGTGAGCTTTTGGACCAAAACTGTATCAGCAAGCTACTTTGTGCATATGCCTCCACACATCCAATTGGCCGCAACCGCGGAATTTAGACCATGTTAGCATGTTAATATTAGGCACTGTGTATATATATGTGCAAAATGAATCTAAGGGCCTATTATCTCACTTGCATAAACAATTTGCTTGTGAAATAATTTAGCATCTGGCTTTACAGCGAGAATTAATTATTCATGTTCATTACTGCATTACTGGTATGGATAAAAAAAGAAAACCCACTTCAAAATTAAGACATTTCTTAGTTACATCTTAACAGCCCTACACCGTTTCCTTAGCAGAGAAGAATCTGTGACACTTACCACTTCTGGTGTGTAAAATGGAGGCTACTCAGAATGAAAAAAGAAATGTTCCCCACCCCCTATATCCAGTCAAGGCTGATATCTGGAGAAAAGTTAGTCATTCATGCATGTGGGGCATCAGTGAAAAGCTGCAGCCTCATCTACTGAAAATTAACAGATCTTTTTCGCATATTCGGGCTCTTAGGCTTCACAGAAGATTGCCAGAATAGTATCAAGTGGCTTTAAAGGTTTTGCAGACTCCATGGTCATGAAGCAAGTATGGAATATTTGGGTCTTTCTAGTCCTTAGTTAATCTCGTCTTTAGGCAATAAATGCCGCTCTCTAAAGAAAGGATAGGTTTCAGGAAGAATAGTGAGGTTGCCATGGTTTGCTTCTCTGATTTGTTTTAATCATGTTACGGAGACAAATAAGGCAATGTGAGCCCTATAAAAATAATTTCCATCAATATATTTTTTCACTACTGTCAAGTATTGCGCCTTTAAGATTAATCCCTTCATCACAAAGAAAAAATATTAAAATGCTGACCTGAAACATACTCTTAAGATTTACTGGTTTCTTTGACATATCAGTATGTGAGTAGAATAAGAATTGTTTTGCACAGTAAGAAAAATGACAGACTCTTTTAATTTCCTTCCCACTTCCTTCCTTCATTCTAGGTGTAGGATGAGTGAATGTTCAGTATATAGAGACCAAGCAAATTGCAGGTCAGATTATCAGTATATGTAGGCTGGTATAGCCTAGCAGAATCAAGAGTTACTCCAGTTTAAACTAACTAAAAAAATTTGTTCTACAAGTGGGACTATCTAAACGATTGATATCTCTGGGTCAGTGGCAGAGCAGAAAATAAATAACACATGCAGAATGGATTAAGTGTTTTTCAGACGTTTTCTGACACCTAAAAATTTAGTGAATTAAAGAGAAAAATGTTTCAGGATAGGGATTTATTTTTTTTTTTAGTTATATTTTGGGACATCTTTAATGTAGAACTGAATGTAATTTGGAAACAAGGCTAGAATTACAACAGCATAAACCAGAAACTCAGAACAGGGGGTGGCAGAACTATTGATGTTGTGATAACTTTTCCTCTGCAGCCATGACAAAAGCCTAAAAACCAATGAAGCAGAAAGTGGCTAATGTTCAATGCCCTAGATAGCCCTATGTAAACCTTGTGTAAACCTAGGAGGAGTTCTCTTTATTATAAACAGGACTATAGTGTTTCCTTGCTTCACAGGTATGCTGTGATTTGGGTGATAGAATTATGAGTAGTCTGGGTAGAAAAATGGGAGAACAGTCAGGCTGATTATTCTCAGGAAGAAGTTTTGGGGAACAAGGAGATCTAATAAAAAAGTAATGGTGTTGCCATAGAAAATGCCAAACTGACAGAAAGTTAAGTATGAGTCACAACATGGATCAGAGTGTTTTATGTTTAAGGTCGAAGGGATGCATTCCAACCCTTGCAGACACACCTAGTGTAATTTTAAACTTTATTTCAGGTCCTGATCTCCGTGGTAGAAGAGGCAGCCACAAGCTCAAAGGAGACTGCAAAATCTGCCCCAAAAGTAGGTAAATACAACGGCAGCTAGCTCAAACTGCCATGACAATGATGCTAGCAGGTCCCAAATGAGCCAGTTTATAGCAAGATCAGCTGTTTGACCACAATGTAGATATATCCACAGCATTTGAAAAGGCCAATGTAGTTGTAACTCAAGAGCCACCAGGCTACAAAACAGTCTCTCTCTCATGTAAGTACAGTTTTATATTTTACTCAGTTGTAGATTTTTCATAATGTAGGAAGAAGCTTCCAAAAGTAATACAAAATGGTTGACTTGGAAACTAATCAATTAAGAAGAATAAAAGATTTGATACTGCAAATTCTTACCAAGGCATACAAGGGGAAGTTCAACAGGTTTGCGTCTTTGGTTTCTAAGGGTAGCAGTTCCTAGGCACATGAGCTAGCATGTATCTTTGCTTTGTGCAGTCCTGTCTATCAGTGTCCCCAGGATAAATGGTAGAACAATAGCAAGACAAATGATCTACAAGTAGTCCATAGGTTGTACCAGGCATGAGAATCAAAAGGAGAATTTGAATGCAATAAAGTATGGCAATGCCAGAACTTCTGCATCTTCCAAGTCCCACACCAGGTCTGGGCCAGTAGGATTTGCAAGGAAAAACAGCTGGAGAATGTGTGCTTTCCTACATTAAGTTTATTCTGAAAATCCTCAATTATTTTTTCCCTAAGATGAACGAATCACAAAAATCTCCAAAGTGATGAGCTATAGGAAGAGACCATGTATGTCTTGGGAACGACCAGTTTACAAATAAGGAGAACAGAGAACCACGAAGGGGTACATATACAACTTTAACAAGCAGACTCCTTTACAATCCCCAATATCAATCTAGACTTGTCAGTGTACTTTAAATTCTTCTTTAGGAGTGTGTATCGGCTCTCTTGGAACACACAACTTGACTTAGTGGGTTGAAAATTAACTCTAGAGCACTCAGCTATTATTTTTTTCCTGTTCTTAAGAAATTTTCAGTCGTACATCTCCAGGAAATGTGACCAGATGTCTTGAAATAAACATCATTCGTCATTATTACACTGACAGGTTGACTTTTTTAATGAGTTTGTTAATTCATTTGCATGAGTCTGATGTGCTGAGAGAGGATATGTCTCGTCTCTATTTCACAGAACAGGGGTCATCGTCCAATCACTGATACGTCCCACACATGGTTAAATAAGACCACCACAGATCTTTTTTCTATAATTATAATGCAAGGTAACTATGGTAACGATAGCTGGCAAATCTTGTCTTTTAAATGGCTTCTGTTGCACAGGTTTTTATATCTTCTCCCCCTTCCCACACACATTTTCATATTATTATAACAAGAAGATATCGGTAACTATTACAAGATGTATGGATTCCTGTCCTCAGCACTACTGAAGATCATTGCTTCATTGAGAGTGGCGATTGCATTTAGCCCAAACTCAGCCTGGAATACCTTGACATACTGTGTTTTCAAGACTCATACAATCCAAGATTCCTGCTCTTTTATACTTTCACTACATCAATTGATATTCTTCTTTTTCACCAAATTCTAACAGAATTTCCAGAAGTAATCCTGAGCTGAATCAGCTTCAAAGAAGGTTAAAATCATAACATTTCATGGATATTTGGCGTCTCCATCTTAGAATTAAAATGCACAGAAATTTTCTTCTTTATGCTGTATATAGTTATTGGTACTCATACTCCATCTGAGCTAAGAATTATATAAAGGAAGGTTACTCAATTTTTTTGGACAGTATTGTCATTTACTAGTATTTTGACCTAAAAGGAAGACTGTGGTAGATAGCTGCTTGACTCAAAGGTTTATGCTGCCTGTGAGCTGACTGGCTGCATCTATCCTCTTAATGTCTTTTTTCCATTGACTCACCTTTGATTTTTGGCAGATTCTGAACAACCTGTTCATTATAACACTGGTGATGTGATCATAGTATGTCTGGCACTACTTGTTTTATAGAACAAAACAGTACTTTGTTCCTCTGACTAGTTTAAGATGCACTGTGTTTCTTCCATCCATCAAATCACTTCATTTTAATCATGAACCAGATGTCAAACTATGTTTAAAAACTTGGGCTGCACGTTACTTGCAGCCAAAGTACAAAAATTCAAGGACAGAGTTAAAGGGCTTTCTCTAAGAAAAGAAGCATTGATCTTCTAATTATAATATGTAATGTAATCTTATCAGTTATCAGTACAATGTTATCAGTTCCTTGACTATTGGAAAACTAAGGTTTAAAAACAGATAAAAATAGAGTTGCAGTATGCAAAGAGATAGGGGGGAAAATGAGGTACGTAACTTGATCTGCTAAACTATCTCTATATTTAGGGTTTTAAAATGGCTTAAATCACAGTGATAAAATTCCATTGGGTTAAAAAACTGAAATCTATGGGCTAAATTCAGCTCTGATATAAATCTAGCGCAATTCAACTGCAAGCAGTGGTGTTGTTCCAGATTTACACCAGCGTAATCGAGACCAGAATCAGCATCATTTATTAAACTGCAGAGGCCATGTTCGTCTCTCAGTATGTTTATTTAAGTCTCATTAACTACTGAGAGGGAACTGTATACCTAATGGTCTGCAATGGATAGCAAGCATAGGCGCAGGGAAGGCAAAGCGATTTTCAGGGCTCAAGAAATGCAGTCTGTTCCCCAGGAGAAGGACTGTTGTCCCTCTCTTATTCAATTATCTTATTTACAGAGCCATAGAAAAATAGCAATGACCACATACAGGGGGATTATGAAGTTACAATGATTATATCTGTATATCCAGTCCATCCATCACACTAAAGTGTAGCTAAAAAGTTCTAGCTTGTTTTGATAGGACACTGCCAGTGAGTGGTGTAGGCTTTTGAGAAGAGGCTGCTCTCTTCTCCTACCTATACCTGTTTTATTCAGGCCTGTGAACCCCTGTGGTCAGGTGTGTAAAAGCAAGGCCTTTTGGGAATGGGAGAAGATATATAATTTAACAGCTGCTTGACAGGCTCCATACTCTTGGGTCATGCCACTATAATCACAGCCCTTGATAAAAAAAATAGAAATGAGCTGAGATCTGTACTAGATACAAATACAGGTACAGTAAAAAGTAGCCTTCCTTCTGTTTGGAGAGAACTCAGGAAAATGTAAAATTAACGAACCTGTATGGCTAAAGAAAGACTTCAGTTTGTTATGAAAAATAGTGCATAGCAAGTCCAGAGCTTCCTATTTTACAGAGCACATACACAAAGACCTGAATTTCTGTATTGCGATGTACACTGAAAATCATTCTCTCTGGACTTGGTATATATGCACATTTTATAACACAACCTTAGCACTAAATCATGGAGAAAGGAAAGCCTCATATACCCATTTTCTTGATCCTGAGACCGTCTAGATGTCAGTCTAAGATGAGTTAACCAAAAGATCCCAAGATGCTGTTACAGAAGACACTTCAGGCCTGCTCTTTCTTTTACACCAACCAAAAATTACCCTTTGTTGAAGATCTGGATATCTCTGGGGACTAAATTTTTATTTATCTGAAATTCCATACTTCACTGTAGCAAAAATAATTCATTCGCTACATGTTTATCAGAAAAAAAAATAGATGTGTCTAAGGAATGCACTTTTCCTTCCTTGGTTTCAATTACCTTCTCCTTCCTAGTACTGGTCATTCAAGAAGATTCCTAATTTATTTTATTCCAAGTAATAACTTGCATGACCATACCGAGGATCTAAGTATATATTACTTATACACATACAATTCTTTATGCATGAAAATTACATGTAGTCACAGAAGTCAAAACAAAATCTTGCACTATAAATTCTTAAGGAGGGTATTTTACTTTGCCTTTTATACAAGCACCAAAAAGCAAAGCCCCAGCACTCCTTTAAACCACTCATATTGGTAAAAATTCTCAAAACAAAGAAACGTGCATATATATGAAGGTTTTTTTAATCTTCTCTTCCCTCCCACCCCCTTTATAAATGATGTTTCTGGGCCGCTAAGACCTCTTGACAAGAAGTGGTGAAAGAGCTACATTTTGGATTGTCTTCTAAAAAGACCCAGTGAGCAGAGGAGTCCTGGAAAGACCATCTTAATTGGCCTAGCTCAGGACAGCCTTTGGTCCATTCTAAGTCCTGACCTAGCTGGGAAAAAAAGGATAATTTTTCCCTTTTAATTTCAAATTCTGCAACAAATACAATTCAGCTAATGCAAGAGTCTGTACAAACAAGAAAAATAAAGGCTTTTTAAAATACTGTTCTTCTGCCAAATGGTTTGTCAGAGAAAAATCTTTTTTGAAAAAGACTTTCCTAGATTCAAAATCAGCATCATGCTTAATCCAAGTTTCTTTTTACACTTTTGAAAGCCAAAATTATATATAATAATGAGAAAGACTATAGATCTCTGTTCGACATACAAAAATGTCAAAGCTGATATTTTGGTTTTGAAATAACAGTGTGGTATCTTAGCATAAAGCTGATGAGTCATCTACATGCTAAACATTTGGAAAGTCCAGATGCTCTTTGGGAAATTTGTTTTTAATAACAAGAAAGATTTGTTTTTCTTTAAATTTTTTTAGAAGTGGAGATGAGAATGAGTCCCTTTCCTCCAGGTTCCAAACCTCGTTCACCGGGTTGCTAAATATTTCCTGAGATATCCTAAGCACCTTCCACCATCACTTGAGCAGGAGCTGAAGTCATGCTCAAGTCTGCCTCCCAGTTGGATTTTTTCACATTCACTTTGACAAGAATGACATCAGCATCCAGGCTTAAAAAAAACCCCATAATTATTTTCTTGTCCTTCAAACAGTATTGTTGCTTAATAATAAGGATCATAAAGATACCATCATTCCCAAAGAACGGATCTTCTGGTGTCACTTGCAACACTCTCACTTCAGTAATCAGATTGATGATTTACTACACACCTTTCACATTGCCAAAAATATAACTGGAATGTTGTAGGCCTCATAGGTTTTAGGTTATACTCACCCAATTCTTGATTTGGTGGTTTACTCAATTAATGTCAGAGATGCACAGATAATGGATGGCAAGAAATAGGATAAACCTCTTAACCTCAGTACCTTCCCTGTGCTTCTGTTACATTCATCATTAATTATTTCAGCCTTCATTAATTAGTTACTCAAAACATAACGTACAGTATTTCGGCGCACAGACTGGAAGCAAGCAGGCAGGCACGGCCCCGTCGGACTGTGCTCGAGGCGTTACACAACCAGCGTGTGGCTTCCTCAAGTTCTGCTGCTGCTCCGCATGCCATTATATTATGTTACATGGCTGGTGTGTGCCTGGCACCGCCAGGAAAATAAATGAATTGGTAACTTTAACATATTCTTATTGTATTTATAATGGAATTTTTGTTGCCTCTGTGGTAAACTATTTCTTAGATTACAAGAAAGTAGAAAGTAGTCCAGGATGAGATATACTTTTAATCTACTAGAAGCGGGACCCAAACTACCTAGCTTAAGGAGTTATACTGAGTAGTTATTCCGGTGTGTTTTTCCCTCTCATAGCTAAGCTTTGATTAACACTAACTTTTAAAATGGATGCTTTGTAATCATAGTGTTGAGAAATGCTTCAAACAGTATTGCAGGCTTTGCAGACATTTTATCCTCTTTGGAGGACTAACATACAGCACATGAAGAGTTTGTTCCAATACATTTAAAAAAAAATAATACACAAGTCTTTCAAACAACCTTTATACTTTCTCAGATTACTAACAACTATTTTGGTTAAGACTTCAGGAGTTAACTCAGCCACCTATTTATTGAAAAGCCAAGCCAACATTTTTTAAACTAACAGTAGACAAAATGTACCACGTCCAGAAGCTTACCACCAGTCACCTTTTGCAATACCAAAGTGGCATTTTGGAAATTAATGGAGAAGAGATCACCATTTTTATACAGTATCGTTAGACTAAACGTCTTTGAATGCCAAAGATGAAAATGAAATCTTATCTGCCAGAATACACTGTAAGTGATATCAGTATCTCTCCCGTACCCTTAGGATACAGTTAGAGGGAATTGTTTTCCCTGTTAAGTATGAAACACAGGAAAGGTTAAATTGGTTAGTGGCTTGAGGTGACACATTTTTCAGACGTTCTGGATGAGATCGCCCCTGAAATTCTATTCTAGAGGTCAAAGTCCTTCTTTCATTTTCCTTATGGTAAATAGGCAGTGACTAACTGAAGCACAAGGAGAACACACAAGCTTATTAAGTGTTTCACAACTATTTGGAATATGTTTACGGCTTTACTTCAAGTGAGTTTGATGGTGGCTGAAGGCAATGATCAAGCAGAGGGTTTGGTAATGCGGAGTGTGCTGTGAATGAATGCACTGAAGGAAGAACAGCACTGGCTGGAGCATAAGTGATCGCTTGTGGTTCCAGCAGAGGAACTGCAGTCACCATTTAGTCAATGATGTTTATTATTAACAGTGAAGAATGAGCTTTAGGCAGCAGAGTGGGAAATCACTGAGGGTGCAGTGGAAGTAAATGAAGATTTTTGTCCACTCAAGATAGGTTCTTACCCACTCAAGATAGATATTGATTTTTATCCTGAATAAAATAAATTATATTAAATCCACTCTGGTTTCCTATAAATAACATAGCTGTTGTGAAGTTCTGTTCCTTTCTTCTATCTGTCCTTTATTGCTCACAAGCTAATATGCAAAAAAAAAAAAAAAAGATAATACAGGAAATATAGCAATTATGAAAGAGTGAAAAAAGAATAATTTTACATTTTCCTGGCTGTCACTGTTAGCATAAGAAAACACAAGACAGTATCTGCTTTGGTGACACTGTCAGCAATTTATTACAATAGAAATAAGTTTGGGGAAGGTATCTTTGCTTTTTGTACCTTCCCTATGCCATCTGCTATTTGTAACCAGTCCACTCAAGTGCAATCCATGAGTCTTGGACTGCCCAAACAACTCCATAGAGTAAAAGGAAACCAACAAAGATGATGTTCCACAGTTTCCTTGAGCCTCTGTCCTTAGGAAGCATGAAAGTCAACTTGTGCCTGTGCCTTGTTCAGAATCATTTTTCTTTTATGCTCCATTGTACTCTGAACAATTTCAGTTATAATATGATACATTTGCTCAAAGTCAAGGTGACATAAAACAGTAAGCTTGTTTCATAACAGATAAATCCTGTCCACTATAATGTCATATTAAAAGTTTGGTCATCTACCTGAAGTTCAGGGACCTATTTAAATTGAAATGAACCACCTAACAAGATATTAATCAGTGGAGAATAGATACCAGGATCTAATACCATTCCAATGATTTTATGTTACAGCAGCTTTATTACAGGAGATATTTTAACTGTAAAGGTGATGCTCTTGGCTAAAGTCTTGTATAAAAGTTTTTCTGTTTATGTTTCAAACTAGGACTGTAAATTTATTTTACAACAAAGGTGAGAGCATTACAGCTTCACAATGACTAAGCTGCCATAGTGGCAAATATCCTAAAGCCATACAAATGCCACATACATTCAAAAATTATAGGATCAGCCTTAATATTTCTCAATTACCCATCAGAAATTCAAAATTATCTACCACTTTAGGTTTGAGTAAACAAATACTGCACTGACAGGAGGCACGGGGTTTGCCACAGAGTGCTATAAGTGTACCTTAAAGCAGATGGCTTCTCTGAGTTGCACCCAAAATCATATGAGCTCTCATGCTGGCATGTGGTTCTCTCACAAAAGAACAAAGCTGGATATTTATACAAAACTTGGGAATTTCTTACAGTCTACAGTCTCAGGACTTACAAGTCTTAACAAGTCTCAATTTTTATGCCAAACACATGATCAGAATAAAAATATATCAGATGTTTCTTAAGCACGTGGTTGACAGGCACCATATGGGAAGTGGGCTCACCCATGTTCTCATTAGCTTCAATGGGCGTTTTGTCCCTTGGTTTCAAGTGCAGGAAGAGGAGAGCCTGCCCTAACAAGTGTGAGGACCACAGGCACAGCACATGTCCTTGGGACACTTGTTGGTGCTCTCTGGAAACAGTGACCTGAAAGCGATGTCAAAAGCAGGAGCCTGAGGTTTCTCAGTCATTGCAGCTGCTAATGAAGAACCGTGGAACAGATACTGACGATAAGCAGTGTTAGCCTTTGGCGGACCCATCATGTCTCACACACCTTACAAAATTCACAGCTGACTCCTGCCTAGCAACATGAGCTGCTCTGCTCCATTTATGCAGCACAAAGCCAAGGTCTCCACTCCACTCTGACACTTTGTGCTACTGCTGATCAGCCTAGTCTGTGGCTTGCTGACCAGCTGCTGGTGTCATGGAGTAGAAGGACACAACACTGTGCAATAGCCCAAGGATTTATTAACCAGAAAGGTGCCTATACACAGGGTACAGACCCCTCTATCACATCCCATGCCACGTAGCCTAAAGAAGCTAGGTATACTACAAGTCACACAACCCAGTTCCATGTTACCTTATCCCTCATTTGATAATTCAAGAAATCCAGTTCTCTCCTGAAACAGAAGTATGAAGGCTTGACAAATTAGAGTCCGCATGTTTCTTGCCTGCAAGACCTGTGGGCAAGGACTTCAGTGCAAAAAAGGGTAACAGGATCCCTTTTAACTTTAATGGAAAGCACAGAAAGTCAAAATCTGAATAAAGACAACAGAGAGATGTTCAAAAGTCTATTGGGAGGTATCCTTTCATCTTTAGAATAACAGATTTGCTTCTCAGCCTAGCAAGTACAGCCTCCCTCAGGCATAGACAGATGCCTTGCACTGTAAAGGGGACACGCAGCCCAGTTTAGTACACACTTGGACATCAGGACAGAAAGTCTGGCAGGTAGCACTGTAGATGCCACCTGATCTGTGGCCACCCATTAAATACAGCTGAGGTTTTCCATATTATTGAGGCAGAACCATTTTCTTTGCAGAATGAACCGATGTGCCAAGAACCCTGGATGCAAACACTTGAAATGTGCCTTGAAATGCCAGCTTTCATTCCATCCATCAAAACATTACATATAAACAACTCCATGTTTGTTCAAGATGTATAGCTGCAGTAAGCAGAACTTGCTTGGTTTGCCAGAGACAGCTCAAAGCAATGAGAGCAAATGTGACAAAATATGTTTGGCATGAAGAGCAAAGTCAAAGATTAGAGGCCCTAACAGACCTATCCTTTTTTCTCAAACTGATCGTAGAACACTGCCTTGTTTTATAAATTCATTCAAGTATCAGAAATGTTCTTCCTTCCCAGGAATAATGCTGTTGAGTGTATACCTGTTGAGCATGTTAATACCTTCAGTTTGGTTTCTGAGAATTATTGCTCCAAATATGTGGGCTAGACTAGAAAGACTGCCATTCATATAGGAACCTATTGCTTCCCTCCAGCTTTTAAAGTGTAGCCTGTGGAAAATATATTTGGCTTTCTTTTGCCTTACATCTTAAGTGCTTAATCATAGAGGAAGTTCAGTTTTTATTGGCCGGTTTCATGTAGTATGACATTTCATAACTAACATGTAGTACGACATTTCACTAACATGAAATGTTAGTATGACAGAGGCAGAAGGGTTAGTAGAAAGGGGATACGGATTTTATAGCATTTTAAGATAACTGAGGCAGCCACAGTGATGCTCAGACACTTCCACTGGCAGGTTCTTTTCCAATTTCACCAGCTCAGGTTGCTAAAAGTCCTGCTTCTGCAGCGGCACTACCCTCAGTTTTCTGACCTGCCCTTCTACTACCCTCCTAACTCAATCTCATATGATCCTGAGACCTGGTGAGGGAACTTCTGGCCTACAGGCTATTTAAGTTCTCCTGTACCTAACTGGAGTGAGCCACGGCACATGGGCCAGGCAGGAATCACACCACGCTTCAACTTGGTCTGCATTATGAACATTCTTAGAGCAGCTCACTGGAGGCAAGGCACAGTGTATACAGGTTTTGCGCATTTACAGTTGTCTGCATGTCATATGGCTTCAAGCCTGCAGCAGCGGACAAGAAACTTAAAGAAACCTTTCTAGCTTTGGGTCCCTTCTTAAGGATGCCTCTGTAGGTGCTACTGCGTTCCCTGGGAGGTGATCTCTTCAGCACAGGGAGATTCCTCGGGAGACTGACTGCAGCGCGTCTTGCCAACAGGTCTATTTTTCATTCACATATGCACTAGCATTTTATCACATGCATGCACATCTCATATTTCACCGGCTTAAATATGTTTTCTCTTTCTCACCATTTGGCATTATTGTAGAACGCATACCCCCTGAAGTCCCCATAGAGCTGGAAGAAAATCTTTAGCCGGATGGCAAACTCCGTGGGTAGCAGACAAGCAGTTACAGTGCAAAGGAGGTTTCTGAAAGGCTGCCAGCAAAATAACACTGAGGCTTCTTCCTGTGCATGTGCTTAGATTTGCTTCCCACAAGGCAGTACAAGCAGCGGTGGAGTGGGCTGGATTAAGAACGAGCAACAGTGAGTCACTAATCATTGTCAATTCACTGATAATCACCAGAGCACCACTCCGCAGTGACAACCTGGCCCTGCCATTGATGTCTTGCTGCTGATGAGGAGATCCTTTACAGGATTGCAGGCAGCTTTACTGCAAAAATCAGGTAGCTGCATAGTAAGATAAAAAAAAAAAGAAAAAAGAAAAGAAAAAAAAATGTCAGCTCTTTTTCTAGCCAAATACAATTCAATTATAATGAGTTCACTTTGTGTGCCATTGCTAAAGGAAGGAACAGTCTGTAATGTGACACATGCTGTATCCATCACTTAACAGCTCAAGATTTCTGGTTAAGACAGTCTTCCCTTCTGATTTATTTTTTTTTGGCTTGTTTACTTTGGCTTGAAAGTATATGCATGGTGAATGTACCCCAATTAAGCACTTTTTAACTGCCCCAGAAAAAAATTAACCTTTCTTTTCAAACCAGTTTCCTGAGATACTAGTCTTTATCCCCCCTGAATTTAGCATAAACTCTAGTGTCTCTGATGTCATCTACTAAACAGTGTCAGGCTGGGTCAATGCTTTAGTGAGAAACTTCCAAGAAAAATCTAAGAGCTGCAGTGACTCATCCTCTTCCCTCTGACTCAGTACTAAATTGCTCTCCCAAGATGCTCTCCTGGAGGTGTTATCTTTCAGATGAGATATAAAACTCGGGTCCTGACCACATACAGGAATTTTTTAAACAAGGAGAGGAGATGTATGCTGCCTTTTGCTATATACCCCCCCACCCCCCAGACCCCAAACGGATATTCACTCAGAAAGGGTCTGGAGCAGATAAGACACCATCATTCCTACCCCAGATGTTTGTTCCCACCCCTCCTGTTAGAGGTTCAGCAGGGAGAGGGATAGTTCAAATGGTCCTTAATCTGCTTCAACCAGAGCCAGTTTTAAAAAGCAGGAGTAGATGGATGTTAGCTAACCCAGCTGACTTTGGCTGAGTCAGACAGGGAGCGCACTCACAATTCCTCCCACCAAGAGAGCCGAGGGCAGGGTGACCCTCAGTGCTCGTGAGAACTGATAATGGTGCAGAACAGTGGTGGGAGGGAGATCCAGAGAAGAGTGTCGCACTGGAGTCTCCTGGCTACACCCCCGAGGAGTGTTTCTACTATTTATTATTTGTTTGTGATAGTATGTCACACCGTTCATGTGATTTATTTCCACAGGCAATCTGTGAGTGAGAAGTTGCCCCATCAGCTAAATCATAATGACTAATAGATCTCATTTTTACCTTCTCAGACCATCTGTCTTTCTTCCCTACCATTTCTAATTTTCTTTTCACCTTTTCATCTCCTAAGACCTCATAAAGCATTTTGCTACAAGTCTAAGGCTTCCAGCCCAGACCTAAGGAGTCAGATCACAGAACGTCAATGAGCTGGAGTTCAGTGAAGCTTCCACTTCACGTTCCCAGAAACGTGGGGGTTTCTCACGCCCCAGAGAAACTCAATAAACCTCTGGTCCTCAGAGTTATGGAAAAAGAAAAAAAATCCTCATTATCATTTTAGAAGCCATCTGATACCTTTAATTGCTGCTAATAGGCTGAAAAAAGACCCACCCTGAAAATGGAATGAGCTACTGAAGCCATGACAATAGGTGGTGATGATAATGTTGACTTTTCAACCTTTGTTAGCTAATCATTGTACATCGCTGCATGTGGGGAGAAAGAAAAAGCAGTAGGTGTGCACAAAGCATCCCAGAATTTTCTACTTGGCAAACATTACCATTCCTTTACCACCATAAAATTTTACCCAGAGCAGCGACGCAGGGGGAGAGTCCAGTTCACAGGGGCTGCAGCACTCAAGAGGAGAGAACAATACTGATGAGTCCCCTTCTTCATCACTGCCTCAGGGACCAGTCTCTACTCCACTGAGAAGGAGCCAGAACATCTACCCACCCTGCTGTGTGAAGCAGTTTGGCAGGGTAACTTTGCCATTTGCAGTTCAAGCTCCGTACCTATGGATGCTGCATTTCTGCAGTGAGTGATGACGAACGTGTACTGTACACGATGATTCATTCCTTAAGGCTGCCCACAGCTTTGAAATCTTTCATTAACTATGCGATATGCATTCAACGGATTAGCTAAATGATCTAAAGATTATGTAATTAATCAGCAGAGTGCAGGATACCCCATCTGATACTTAGTTGGGAGCATTTAGGTGCTTGCACTTTATGGTTTTTTACAGGCAACACAAAGCAAATATTCACTAAGTGAATAAAATATCCTGCCTAATTAAAACAGCTCTGATAAAACTCCTAATGTATCACATTGCATCAGTTTGATGTCAAACACAAGGCTAATGTGATGTAATGGTATGCCACAGAACACTGTCGGTGCAAAATAATTAATTGTATCCAAAGTAATAGGAATATGTTCAGATAAATACAGCTATACTGTGTGGGTAGGCAGAGCCTTTTTCCAGCTCTGCATTAAAGCAAGCTACTACCAGCTTCACTGGTCTCCAAGGAGCCTGGAGAAAAACTGTTTCTCTCATCCGTCTCCAGTTTTTCTAAGTACAATTTTATGAATAATGGCCTTTTAGGTTTGGTGAAAAAGATTGGTTCAGACTTGGTTCAGACTGGTTCAGAAACCAAATATGTTTTCATTTTTATTTGGGGAATCTCTTTCTTTTGAAAATATCTTTCAAATATATTAATCACAAAACAAAAAACCTCTTCAGACGAGAAAGCTAGCATATATAGTTCTTTAAATATTTAAAAAAAAAGTATTTTGGGCCTTTCCATCTCCTCTGAGATTATTCTGTGAATTTGACCCATCATTTAATTCCCACCAAAATTACCATAGTGGTTTTTATGTCACAGATACACACAATAATAATTCCTCTCCTGCATTGTTTTTTTGTGGCCTAACACACGCCAAAAAAATATTACAATCCTTGTGTTTAAAGAAAGGTTGGATGTGGTACTGAAGGACATGGTTTAGTGGGTAATAGGTGGGGGGGGAGGGACACGGTTGGACTAGATGATCTTTGAGGTCTCTGCCAACCTTAATGATTCTATGATTCTGTGTTCATCATTATATTAGGTGCAGGCATCTTTGAGAGACACACCCATGAAGGATTTACTCTTCACAAGGACCAAGTGGCAGTGAGGAATTAACTGATCCCATAACTCTCAAGCCATGTCCCACCTCCTGAGATTAGTTATTTAAATGACAGCATGGCCTGTAAATAGAATTAAGTTTCTGAAGGGAAGCAAATTCCTTCATAATATTTCATCCCCTTCGTTACTAAGGGAGGCAGATGCCTGCCTGTACTATCTTGTACCAATTACCACTTATCACAGTCTTTCAAATAAGTGGCAAATAAAAACTGCAGCTGGACAGATGAATGAGGAAAGAGGACTTATCCCTGAGAACACCTGGTCTGGAAGCATACCTCTTTTTCTTCTCAGATGAAAGCTAGCTCATGTCAGAGACACCAGAAGCAGTAATCAGCAGAGGTGTCAGAAAGGCCACGGGCATCACTTCCCTGTGCCAGAGGGCTGGAGACCAGGCTGTCTGCTGCAGCCAAGGGAGGTGTCAGGGCATGTGGTGCTGAAATCACGGCTGAGAGGCCTGAAGTGGTGGGACCATTAAGCCCAAGTCTGCTAGATTTTCCATCCTTACCCTGTTACTTCTTGTGCTGCAGACCCTGGTCTGACTATCCTTCCCATTCACAGCAATTTTCAATTTTGCCTTAAACTCAGAAGCCATGACCCAGCTCTGGTCCAAGCCTGGGATGCACAGAAGGAGCAATGAGTGCATGTTCAGTGAAGCATTTCAGAAGATGCATTTTCTTCACTCCTTACAGACCCAACACCAAGAAAAGGACTCAGTTGACCAAGTGCAAATATCTATACTGTAAACTTCCCCATCTGTGCTTGTTACTGGATGGTCTTTAGAATCGAGAGGGAGAAACAGGCACTTACAGGGTGTAGTTATCTCATCTGAGACAAAATGGCTAAAATAGGGCAGTTCTTTCCATTGAGTATAAAAGGAGCAGCATGACTTGCCCAAAGGACATATCCACAGTATGGGTGCTTACAGTTAGGTGACGTCTCATATGTCCATCTAATAAAGGAAGATAGCAGAGTTACCTTGATTTCAGTTGTAAAAGTCATCCACACTTACATTTCCTTTCCACGTTAGTGACTACACTAGCATTTCTAAAGTTGTTTTTTGTTAGTTGTTTGTTTTTCTTTTTAATTATATTGCCCAGGCTAAAGTTTTCCACAAACAATTTGCAGCTTGGAGAACAGCAGTGCAACTGCTGGCGTAAAAAAGAAACTTTACCACCAAGCAATCAAAATCTTCTTTGACATCTTACCACCATATAAAACCCCAACAGAAGTTGATGTTACTGTATGGAAGTAGTGTCCTGTATAAAGACAGAAAAATGGATGCTAACAAGAAAGAAACAAAACAAAACAAGAGAAAAGTGAAGTGCCTCGTCTCCAAAAAGTTACTTTGCAAGTTTGCAGGATTGTTTTTAAACTATTCCCTCATGTGGTATGTTATTTTAAACATTAATCTAATTGTTTGAGGTTTCTTTTGCCATTTCCCTCATCAGTCCTACAAAGGTACAACTTGCCACATTGTAATAACTCTTTTTGCTCAGTTTCATGAGAATATTTTAGCTGTTGTTAAATAGGTACCTTTTGTAAGGAGAAGAAGTGGCTGGTAGACTGCAGAAGACAATGAAGTAACAGGATTGTGCTAAAGCATTATCCACAATGAGTATTCTGATCCCTCTTTGCTTTGCTTGTATTGGTAGGAGCTAGGAAAGAAAATCTCTCATTAAGAACAGGCACAACGTTACAATACTGCAGTAAACTGAAATGTCTTTCTTGTTATGGTAATGCCTGAGGACAAACCAAGATTGGGGCTCCATTTTCTGTATAGCGCTTACCTAAAACAGGGCTCAGAGCTTACATCCGAGTAGACAATACAAAGGAGAGGAAAAGCGTATAGTCTGTAAGCAGAGTTAGCAGCAGTAGCAAACATTAGGTAGGTTTTTTTGGGTTTTGGGACTTCCTTGTGGTGGTAATGATACACAGAAAGAAAAAAATGTTCAAGAACTGAAGGAAAGAGACCAAGGGATATGGCAGGTCAAGAAGGAAAAAGTTACGTAAGGACTGCAAAGGCAATAGTGGGGGTAGTTTGGATTGTGCCATCATTCAGCACGGGGCACAGCGGGACAAGGCCTCAGAAAGTCTGAAGTTCCTTCTTCAGTTGCTCCTAGAGCACGTTGTTGGTATTGATAGTCCTGTCTTCATAGTTCCATCAGAGGCTCTAGTGGGAGGGGGACACTGGGAAGGCACTCCCTGAGACCCTAATGCCCGTGATGCTGAAGTGAGAGATGGACTTGAACTGGGTGACGCTTTGACCCTTCCACATCTAATGGAGTGGTTGCTGCTTTAATTGCTTCTGAGCAATTCCAGCAGGTTAAACATACGTATTTAACCAGGTGCCTGTTGGCAGGTTTGAGTACTTTAGCAAGCATAAATTAGCATAGCCTTACTGACACTAACAAGATGGGACTGATTTACAGTCACTAAGGAGCCTCAGCTTTGTATCCAAGTAGCCAGTAACACTCCCAAACCTTTCGACAGAAAAAGAAAGCTTCTCTGCAGGAACTCCTTTGGACAGGTTTCAACTTTTATCTGAGCATATGGCTCTTTTTTCCCAATTTTTGCAAAAACTCTGAAAACAATAGCAATTTCTTTCCCTCCACTTACCCTCTCACCCTACTTTTAGCAGAGAGAAGAGCTGCAGCATGTCTCCACCTGCATGCTTATTCCAACAAATGAAGTGTAATAACAGGCCTATCACATGGGGAAATTCCTGTTGCTAGAATAAATGCAGTGCTTTCAGAAACATCGAATGGCAAGCCTCGAAGATCAGCTAGCCACCTATAGGTACAAATGAGCGGAGCTTCTACAAGCATCTCCGTGCTAACCTGCAACACCTGCCCAACATGGACCATGCAGCAATGCCTCTGGAAGGAGGTGAACACTATCAGACAAGGATTCCCTTCTTGTTTTTTGCACAGGTGTGAAAGTGTCTTTACTCTGCAGTAGAATAAAAAACAAAGGATGAATAAGGCTTTCTGGATTTAGGGATAAGACCATTTATGGATTCTGCTAACAATTCCAAATTGCTCCAAGGGAAGTTTAGATTGGATATTAGGAAACACTCCTTCACTGAGTGGTCAGACATTGGAACAGGCTCCCCAGAGAGGTGATGGAGTCATCGTCCCTGGATGTGTTCAAAAAGTATGTGAATGTGGCACTTTGGGACATGGTTTAGTAGACATGGTGGTGTTGGGTTGATGGTTGGACTCAGTGATCTTAGAGGTCTTTTCCAGCCTTAAAGATTCTATGATTCTATAACACTAGTGGACAACACATGCCAGTAAATAATGATCTTTGCTCTTTCACAGCAGAAAAAAACCAAATATTCAGAGCAGTCCCATTTAGATATTGTATTGCATAAAACAAACATGGTAACTTACTTAAAAAAGACCCTTCATCCATTACTGTTGGTACTACGGACACAAAAAAAAAGCAACACGTAGAGACATTAAAGATTAAAATCTCAAACACTCAAGGAGTCAGAAGACAGAATAATGATCCCTGAGCGCAGATAGCAGAGGCTAGGGGAGCACGCAGCATGTGTTTTCCTACACGCCCTGGGAGTCTGTGTGCCACTCAGTACTTTGCAAGACCCAGAGATAAGCTAAGGTCTGGCCGCGTTAGATTCTGGGTCACTGCTATTTATGTGACAGTAGCAGCAGTTTCCTCTCTCTCTGTAAATTAGCAGTGCGCATCTGAAAAACTCTTGACCACTGAGCCTGAGTGTCTGTATGAACCTGAAGAGACAGAAAAAAGGATTGTCATTGAGTGACTCTGGTTCCTCTTTATTTATTCATGGGAGTCACTGGGTTCCCATGCTTATAGAAAAGGGCAGTTAGCCTTAAGGTTACGGTGACCACTGAGCATGTCAGAGCCCACCTTGCACCTCTGCACTGCCAGTTATCAGTCTAGCCCTTTGCTGTTTGGCACTTTTATCAGAGCTGACATGAGTTCCTCTCACTTTGGAGCCCGTTCAAGTTATCTAAGGGTGCTCAGTGCTACGGATGTACATGTGCCTCTCGGTCTCACATTGCTCCAGCCTTATCTCTGGTACTTGCAGACACATTCCATATGCGAGCACAGAACGGGTCAGAGCAGCCCCGCAACTGAAGCACTGAATTCACTGTTTCACACATACCTCAAGCACTTTGCCGCTCAGAGGTCTTGGCAGCCAAGCTGCTCCTTCCATGTCAGTCACACGTCACGCAGCTGCCTACGCTGCTGACACCTGCCATTCAGAAGTTGTCTTATCTCACTTGTGCGAGCTTGGCCAGCCGCTGCAGAGTCTTAGCCAAGAGTAACTGCTTGAGAAAAGGCATTCATGCTCATAGGAAATTCATGCAGGAAGAAGTGAAATTCCTCTGCCAGGCCTCCATCATTGACCAGATTCTACGCAAAAATGACGTTTCACCGCCTGTGAAAAAATAGATGCATAAGCATTTTGTTTTGTGGTCAGTAGCCTACAGCAATGTTGGAAAGCTCAATCAGTTCGCTGCATGGCTTTGAAAAATACTCCCCTGTTGATTTCCTCACAGAAAAAGAGAGTTTCCTTTCAACACGTCCCATTATCCGTGCCACTTTTTCAGCCATGCTGAGCATTTTATGTATATTATATATATAATTTCTTGCTTCCTACATCTAGAATAAATCATTCATATATGCTTGCATTTCATGAAGGACATATTTGCATATTTTAGAACATCTCAGCAATTAAGACTCCCGAACGATATAGAATTTATTGCCAGCGAGCTGCAATCGGTGAGTCAGTACTCACTCAACTGCATCTAGTATACAATGTGTGTGTGTTTTCTTGCTTCGGTCATTGCATTATTTGACATTTTTACAGCCCATATTAGTAAAATAAGACAAACTGTGTACCCACAGAGTTTGGAATTAGAGGGGAGACTTGTATTTAAGACTGCCATTACTTTTATCTGATTGGGATAAACAATGGAAACTTCTTATCTCTATATATCAACGTTCTCAAAGTACAGTAGACTGTTAACATTATACAGCTACAACAGTAGCTGTACGGTAAGTAGCAATAGAGGATGAGACGAACAGTTTATATCAACCCACAACATTCTGCTTCATTAGAGGATCCTGACTACACAGTACTGAGTGATATATGTTGAAGAATCAGTTTGTGCATCTGCTCGTCGCCTCTTTTTAGGTGTTCGTTAAGGAGAAAATAGCTTTCAGTGACCCGAAACATTATAAGGAGAGTTCTCAGCTATCACTTTGCTAAGAGCAAAGGGAAAATAATTATCTCCCAGGCTATCGAGGTGCAGTGTGATTACAGTTCAGACAGTTCCATGACATTATCAACAATGATGCCTCTTGATCTAGTAGGCCGAAGTCTTTCACGTGTGATCTACCCCAGTGAAGTGTCAATCCGTGATCGTCCCTACCTGCCACATCCACCTTGCCTGGCAGATTGCTAGGGTGCCCTGTACTCTGGGTAAGGACCTGAGAAGCGCTTTTCCTTTACTTCTTTCACTACAGAAAAATTCTAGCACAACGTGGCTAGACCTTGGCCGTTTGCTAGTAAAAGTGCTTGATGCCTGTACTTGAAGCCCAGTACAGGATAGAGGCTAAAATTTCAGAAAGATGCCTAAACTATAATAAAATGTCTGAAGACTGCTCTGTTGCCAGCTTTCAGTGTGTCAGGCTATAATTTAGTCCCCTGAAGGACTAGGAAAATACCTTGTTGCCAAAGCCAAGTTTGATCTGTGCATCCATTTTACAGCAGTGCTGATCAGTTTTTGGAACAAGCTGCACAGCATTGCAAACCCACAATGCCAGGAAAAATCACTCGGTACACAGAGGAAAAAAAAGCATGGTTTAGAAAGGAATTTAGTCTGGATAAAGTCTAGGTGAGTTTGTAACCCTTCATATACACTATCTTCCTTAACGCTTGGCTTACCTTTTGACTTGATTATAAATGGATCCATTATCTAAAGTTCTAGCTCCCAGACTGTCAGGGATTACAGTTTTGGTTTGCAGACATTGAGGCAAAAGGTATATTAATCACCTTGGCTTTCAAAGTGTGTTCTTTATCAGAACCATAGTTTGAATAACTGATTTCAATATTTTCATCACATGTAGTTCATAAAAAAAATAAGCTTACCAAGTTTTCGCTTCATGTCCCTGGATTTCTTCAGCAGGCTGCTACTGGCCCAAAATCCAAGCCTATTTGCATAGATTGGAGCAGACTGGAGATACCTTTCATTGCATTAAAATTATAGAAGCTGTGTTTCCAAATTCAGCAGGTGGTCTTGAAAATTTCAGACATCCATCCTTGACTCCAGCATATGGAGAAGACTGAGGTACTTGCCGACTGTTTTGCCTCAGCCTTCACTGTCAGTGTGCTCTAGCCACACCGCCCAAGCCTCACAAAGTGAAGACAGGGAATGGAAGAAGGAAGAACTACCCACTGTAGGAGAAGATCAGGTTTAAGACTATCTAAGGAACCTGAAGGTGCACAAGTCCATGGCAGAGGGTTTGGAAGTAGATGATATTTAAGGTCCTTTCCAACCCAAACTGTTCTATGATTTTTATGATTCTATGACTACAAGTCTCACGAATGTTGTGGGTAGCAACACATAATAAGAGCATTGGTGCAGCATTGGTCTCATCAGCATTGGAAGGAGAAGTGAAGAGGGCGAGCCAGTTCGTAGACCTTCACATGCGGCCTTTGGACCATCCCTCATGAAAGCATACCAACTAATGCAACTTAATCTTCAGATGGTACAAGAAAATTCTTCCAAACACTCAGTGCAAGTTAAATGACTCCTTCTTTTTAGATGTATTTTACCTTTTTTATGGGACAAGACCTCGAAAGGTAATGAATCCCTAGCCGCTCTGGATCAGCACAAATGTTGAAATCCTAGGATGTCATCCCATTACTGTAGCATTAACAATATTGTATTGACATCTATAGAAAAGGATAATTGCACAGACCTCTTGTAAAATGCTTTGAGGGCAACTTTATGTAAGTATCAGGTATTATGTTTTTAGTAATAGACAACTTGTATAACAGGTAACTGTGTTAAACAAAAGAAACAAAATAAATATTCTTTTTGTTAAACCACCTTACTGAAAAACTTGACAAACCACATTTTATTAATATGACTATAAGAAAAGCGTAATTTGACTGCAAAAATAATTGCTTTAGTGATATCAGCCATCTCAAAAAGCACAGGGCTATTTAAATCATCTAATCATCTTGTCATACTTTTCAAACTGAAGCATTAGTAGCTTGATCAAGGGTTCGAATGCAGCTGAGACCTTCAGCCTTGATTTAATCTGACTCCCTGCTGACATTGAGTGGAAACACGTAAATCTTATTAGGCTTACAGTGATTTCCTTCAATCATGAATTTAATAAAGCAGGTTGGTTTCTTCCAGTGTGCCAAAATCTGTAAAGTTCCAAAAGCTAAATAGCTTTCTATTAAGTAAACAGAAACTCAGTATGAAGGAGTATTAAAGTACATTATACAACACCAGGACTGGAACTTGCATTATGAAGTTCACTTTTTTGAAGGGAAATACTTGTGCATTGACAATAAAGTCCTGTTATGATAACTGGAGATACATGATTTTTTCATTAAGTGTGCAAAGTTAGTTTAAGATTAGATTATAGTCCAACCTATACAACCTATACAATCATGTGTGCTATTAGGAGAACAGACACACAGATGTTACGTAGCCATCTATGGTGTAGGAAATAGCAGAAGAGGTTGTGCTTTCTGTGATTGCAATTCACCCCAGTATAGCATGGGATGGGTTTTCCCTCAGCTCTTGGCCCCTGCTCTTCATGTCTTGCATAACTTAGGCGGCCTTGTAGAGATGCAAGAAGATGCTGGCTCCACTGAAATTGAAATTTCCTGTGGAAAATCAAAGCCAAACTTCCCAGAAGTACAGCAGTGAGGAGAGAGAGAAATTATATTTTTCCCCTTGAATCTCAGCAGGGACTTGCGATGCATGTATCTGTGACCACTATACCAGGTGACAAAAGAGACTGATGCCTTTCTACCTCTTGATCTGCTACTATCAAAAGTTCTGCATTGGGACTTTTAACAGGAGAAGCATAGGTTAAAGTTCACCTAAAAATCCTTACAATTTATTACTAGAGGGCTCATTTAATCCTCAACTACAACTTTGTAAATCTCACTGAAATGGGACAAAGTGATATGTGTGTGTTCCAGAGGAGAGTTGGAACCTTAGTTAAATACTGCTTTTATTTTCTGGAAGAGCAGACGTACTGACAGCCACAAGGAAGAAATCCTTCAAAGTTCATGACCTCAGAAAAAAAGTCAGATAGATTTGCCCTAGTCTGATAGATTTGCCATTAAAACTTCTGACCCATTTGAATGGATGCTTTAGCTGAAGTTTTATCAAATCTGACATAAGATGCCCTCTACAGTTCTCCTCATTGTGAGTTGCTGGAGCCACTGTGGATCTAACTGGGTGAATCCTATGGTGTCTAGTCATACAAGAAGGTTGATTCCGTACCCTGGGCTGCATCAAAAGAAGTGTGACCACCTGGTCGAGGGAGGTGATTCTTCCTCTCTATACTCCTCTCATGAGACCCCACCTGGAGTACTGCATTCAGCTCCAGGGTCCCCGGTATAAGAAAGACAGTCACGGATCAGCTGGATTGAGTCCAGAGGAGGGCCGCAAAAATGATCAGAGGCCTGGAGCACCTCTCCTACAAGGAAAGGCTTAGACATTTGTGGTTGTTCAGCCTGGAGAAGGGAAGGCTTCAGAGAGACCTCATTGTGGCTTTCCAATACTCAAAGGGGTGCTTATAAGAAAGACGGGTACAGACTTTTTAGTAAGTCCTGTAGCAATATGACAAGGCGTAATGATTTTAAAGTAAAAGAGATTTGATTCAGACTAGATCTAAGGAAGCAATTTTTTACAATGAGGGTGGTGAAACACTGGAACAGGTTGCCCAGAGAGGTTGTAGATGCCCCAACTCTGGAAACATTCAAGGTCAGGTTGGATGGGGCTCTGAGTAACCTTATCTAGTGATGTCCCAGCTCATTGTGGTGGGGTTACGTTAAATGAACTTTAAAGGTCCCTTCCAACCCAAATTATTTCATCATTCTATGATCCTACAATTCTATGATTTGGAAACTATGAATTGCTTGTGCTGCCATACACCATATACTGTATTCCTCAGACATTCACATGTAAATCTCTGATAAGGTGCCTGTCTATGCTTTTGCATGAAGTGCTAAAGAAGACATTGGACAAATACAGGAGGCAGTGTACAGCTTGCAAAGACAGACCAGAACCCGTCCCATGCTAGAGCTATTCAAGCAACAAATAGGTTTGTGTTCGCACAAAGGGAAACAGAGCAAGTAGCAAACAAGAAGCCAAGAGACAGAAATGTAAAGAGGCAGATCCAACCTAAACTTCTGAATTTTTCCTATTAAATATCTTAGAAGACATTTTCACGAGCGAGCATAAGTGAAAATAGTCCTGTGTGTATCACAAGTGATACACAAAGCACTGCACAAAAATCCCTATAGTCTTAAGTGAGGAGACAGATTTGTGAGTGATAAAAGCTTGAATTCAATAAAGAGTGCATTAGAAACATTTAAAATGACTCCCTATATTGCACTGGAATGTGATTTATGAAACCTGTCAGACATTCAGGTGTATATGAAAGTACGAGTCCATTGTTAACATGAGGGTACATGCTTTTGATAATCAGTGAAGTTACTATTAATTTTAATGGCATTTTCAGTGAGGGGAGGGGGAACACATGGCAGAAGATATCTACAAGTGTGGGTAGGATCTGAAAAATATGTTGTGGTTTAACCTGGCAGGCAATTAAAGCAACCACACTGCCATCCACTCACTCCCCACACACGTACAGTGGGATGGGGGAGAGAATCAAAAAGGAAAAAAAAAAAAAGGTAAAACTTGTGGGCTGAGATAAAGATAGTTTAATAGGGCAGAAAAGGAACATGGTGGTGATGATGATGGTGATGGTGATGATGACGACAACAACGATGATGATATACAAAACAAGTGATACACAGCACAATTGCTTACCACTCAGAAACAATGTTTAGCCAGTTCCTGAGTTGCACTGCCTCCCAGCCCACTCCCCGGTTATAAACCGAGCATGACGCCATATGGTATGGAATATCCCTTTGGCCAGTTTGGGTCAGCTGCCCTGTCTGTCCCCTCCCAACTCCTTCAGCGCTCCCCACCTTCTTGCTGGCAGGCTGGTATGAGAAGCTGAAAAGTCCTTGACTGCTTAGCAACAATTTAAATATTCGTGTGTTATCACCATTATTCTCACCCTAAATCCAAAACACAGCACTATACCGGCTGCTAGTAAGAAAATTAACTCTATCCCAGCCAAAACCAGGACACACATTAGCTGAAAAAGTCAAGGGAGTTTTTTAAATGTCAAAACATTTTTACAATTTTCATTTTGGAAAGACCAAAATCTTTGCTTTCTATGCTTTCAAAATAATAATAAAAAAATGTTCATAGTAGATTAAAATAAGGAAGGAAAGGTTAAACGTCTTAAATAGCCCACAATCAAATGATATTTTATTTCAGATTAAGCTTTTTTTTGACTGATGTGAAAATGAAGCAGCACAGGATTTCCTTTTTCATTTTACAGAAACCCTGTCTTCTCATGCAAAATTTGTTTTGACTTGAACTGGTTTAAATTTTTTCAGTTGGGGATTCAAAACTATATTTATTCATGACAATAAGTCATATCACAACATTGACATTACAAGACAACAATAACTGAGTAGTAAATTCAATATCTTTGAGAGCCTAAAGATGTAAGAAACTATATTCTGCTCTCTCTTTTTTACTGAGTGCTTTCCATTTAGTGAGTAAATTGTTTTATTTACTGGTTTATAATATAAAAGAAAAATAAGTAGCTTAGACACTGCTTCAAACTCTTATCCTTTTTAAAATATGTGTTTGCTTTCATGATGTGCTAAGCCCACTGCAATCATCCAGAAATAGTTGAATGCTATTCCAAGATGCTCACAATCTAACAGCCAAGAAGACAGAGAGAAGGACAGGGAAATGTTGCTCTAAAAGGAAATTTAGCGACATATTAGAAGTGAAAATATATGTTAATGGCAGTGTACAAAGTCTGTTCCACTTTACATATGAATGTCTCAACATCTAGTGTCAGTGAGCAGGTGCAACTGAACACACAGACACCAAAGAACTCCAGATGACACATAGGCAAAACTATCCTCAAGTCAGAGAAAAAAAAATCTCATATCTTTTTCTGCTCTGAGGGTTATGAGTTGTGCTGTTAGAGAGCTACAGGCAGACTCAGGCCCGCAGCTCCTCTGAGACAGGACAGTTTGACAGACTGAGGAAAAAGAGTAACCAGCAACTTGAACGGGAGGTGCGATTGGGAGCATGAGCAGATACAATGCCTCAGTGATTCACATTTACACCATATGCACATACACACACACACACCGCGTGCAAGTCTAAGGCCAGACCCAACCGCAGCAGCAGTGTGCATACCATCAGTCACCACACCATTTTATTCTCAAGACATTTCACAAAGTGTGCCCATCAGATCTGTGTGGGTAGTCCATGTGGAGGAGGTTCTTTTTCTTCCTAGTTATTGGTATGGCAACAGTTAGTTACATCTTGGTTGCATTCAGAAAATGATAGAAATTCTTTGGCTGGATCACAAACAGGCAAAAAATGTGACAAATGTTAAAAAGTGTTTTTATCAGACCGGTTTTAATTGGATAATAGCCTACTGCATTATGGCAGAGAACTGTGGTTTTTTTCTTCCCAAATGGGTTCAACTGCTTGTTGAACAGTGCAACCCCTGTGATAGAAAAAGAAATGTCAACCATGAGCTCCTATTTGATAACGAGGTTTGCTTCATACAGATTTTCTAAGATTTACAGAAAAAGTAAATCAGATAACTTCTCCCCTTTGAGCTTTGGCACCGCTTGGAAACCATGGAAGAGAACATCCAAGCGAAATAAAAACTTGAGCTTCAGTCCTCGAGCAATGCTAATGAATTGAGGCAGATCTAAGAGTTCAAACGGTACAAGAGGCTGAGCACTTTTTGTAGGCCAGCAGTCACATGAAAATCCTCACAGAATCATAGCAAATATATGGTTTAGTAGTAAGGTCTCAGAAACAAGTGTGTTGTGTATCTCGTTTCCTGAAGATCCCATGTTTCTTAAAGATCTCTGCTCAAGCAGTCTTGTGACCATCCCAGTGTGGGACAATGAATTGAAACACATGACTGTCATCAACTGTGATGGGACTGAAACAAGACATCCATGAACTGTCTGGAGGGTTGGGTCCGGGTATAAATGCTACCACTGAAAGCCAGCTACACTGATTATTGCCCGGCCATACACTGATAGCCACAGTGCTGTAAGTTTATGCGAGGCTTCCTTCCCTTGCCCACCAGGGAACTGGGTTTACCTACTTCCATCTTATAACACTTTGGGAAAGCTGACTGTTTTCCATTATTACATCCTGCATCTTGAGATATATTCAAGATGCATGGGTATGTATGTGAGTATAAGACATTTAATCTTAGTCCCACAAGCTGTTCCTAAAGTCCTTTCTTAAGAGCATGTTCTATCTGCAAGGAACAGTCTTTCTCTCTGATTCATTCTGTTAAACACATGTTGGCTAATGAAACTGTTGACTTTTATGATATGATTAAGGAAGTAGTTCCTTGTTATTTATGCCTAATAGCAGCCTGTTTAGATGATACTGTAAAGTCTACCCTCAGAATGAATCAGGAAAGCATGAGAAAAATACCACATATCTTCTGCACTGAGAATTCTTGTTCTGAAACAAGCTGTTTATAGCATTATACTTCTTTTTAACTATATGGCCTCCAGAAACAAAGACAGATTTATTTTCTTCTTCAATAACACCCAGCACTACACCTCACTGGGTATATTGCAGGCTTACTGATACTGTGCCTAGCATCACACCTGTGCTGTAAGAGGTATTTGTTCAATGTTATTTCCTAGACACAATGATGCTGATCTACTACCACTACCACAGTCAAAATCATAAACAATAATATAATTAGTGGAATCCCCAAGTTTTTTGGGCTGATCTTCCCAAAATACATGAGATTACTTTTAGAGGTACATTTTTCAGCATATTTAGATTCTCAAAACATCAGAGACTAAAACTCAAGTGAAAAATAATCTGTATTTCTGGGAGCCAAACAGTGAAGTCTAGATAGGAGCAATCAGGCAAAGCAAAAGCTATGTTTAAGGAATACTGTATGCCTTATAGAGAATTTGACCATCTCTAATTATAATAATAATTTAATTGGTCATCTGCAATGTTCTTCAGGTGTGGTTTGCACAGGATTTGTTGAATATATCTTTGTTCATAGAAGATGACAGGTGGTTGTGAAGGTCTTGTGATGAACAGAAGCAGCTATTTACTGAGTGGAGTGAAAATCAAAGAGAAGTGATTCCAGATACGATTTTTCAGATTGTCAGATCCTTCACTACACATGCTAATACATATAATTTCATGAGGTAAGGAAAAGCAATTAGACAGAAGGACACTGATGTTGCAGGATGATGCCCTTTTGGGAACATAAAGTGTTGGTGAGGTCTTTACATCCTTCTCATATGGAAAAACTGTCCCCAGTTCTCATGGGCTTTAGTGACAGATCTGAGGAACGTTTCTGAAGTGATTCAAAAAAGATGGTTTCTGAAGTACTTGTCTGTGTAACTCAGTTCAAAGAAAGTCTAAAACAGCTTCATATGTGTAATTTTGTTCATAAAGGTACTCTGAGGAGCGCTACATCTGATAATGGCATCATTTTCTCCTGAGCTGTTTGAAAACGGCTTGGAAGATCAGACAGGTAACTGTAACTGATGTACATATTCATAAAGCATTTGTCCCTTATTCCCATTGAAAATCTTCATTGGTTTGTCTCTTGTAGATCTGGTTGGGAAACAAAATTTTGTTCCATAGGAAACCAGTTTCAAAATTAGTATCAAAAAGTAGGACAAAAAAACTATGAGAACTTTCAAAAGAAAACTGCCAAATGAAAGAATTCCACACATGTGATTGGAACAAAAGTTCCTATGTAACTAGATCTCTTTTTTTTTTCGGGTTTTTTTTTGGTGGTTGGGTTTGTTTGCTTTGTTTGTTTGTTTGTTTGTTTAATTCAAATACATATCTGGAACTGAAAAGTATTTTTGTTTCAAACTGTCACCTTGAAACGTGGGGGGCTTTGTTTTGATTACCCCCATCGTAAAATAAAAAAATATGTACAGAAATTTACATTTTCCCACCAAAAGTTCTTATATCAGCAAAACCACATTTTCCAAGATGAAAATTTTTAGTGTAAAAATATTTCAACCTGCTTTACTTACTTGCCAGGAAATATGAAGTTGTCTATAACCAGCATCTTACTAAAATTTTTCCAACACGAAAGTTGTTATAATTTTGCAGTTGAAACTTTTTAAATGTTCTGTTGACTAAGGGAATTTGGCCATGAAACAGAACAGTGCTTATTATAGCACCAATGCACAGAAGTCAGTCAGCACACTTCATGGCTATCACATGTTCAATCACAGTGGCAAATGCTAAATATGGGTCAAATGCAAATAAACCCATGAGTTTAAATTTCTGCTTCTTTAAACATTCCAGATGTAGAAGTCTTCCATTTACTTCACCTCAGTCAACTGTGTTCAGTGTGGTGGAATAACTAATCCCCTCAAGTGTTCTGCAAATATTTCAGTCTAGATATAGCTTTACTTCTTTGTGAATGTTGATACACTTTTTAACAAAGAACAAAGTGATTTAAATCCAGTTGACAGATTAGAATCTATACAAAATTTTACCAAAAATCAAGTAAAAAGATTGTAAAATAGAATGTAAATAACACACTTTAGAAATGTGTTGTGTTACTATAACACACAATGCCACATGAACAACATTGTTATACAGTCTGTATTATTCACAATAATTTTCTGGGCACCAATTTTAATCAAGCAGAAAAACTGATGCTTTGGGATTGCTCAGTGTTTTGATATCCACACTGAGAAGTTTTACAGATGTTAGTTTTCCATAAAGTGATGAAGACCTACTCTATATATATATAAAAAAAAGTCTATTTAATGTTCTGAAATTAGTTACCTCAAAACTATAAACAATATCATTCTTCCATTTGTAAAGTCTTGTTCCTTCTTTAGTACTTTAGCTCCGTATAGTCGACCGACCAAAGCTGGCACAAAGGACTCAATTTAAAAAAATAGGCTAGTACTGAAAATTTAAATTCTGAATTAAACATTCCAGTAACTACTTAGGTACACTGAAATCCTTTAACCTTCTTTGTATCAAGATTTATAATTCCACCACTGTACAGAAGCATATGAACACCTTCATTTGCACATACACACATTTGCAAACAATTCTGGCAGTATGAATTTCAAACCCAACACTTGTGACACCAGTACAGGAAAGAAATATTTATTTCAAAAACAAACTCTGACATTTCTGGATAGTAGTTCAAGTGTCTTCTACATTAAAAAAAAAAAAAATCTGCTTTATCCTATGTTTCATGTTAACAAAGTTAAAGAAGAGCATTTCTCATAGTCCTTTAACATGTTTCCTACAGTCAGAGCATGATTATATGGGTAAGTCAATCACGTATTCCTGGGAACAATATGTGCAATGAAGTGAGGTCCTGCCTTGGGAGACATCTTCGAACAAGAATCCCATGCAGAATAGGATATGAGGAATTCTTTTTGTCTCCAACACACTGAGATTTCTCACTCTGAACTAATTCTTCCCACACAGCTACCTAAAGTCTCTCTCTCTCTTTTATGAAGTCATTAGACTAACCTTTACAACATGAATAGAGGAAGGGATGAGCTTTGTTTGACAGCAATAATAAGCACAGACGTCTCATTTCAATGATGTGGAGGCATAATGGAGGCACGAAGCAACATTTGTCTAGATGATATCAAGGTCCATAGTATCAAAAGCATTCAATAAAATTGAATAAAATAAAAGCTTTCATAAAATTAAGAACCTCACCAGGAAAAGACTGGAAAAGCAATAGCAGTGGAGTGAGGTGTACTGGGGGGTGCTGACTGCTTTTCAACTGGTCTAGAAAAATTAAATACTTAGAAAATTAGAAGAGTCCAGATGCAATATTCAATGGCACTATAGTCAGGGCAAGATATAGATACAAGTAAAGGAGTAAATTGCCCATGGTAGTAGAGTCAAGGACAGGAAATACTATTCAAGTCCTACAAAGTCTCAGCTGCAGCTGAGAAGGAAGACAGAGTATGCTGGTCAGGTGTGGTTGCAACCACGAAAGAGTGAGACAATGAGTGATTAGGAGCAGGAGGGTTAGTGACATCTTTTCCAGGCAGAAGCAGACACTGGCAGAACTGACACTGTTTAGAATTCCTTGCATTAAAAAAAAAGTACACTGGCTTCAAAGCTCTCCTCTGATATCTTGCCTTCACATCCACAGTTTGGATGTTCCCAGGGGATGAAACTCAGAGCTTTGCACCTTATTGAAGAACATTGAGCTATCTGTGATCATGGTTTACACAGGAATGGATTCTTAAAGCTCCATTTTGCTATTCATCAGTATGGGACCACCTTGAGATTAACATCTCTGGAACAATTCAGGTTGCTCAAGGCTCCATGGGCTTTTGGCTACAGCAGATCCAAGAGGACCAGTCTGCCAGTCCAGAATGAAAGAAGCCATAAGGCTGTGGCTCAGCTTTCCACATGACCCAAATCTCCAATTATAGTAGTTCCCTTAGGTAGAATCATGGGAACAAGTTCTGTAAAAGCTGTCTGTTCCTGATTTAACATTGCATAGGTGCAAAGGGAAGAGACTAGGGGTCTCTAATAACAGGGATGTGATCGTACTAAGACCAGACTCCTCGTTGCCTTGCAGTTCTTGAGAACCTTAGTGTGATTGGACACGAGGCCAGGGACCTGACCTTTGAGCAAACTGGAGTATCATACAATTACTGCTCTGTGTAAGTCCACTGCTGCTCTCCTCCCAGCTGTTTCACAAGCTTGGCTGGCTAAGGAGCTACTTTGAGATTTAATGTGTTTTAAAAGGAAGCTGATTAACTCACTTTGACTAACTCATGTTTATATTGCCAGTTTGTAGGTCCCAAGCTATCACCTATTTGCAAAATCGTCTTCTTTTTAGGGATCATACATTTCCAGTTGGAGTATAAACTAGTTTGCAATTACTAAATAATTACTATTTTTATAATTAAAATATTTCTATAAATAATGGTACAAAAATAAATCTTTAAATTGCTCGGACTTTGTTAGCTCTGAGCAGCTAACAGAATCAACCAAGATAGAGCTTACCCACATCAAACAAGAATCCAAAAAAAGTCAGTCTACTCCAAAAAGCAAAGCACATGATAACTCCAAAACTTTTAGAAATTAACAACTCCAAAAACTAAATTAAATCTGCCGCCCTTCCTAAAAAAGTCATTTGAAATGTCTTTTTAAAATTTTAAATGTCTTATTTAAGATCCAAAGATAATAAAGAGAAAGAAAAAAAAAGAAAAAATACAATCTGAGATCATTATTAAGAGTCATACAGCATTAAAATTCAGTGAAATTTCACCTCAATGAATTAAGGTAAGAAATATTTTCACTGAAAACAATAGCAACGGACCAAATAAGGTACTTGTCGTTCAGTTCTCATCATTAGTTCATCTTGATTATTAATTAAGCACACATAGACTCTTTAGGTCCCTAACTCATCTGAGGAGTCCACACTCCTAACAACTGGCTTCTTGCTAAATTACTAAATATCCTTAAGAAGCCATTGCATTAGTTTATCTGTTCAGGTTGAACCACAAGAAACAAAAACAGGCATGAAAAATTTTGAAACCCAGTCAGACTTAATGAATGCTGTATGTGAGGTTTTTTTGCAAACCCTAGGTGAAATCAACAGTATTAAGGAGGGCAGGAGACTGTGAAAGGAAGCAGGCAGTACCTGAAGGAATCTGTTGTTTCTGTCAGCATCCATAATTTGCCTCCTGCTGTTCTTGGCTACTCAAGGCCTCCATGTGGTTTAGAACCTCTTGCCTTTTTCCATAGTTGGCAACTGAATGCCTTTCACAGGCATTAAAAAGAAAATGGGAATCTTAAGTGAATTCAAGATTAAACAGTACTTCGTTGAGCCACAGCAATGTCCTTCTCATCTCATCTGAACCAGGCTGCATCTGTTCTTGTTCACGTTCTTCAAAGGTGAAGCATAGGACGCAGCACCTAGAGTACCCGGATCAGTGTATTACTCAAGTGCATTATTAATAGTACTGCCAATGTCAAACATGTAAAATTTATTAACAGCTTCTCTCTCTCAAAACCATGACGTTTTATTTTTTAATTATACATTTGAATGTTTTGATCCCTCTGAGCCTTCAGGGTGAAATTGTGCCTTGTCTTTAAGTTTTTCTTTGAAAGAAGGTGGTTAGGAAGATATTTTTTTCTGTTTTAAGAAAAGTTGAAAATCCTAGTCATTGATTTTCAAGAATTACACTTCTAAGAAAAAAACCTTCGACATCACTCAGACCCATGATGAAATATTTATACTTGCCATTGCTTTCACAGTAATAGTAATTAGTATCTGACATCTCTTCTCACTTATTCTTTAGTTTCATCACCCTTGTGAGCTGCGATAGAGCTAGGAACAGGATGAATGTCCCTTTCTGCCCTCACATTTCTCCTTAGTATAATTAGAAGGTATGCAGATTAGCAATAGCACATCAGTCAGCAAAGTCTAATAACTGATATTTCTGATCTCCATTAGGTTGCAGAACTTTTTCCCAAACTGTTCCTGTTTGAATTGCAGCATGTGTTTAAAAATAATATTTTTAAAAAGAACAAACCCAAACAAACAACTCCCCCCAAAAATGTGCTATATTTAAGTATTTCTGATTAAGAATCCATCTTGGTAAATGATATCTAATATCTGATATCTAATTATCTTTTCTTAAAAAAAACCAAACAAATCCCCACACATAAAATCAAAAATAGCCCAAAAAACACCTCCCCCCCCAAAAAAAAAACCATAAACAAAAAAGCCACTATACTCCTTAATTCAAGATTGAACATGTTTTACTTCAAATGCAGGCAAAGTCTCTGCTGAAGACTGATTTGTTATCATATTTCTCTTACTCCAAGTAACTATTCCTTCCTCCCATTCTCAGTTTTCAGTACTCTTCTTGAGCTCTGGAGACATGAAACGGACACACCGTTTCCGTAGAGGTTGCTTTCACCATCACAGCGGTGACAGAGTCTCCATGCTCATAGGTTTTGTTTCTACAGTTAAGAGCTACTCCTGTGGTTTTAGCTACATGGTCTCATTGGGAGTTCATCTTCAACATATATAATTCCATGTAAACAAAGCTTCCCCCCAGCACACCAAAGTAATGTCCAGGGTCATTCCAATAACTTCTCCTACTTTCAGTGGTCTTTAAACACAGTATGGTTCTATGACATGTTATCTTTAATTTGAATTTCAAGGAAAGTTTTGAGTAACAAAATCAAAACAATAGCTCTCCTGTCATGAAAAAGTGCATATATACAAAAATAAAGCCTCTCAATTGCAGGGTTTATTTTGTTGAAACTGTTGTTTGCTTGAGTGGTTAATCTAATCAAGCAGTTTTTGCATGAAATTGTAGCTTTGAACTTATTTTGCAGTGAAAGTGCATTTAAAAGGACATAGTGAAATTCTTTTGCATAGCTCTTCATAATGACTTTATTCATTTCTAAGACAGAAGCTATGAAGTGTTGTAATAAATATAATTGTATTACAGTTTTCTTCAGTTTAGGTAGCAGCCATTCTTCAAATTAGGAAAGAAAAGAAAGATCACATCAGGTATTCTGAATGATGACCTGACACATATTAGCAGAGCACCTCTACAGCACTGTGAAACTGAATATTTAAGCCAGCATTAACCTGCTACCTAGTTTAGATGCCAGTAGACAACTCAGTAGAGTGTCACGGAGCTCAGCATGGGCCTCTTGATAAGGTAATTAGATTATTCTGAGCTCTGTGCTTCCATGATAGGTTTTAAAAGCATGGGCCCAAATACCTGATGAGGCAAGTAGAAGAAATCTCATTCTGTGGCAACAGAGTAGGGGGTATTATGTATCAGTTGTAATGAGAAGAAGAAGAAACTCAACTACAAACTAGGATTTACTAAATCTTAACAGACCAACCATTTGGGAGGGCCAGGGTCTCCAGACTGAAGGCAGAATATAAATGGTCCACATGCTATCAATGCTATCTGCTACTTCCCTGATGAAAGTAAAATGGACAAGAATAGTTGTCAGGTAATCAGCCCCTACCATGAGGACAGCTGAAAGAGGAAATTAACTACTCTATACTACAACAGATAAATTACAGGACTAGGTAGGACCTCCACTAGTTAACTCAAAGCCCCCAAGGACACATTGAATATTAATGAGGCTCCAATGAAGAGATAGGTGGTTCACATCATAGGAGAGGGCTCATCTAATAAAAAGAAACAATTGAACTTGTTTGGTTGTATTCTTTTACATATAGTTTTCAGATGGTGTGAGGTGAAGAAAGGTTTTTTTTCCATGAGGTTTGAAACAGGACAGAGTTGTGTGTGTGTGAACCAGAAGTCCTCTATGTAGAACCACATCTAAGGAATGTCAGCTAATGTCTTAAATGAAATATAGCTATTGTGTATCTCTAATAACCAGACATCCAGTTAATCATGAAATACAGGCACAACAACCTTCTCTATGTGTTTGTACCTACAATAAGACACCAATTTTGTTTGGAGTGCACATACGATGGTAATACTAACCATAAATAAATACGATTCTCACCCAGAGCTAGAGTAAATTGCAAGCAATGTTTTGATGATAGGGCTATCACAAATGAGAGTACATGAATAATTAGCACAACAAACTAGCCTTTCTCTGAAGTAGAATATGGTTTGGTCAGCAGGGAAATTCCTATTGCAGAGTCAGTCTGTGTATTCTGACTTTTAAAAAGTAGAATGGAAGCCTTTTCTATTAAAACAAAACATTAATGAAAGATAGTTGTTTTCAGTGGGACATTTTGAGCACAAGTGTTTATACTATAGGATAAGAGAATTCACAGCCTGTGAGTCCCATGGCTTCACAGCTAAATTCAAAATAGACTGGGGCCTGAGAGACCTGAGCCAGCTCCCTCTGTCACTGATTCATTGTGCAGCCTTGAGCACTTAACATCACTCTTAACATTTTAGCGGTGCAAGCCTGTAGAGGTTCAGCCCCAGCCAGCAGCAGAGCACCACATGGCCGCTCACTTGCCCCTCCTGTCCCCGGTGGGATGAGGAGGAGAATGGGAAGACAAAGGTAAAACTCGTGGGTTGGAATAAGGACAGTTTATTGGGACAGCAAAGGGAGAGGAAAATAACAACAGTACTTATAACATACAAAGTGGGTGATACACAGTGCAATTTGCTCACTGCCCAGAAGCCTGATGTCCAACCCTCACCGAGCAGTGACCCTTCCTCCCCGGCCAGCCCCTTTTATACCCTGAGCGTGACATCATATAGTATGGCATCCCCCTTTGGCTAGTTTGGGTCAGCTATCCTGGCTGTGTCCCCTCCAAGCTTCTTATGAAAATTAACTTTATCCCAGCCAAAACCCAGGAGCACATAAACATAACTGTTCGATCAGAGAGAAATTCCTTCCAAGAAAAAGTCTGTTAAGTACATGTTGGTAGGCAGAGATTTTTTTCTGAGAAAATAGGTGCATCCAGAACACTTATACACCTTATGTGTTCTGTCACCAGAGTAACCTGTGATAGAACTGATCACATACACCAGCCAGAATGGTTCTCAGGTACCTCTGGAATCTGGGAGCCATGAAGGAGGTGTACAAACTCCATCTACCATCCTCAATTCATATCCAGCTCCTGCACAGTCCAGCTCAATCTAGGTCACCCAGGCATGTCAGGATTACAGAAAGTAAAAAAGTGCTCATTATCTTGCATTAGATAACATACCAAATTCTGTAACAGAGCTAGACACTTCCAGGGATGTGTTTTGATCAGGAGACTGTTCTGCCACCTTTATTTCAATGACTGCTATGAATTATAGCACCGTTAAACACCCCACTGCTCTTCTGAAATCACTAGCTAAATTGCAAGTACTAAAGCTTGTGTTTGTCCTTGGAAAACATGAGACTCCTTCAGCCTACCGTTTCAGAGTGCAAAATGCTGCCTGGGTAGAACCAGGCAGAGCTCTCATCTGATTCAATTCATTCACTGGTGTTAAGAAACAGAATTCCTATATTTTTGCTTGTTTGGAAGGTTCTGATATAAATGGTATTTGAATCAGTTTCCTCTCTTGCCATAGAAGAGATGTAAAATGTAAAGTAAAATGCTTTAAGCGCACGAAGATGAAGCAACATTGAACATTGAGCACTCCTCAGTTCCGGAATAGCGCTTTTCGCTGCATCTTGCTTTTAGAAAGACATAAAGCTATTAGAGAGTGTCCAAAGGAGGGCAACTAAGATGTTGAAGAGTCTAGAGGGGAAGATGTATGAGGAGAGGCTGAAGTCCCTTGGTTCGTTCAGTCTAGTGAAGAGAAGGCTGAGGGGAGACCTCATCGTGGCCTACGGCGTCCTCACGAGGGGGAGCGAAGGGGCAGGCGCTGATCTCCTCCCTCTGGTGACCAGCAACAGGACCCATGGGAATAGCATAAAGCTGCATCAGGGGACGTTTAGGTTGGAGATCAGGAAAAGGTTCTTCATGAAGAGGGTGGTGGGGCCCTGGAACAGGCTCCCCAGGGAAGTGGTCATTGCACCGAGCTCGACTGAGTTCAAGAAGCATCTGGACAATGCTCTCAGTCATCTGCTCTGATTGGGCTGGTCCTGTGTGGAGCCAGGAGTTGGACTCAATGATCTTTATGGGTCCCTTCCAACTCAGGATATTCTATGAGTCTATATTTATGCCAAAATTACATCTACAAATGGGTCTTATTCTGCTGTTATGAACATGAGATTCCAGAGCAACTCCAGTGGAATTTAGGAAAAAAAAAAAGGAAATGTTCATGTCTGGTAAAGGAAACAGTAACTTTGCTGGTTTTCCTCTATTATGTCACCTTTATTTCTATTATGCTATTGTTTATTGACACAGTTCTATTTTAAACTATAAGAAATATGAAATGCTTATAAAATATTAAAGAGATAGGTCTTGGACGTCATTTAATGTACTTGGAGTGAGGCAGAACATCGCATGTGACCATTTTTTCATTCATCAAGGAGAAAAACTAGACAAAGCAAAGCCATTCTACAGAATATCAGCCTTTGGCTCTCCAGTTTTACATTGTTCTCAACCAACAACAAATATCAGAAAATTTAACACTTCACATGTAAAATGTAAAGTTCTTACTGCTTATGTAATAAGGCTGGTCTGATATAAAGTCTTCTATGCACATGTGGTAAATCTGCCATATCACATTTGCTGTACTCTCAAGAAATTCTCAAGAAATTGAGATCTGTTTTGTAAGGAAGATGTTTTCCAAAAATAAATTTAATTGAAATGCACCTCTTTTTTACATTTCTTGTCTTGACATCGCAGCTTCACAATCACAGCCATAGCACATGTAGTAGCAAAATAGTCTTCCATTTTTCTTTTGCTTAAATAGGACTGAATTTAAAGTTCAGGAGAGTAAATTTGTTCATCCATGTAGAATCATGGAATCACAAAATCACAGAATAATTCCACTTGGGAGGGATCTCATGAAGTCTAAGACTCACACTCACACAAAAGCAGATTCAGCTTTGAGATCAGGCTAGAGCCTTATCCACTCAGGTCTTGGAAACCTCTAAGGATGGATACTGCACAACCTGTCTAGGCAACCACTGCTTGACTGTCCTTATGGTTAAGAAAACAAAAAAGAAAACTATCAGGTGTGAACCCCTCTTGTCTTAATTTATCCCTACTGTTTCTTTGTCCACCCAGCATGAACCACCATCAAAAGCCTGGCTCTATCTTCTTAATATCTTGTAGGTACTGAGTATTATGGGGATTTAGGGTATCTATTAAGTCCCCCTGAAAACTGTTTTTATCCAGGCTGAATCAGCCTTGTTTCTTTAGTCTCTCTTCACACGGCAGATGCTCCCAACCAAGTTGGTGACACTCTGCTGTGCTTGCTCAGTTCACTGATGTCTTTCCTGTATTGCGAGGCCTAAAACTCGATGCAATATCTTGATGTGGTCTCATGAGTAAAGGAGGATAATCAGTTCCATCAATCTACTGCCTGTGGTCCTGTTAGCACCACCGAGGATGCTGCTGGCCTTCCTTGCAGCCAGGGCACACTGCTGGCTCATACTCAACACTTACTGGTTTGATGTTGCTACATACTTTTTCGTCTGTCAGCCTGACATGTCTTCTCATATATGCCAGAATGTATATGCAAATATGAAAATAAGTATGCATATACGGGTTTAAAGGCACAGGTCTCCATCTTTCTGGTAATTCCAATATTGCACTAGTATTAGTAGTGCCAGATGAGGTCCAAGGGATTACGCAAAGTTAATAGGAAACAGTCTTTGCTTGCATATCTTATCTAGCTGATATAAGACAAGGTGGAGCTAGTAAATACAATCAGCTGTTCCTAGGCATGGAAAAGGATGAGGACAGTAACTGCAGCAGCAACACAATTTCACTATTCCATTGGCAAGTATCATAAGCCAAGATAGAAGCAATTAAAACAAACATGATTTGGTTGAACCAGTGTCCATCTTGACACTGTGGTCAGTTGGAGAATGGTTTTGTTGGCCTTGACTTAACATCCAACCATTTACTGTCAACCCAGTCCAGTGATAAGTTATCACAATATTTCTCTGTTTCACTGAACTCACTCTTTACACAAGTGGTCAGATTCCCTTTTAGCATAGTTCCAATGAAATCAGCTACTAATTGGGCTTGAGGAATTTATGTTCACATGTTTAAGGTTTGTAAACCCTTCTGAATAGTTCAAGATTCTGACCACTGGGGAAAAAAAACAAGAAAGCCAGTAATGGGAATTACAACTTCATATGAAAATCTAATGCTCATGCCTGTCTAGTCCATAGACAATGCTGTTGATGTTAGCAGCAAAAATAAACAAGGAAGTGAAGATGAGAATGAGAGGAAGAGAATGTTGGGTAAGAATGAGACAAGTATTGAACTACTGTGTTTATACATAGGCCATATGGCATGGACATAAACAGTGAGAGCTTACTTTACCAGCATTATGCAGTTTGTAACCCCCTTTCAGATAACTCCTGCCTGCCAAATGTTTTTCCTGTCTTTAATACTGCAGATTCTGCAGATGTGGAGCCTGTATGCTTGTATAGACCAGAGCAAGATTCAGTAGACAAGCTTCCCTAAACTATGCCTGTTTTCTGCTAACAGTATCAGTTTAAAAAGTTTAAAATATAAATATATATAGACTTTTTTTTTTAAGAAAATATATACTTTTACTGAACTTCAATGTGTAATGTCTATTAAAGGCATAAATTTTTCAGGAAAAGAAAAATTGTAATTACAAAATAATTATTGCCAGGTTTGATGCTTATCATGGACTACAACTGCAGGGACACATTAGGATTTCTATCTGGTATTACTATATCTATGGGTTTGAAAATCCCTGCCCAGCTATTTGGCAGTCTATCTTTGATCTCTAGACTTTTGTTGCTAATTTGCTTTAATGGCTTCTGAAGACCCAGGGACTGCAGGAGAATACTTTCAGGAGCAAATTACATGCTATCTCAGTCACAATGCTGATAAATGTATAGATGATGATGAAATATCAAGTGTCCTTAATGTAGCAAGCACCTAGCTTTAATTCCATCATCCTATATATCATTTTGTCATTAGTCCATGTTTTACATCTCATTTTAGCAGTATGTATATTGACACTTTGTAAAATTAATGTAATAATCTTAAAATGTTGTGGGTTTGGGTTGATTTTGTGGTTTGTTTTTTGTTTGCTTTTTTTTTTTTTCCATTGGCCTCCCTGCATATTTTTTCAAGAGTTTTAGAAGCAGTACAGGCTCCTGCAAGAAGTTTTCCCTTTTCTAATGGCACATCCCATGTAAGTAAACCTATTTCCATTTCAGTCAATGATTGTCAAGCCAGTTTGCACAGTGTAATGCCCTGCTGTAAAAATGCCCATTTTGTATGGTCTGAGAGCAGTCTTATCCTCCATTTACTGTCCTTGTACCTAGTAAGAATGAGAGGATAGTTCTAGCAGGGTGCCATGTTATTACTGTCTCTCTACAGACGTGTTGTATAGATGCCTTCATTCCAAGCCTGACAACTGTATGGTTGAAGATGTCATGACAACTGGGTTACAAGTCAGCATTTTCCCTGCTGGCAAGCAAATTTTGAAGATCTAGTGAGGTTTTGTGAATCCCAACTCCCCGTAAATCTAAGCTGGTGTAGAAGTAAAGTTCTGCTAGACAGGCTCAGTAGTTACCCAGATCAGTTCTACTCAGCCTTCTGAGAATAACCAACAAAGTTATCAGTGACTGCAACAGGAGTACGAACAATCTGTGAATACTATTAGGATTTCCACAAGTGTCCGTGACATTTTGTCCTGTTGCCTCACTTCTATTATTTCAGCTCCTGCCCCATTTGTATCTAAATCAACCGCACATTGTTTGAAGGATTACTATATCATCTGTTTCCAGGAAACTCTCTGAATTTTACATTACCATTTACTTCTGCAATATACCAGGTAGAGTTCTGAAGCTGAGTAGCCCCTCCCCCCTCACAGCATATTGTTTTAACCACCAAACTGGCTGCAAGGACTTTTACAGAAAACTTAGTTTCCTCAATAATTTGAGAACTCTGTTCAGGTCATTTGGGTCTATTTCTGTATTATTTATTTTATTTTCACAGGATCACAGAATGATAGGTGATGGAAGGGACCTCTGGAGATCATCTAGTTTATTCTGGTTTAAAGATTGCATGTTTTAGTACAGAGACCTAAGTCTACACTCCATTTCAAAAGCCAAGCTTTTATTGCTGATATTGCTCTTTGTGCCCTTTTTATTGAAGGTATTTACTTTATTTTCAGGTTGTGAAATGCTTGTAACTGGGAGCAGCTGTATCATGCATACTGCACGCTAGGCACATAGAAAACAGGTTAACCTAAAGTGCAAGTATGCTCTAAAAACGTGGTAACGCTTCCCTGTAAGCAAGCTCCAAGGTGCTTCAAATATTCAGGGACAGTTCTGCCCAAGTGATGTTCTGCGATTGTTATTGTAGGACATCTTTCACCCTCTTTTCCCCTCAAAAATGCAAAGCCAAATCCCATTAATCCCCCAATGAAATTACGGCCAGATGTAAACACTATTCTCATTTTCAGCATATAGAACGTATTACTTCAGTCGTTCCTTTTCCTTTCTGACCAAGCTCATCACTTGTTTATCAAAACAATAATTGTTTAAGTCTCTGTTTATCTACACAACAGCTTCTGGAACTGTACCTGGAAACAACCTCACAAAACATTCGGAGCTGACAGTAAGGTAAATCCATTTACCCTAACGGATATTATATGCTTACAGCCCGTAACCATGCAACCAAATAAGTGTTGTCAGTTTCTAACCACAAGTCCTCATTTATATTTTTAGCTTTTTTTAGAAGACAGGAAAGGTGTGGTCAAAACTGATCAAACAGCGTTTTGCAGAAAAGAGTTCACACATCTGCAAAATGAATTCGCAGTCAATGCATGTTTTCTCTATTTTCTCTAGCACCAGTGCTCAAGACTAAAGAACCATTAAAGCTCTTGGATTCTTAGCACCTTGATTTTTTTTTTTTTTTTTTTTTTTTTTTTTTTGTGGTGTAGTGTTGTTTTTTTT
>VWZZ01000494.1:189553-214360 GCA_013399095.1 Psophia crepitans
TTTTTTTTTTTTTTTTTTTTTTTTTTTGCTTATGAGCGTGCAGCATGGTCTTGTTTTCATCGTGTTCCTCACACACATATAGTCAGCTCCCTTCCCCCTTCTCTGTTCTGTCCTGGAGAGGCCATAACCTGTGGACTTTATGTCTGATGGTAGAGATCACAGATCTCATTACAAACAACAAATTACACTAGCTTAAAGATGACTTATTGTATAGTGTTGTAAACAAAGCCATATTGAACATTAAGAGGCCACTTAAACCCACAATTCTGTATTAGATCAAGTCTTGTTTCTTTCTTCCTATCTTTTTTTATGAAATGTACATCATGATAGAAAAGAGGAGTGCTCCCCCCGAATATAGATCAATTAGAGTTTATGTCAGTCAAATGTAACTGCTGCAATACATTTTTCATAATCTCTGGCACTTCTTTCTGACCACTATTTTCTCTCAAGTCTGAACCAAATTATATGATCTCTTCAGCAATGCACACAGCAATCAGAATCCCCATTGCCATCGCAATACATGGCTTAGGATGCATTTCTGAGAGCAGGGAAATATGCAAACAATAAGATAATACAGGAAAACATGTCCTGGCTACAACTTTTGAATGATTCTATGATGTATTTGTTTTTAACAGATCTATCTTTATTTTATTTGACAATACGAAGCACTGTAAACCCAGCTTAATTAACCAGTTTTACTGAACCAGTATTGTTGAAGCATAGTGGTCAAACCGGCTTTCTACATTAATTTCCATACCTTGCTGCTGCCAGGGTGGCACAATTCACATGCACGTACAGAAAAATGGTTTAATTCAGTATTAAAAGTGATTTAAAAAAAAAGTTAGTCAGTTTTCTTCCACTCAGCTGAAAAGAAACTAGAACTGCATCAATACCAAACTCTCTTTTCAGGCTGATTCCTGCCCTGTCATTGCAGAGACACGAATGCTCTTGCCTGACATTTCAGGAAAGCATGAGAAGAAGAAAAGCTGAGCTGCTGAGTCTGCATGTTACAGGCAGTCAGAGAAGATTAGCTCAACACAAAACATTCAACTTAAGAAACAGATGCAAGATATCTCCCAGAAGTGTTAAACAACATTTTTAAAAAAGGAAAAGAAAAAAAAAATATCTCATTAGTGAACTCGGAGCCGAAGGCTAACACGCAAACAAACCAGGCACGAACAGACGACAGAAAGACTAGATCTATTGGCTCAGTGCATGATACCCCAGCTCTCTCCCTGCCTTTCCCCCTCCCCCTCTGAGACGCACACCAACGAGTGGAAGGGGTGGTGGGGGCCTTCAGGTCATTAGCTCTATCAGTTATTTAGTCCAGTGGAAACGCTGACTCAACAATCAATTCCCTCTTTGTTTGGATGCCCAGATTTCTGTGCCTGTTGTGAAGGTTAATTCATTTGTTGCCCATCTTTCCTGGCACAGAAGTTCTAGGCTTCGCTCAGCCCGTCCTCTTCCTTTCACTTGCTTTTCTCAGATCCACTGACTGACACTATCCGCACTCAAAAGTCAGCAGCCATTAACAGATTTGGTGCTGGTGATAGGTCCTAAGGCACAACCTGGAGGTGGGGGCAGAAGGAACCCCCTGAGAACAGGGCATCCCGACTTGCCTCCTGGCACGGCAGCCAGCACAGCTCAGCCCCGTGCAGCGACAGACGCACCCATTTACCTCTGACCTGAGCCTGCCAGCGGCACGCAATTTCAGAAACCATTTTACAACTCCTCATTGCATCTTCGATTGTTATGTGTGGGCATAAAAGATACAACGGAAAAACTTACTCATGGAAAATTATGAAATAATTGCCTCCTTCCATAGCCAGTCATTACTATGATAAACAAAATGAGCTGTGATAGTAACTCACCTTTACTCTTTAAGATATTAATATTCCATATGCCTTCTTTCCTTTTGAAACAGCATTTATGACTTGCTCGTGATTCACTGTGAACCTATGCCAGTTTACGTCAGAACTTCAGAGATGTTTTTCCCGTTTGCATCTATGCTTGGATTTATTTTCTTTAAATTCTGTTGATGCCTACCTATTCTCTGCAGCTAGATGTAAGCAGATTATTGCATGGACTCTGCTTGCAAAACAAATATATTCACAGTGATAATCTAGGTCATCAATCTTAATCCAGCTAATTTCTGCATGAAGCCCATAACTTCTGATTGAACCACAGTATCTCTACGAAAGAGAAAATCAGTCTGTAAGGGTTGAACAAAGAATCCACTGTCTCCTTTGATAAATTATTCTAACTGTCCATCAGGCTTGCTTAATGTATATCTGTGGCTTAGAGCTCTCTGTCTTGGACGAGCTTGGTTTTGTCCTCTTGAGATAGTTTATTTTACATTTGTTTTGAGGGTCACCAAGACCAGGGTAAGGGGGAAGACCAGTGGCTCCAGTCCGGCAGAGCGCAGAAGGCCTCAGTAACCCGAGCGCTGTCCGAAAGGAGGACGGCAGGGAAGCCGTGGCTGTATAATCCAGATGTTTCTCAGTAACTAGAGACTGCATCAGATTCCACCAGCTTCCTTTTAGCAAGCCGATGATATTTTCCGGGATCTTTCACAGGTAAGAGGTGGTTATATGTGGTATGACAGCAGTGTAGCATAGGTGTCCCTGGTGCTGCAGATGACACCAGGGTAAGCCAAAATTACTGTACGCACGGAGTGGAAGCAAGAAGAGGTCTGAGGGAGCGGCTACGGGAAAGTGTAAGACAGAGTTACCCTTTGTCTTCTAACATGCTTTTTGGTGTCATCTCACACTAGCCTTCTAGTAGGTTTTTGTGGTACAGCTCCACATTCTCACATGCTCTGTGTGGCAGTCAGGACCATGTAAATCTGGGCTGATGTAGCAACAGGCAAACTTTATCACCATACCACATCCATCGCCTCTTGAATCGCTGACTTTGCAGATATCCTGAACTTTCCATTCCCATGAACTCACAGGGTACTGACATCACTGACAGGCGGAAAAGTGCTGATTTAATTCTCTCTTGTGATTTTATTAGAAGACACATGGGGAAGTAAGATGGAGGCAGCCCTTCCCCTTTCTGCCGTACCCTGAGCAAAATCTGCTTCCAGTCACATTGTGAGAGACTTGGTGGTGGTGCGGTTGTGCAAACTCTGCACATCCATCCACAAGGCAGCAACAGCCAACAGCAGACAACTTCCCCTGTTGTAATGACCTCAAGGAAGGATCTGACCCTGGTTTGGGAACCTAAACACGCAAGCAGGGCCTTGTTTATCTTTTCAAATATCTCAGTATCTCAATATCTCAAAATTTTACTTCTAAACAGCTTTAAATTGTTTATTCTCAGCCTTCCCTCTGCTTCTCCCTAAACTCTGAGACAAGTAGAATATAAGAGATACTAATTTATTGAAAACAAGTAAATAAAACTAAAGGACTATACACACAAGCATTTTTTTTTTCATTTAAATCACCAGAATATGTTTCACTAGAAAGCAAATACAACACAAACAACTGGAAAAAGATGGCAGATTAAATTAATTTCAAATGTTGATGTCCTTATAGTTTACTTTTCACATCCTAGTGCATTGAGCAAATCTAAGATGACATTTATGCAGATTATTTATTAGATTATGCCTGATCTAATTGAAAGCATTCTCTAAGACGACAGGAGTCAGAAACCTGGTATCACAAAACCCATGGCTTTTAAGCATCATTCACAATACCTGAGTATATCCATATTTTTCAATACACACTGATAAATTCTTATCACATATCAGTAAGTAAAGTTGTTATGAACTCCTGACTTCAGTACTCTCTGCAAAAACTCCACCTTGTTTAAAACCTAGAGGAAGCAGCATGCAGTGTAAATAAAGATGATGTTTGTGCATCAATATTTAATGAAAATGTAAAACCTGCCAAGCCAAGTCTCAGATCAATGTATTTTTTTTCCAGCTAAAAAGGAGTTGCTATTCAGGTACTGAGTATAAAGCCTCAGGTCTCAATCTTGTTCATTTTGGCTTTACGAACAGATGGAAAAAAGTCTTTTTAAGTTCTCTTCCATTATTAGAACAGGGAAAAAAGGAAATAGAATCGGCACTACTCGGTGACCTTAAACACAAATATGTTGAAATTAATGTTTAGTACATAGCTCATTCCAAAAGGAAAACAAAAAACAAAAAACAAACCAAAAAAAAAACCAAAAACAAACAAAAAAAAAAAAACACAAAAAACAACAAAAAAAAAAAGGAAGAGAAAGCCGCTAATAAATGAAGATATGGAGATTCTGATGAGGTAACAAAATAAAAGTCTGAGAGTACTGGAAAACGTCAAGTGACCCTTTGTGTCCCTACACTCAGCTTTGGCTTCTTTCTTCACTTCTTTTATCCTTCTGCCACTTTCAACTTTTACATTCTTTAATGTTGCTTCCTGTGCTTGGAAGCCTTCCATTCACTGTCAGCCAAACATCTTTTTTGGCTTTCAAGCCCTATTTAAAACCCACTACCTCACTACTGCACCTTTGCTAACCTACCCAGTTTTTATGCATGCCTTCCACTTCCTGAATCTTTTTCATGTCCTAAGTTGTCCAAAGCTGACCCTTGGAAGATCTTCATGCTTGGAGCCATGTTTAATTAATTTAATTACATGTGGGTTTGGTGTTTGTTTGTTTTTGCAAAGCTCAGAAGAACACTTATTCAACCTTCTGAGGTGCTTGAACTTTTCTTGTGGAAGCATTCTGGTACTCACAGCATCTTCCTGAGATATGTTGTTGTGACAATAAGGGCAGAAAGGAACTCAACTGGTGTACATTTTTGACAGGTACCACATTAATTCATCCAGACCAGCTAGTGAGCTTTCTTTCTAACTTCTCCATCATTTTCCAACAAGTCTATTTCAGGATGGGCAACTTGACAGCAGTTACCCTGTGGTATTACCAAAACCTTTACACAGGCTATAAAAAAGATGTTATTTTCTCCTTCCACACCCTTGTCTGTCTTCTACAACCATGTAAGGGAGAGCAAGATTTGCCTCTCTCTCCTCTTCTTCCTCCTACCCATATTAAGTATTTTTACAACACAGCTGAGATAATACCTACAATATGTTGCCAGAAATGAAATACTGCTTTAGTATCCCACAAAGCATTCTTAGAACTTTTCTGTTTTCAATCACTCCACTAAATCTAGTCAGAACACAAAAATACATGGAATAAATGAAACAGTGACACCATGTATGGTGATGGGAACTTAGCAACTAATAAAACTTGAAGAAGAAAAAAGAAAGAAAAGACAAATCTACAGTGCTTTGAACTTGGCAGAGTAGCAATACAAAAGGTCACTGACAAATAATTTCTGTGTAGACTAAATCTCCATTTTTAGGAATGTTATCCTAAAACTTGAAAGAAATGCCAGATGAAATGAACTGAGAGTGTCCCCAAGAATCTCTCTTAACAAGCAAGAATGAAGTCAAAATGAGCTTTTAAAGTTTACACTCTGATAATTCTACAACAAAATATAGTTTGACATACATACTAATAACTTAAAGGAAAGTAAAACTTAAAATAACTGATAAATATAAGAACATTTTAAAAAAAATATGAGATATTCAGTAAAGGCAAGACAAAACCAAAGCAAGCATAGCAAAGCAGGCAGTCAAGAAGTCACCAAAATAGCCAAGGACCTTCATCAAGCTTTCTGTCCTTATCACTCTATGTTCAGGTATATTTTTATGTCGTTAAGGCACAATGAAAGGCACTGTGAAGTTTTCCAGTCGTGCTTTATATCAACCTTTTTTCCAATCTCTGACTCTCAAAAAGATTTCTTCTACTTTGCACTACAATGTATATTGAAAAACATGTGATTTACAGTGCAAAGCACCATATGTGAGCATTCATGAGATCAGAATCTGGTTTATGTCACAGAAGCTAAGAATTTGACCCACTGAACACAAACAAAAGTTTTAATAGGGTCGTCCACAGTTTAATATTGTGAAAGCACGTTCTGATACAAATGAAGTCCGAAGGACTATATTGATGTAGTCTGGTTCATTATTTAGCTTAAGGTTAGGAAGAAAAGTTAATTTACTAGCTTTTAACTGGGGGGTGGGGGAGGAGGAGAAATTCATATATAATGAAATTTTGTTCTGATATAACAGAAGATCTGTGATACATCTTTGATGACAACTGATGGCAATTCTTTTCAAATAGCAACCTCCTGCCTGGACAAGGATTACAAGCAGGTTTTCTTCAGGGCCCACCACATGACACCCCTCATTCCTGCAGAACATCCTGTACTTCTCACCACCATCCCAGCTCTTAGGGAGCAGCTAAAATGTGTTACTACACCTCCAGGCTGCAAAGGCAGCTTGACCAGCCCAGTGGAAGCAGCATGGACGCTCCGCACTCTGGGAGCGGACTTCAGTAAAAACGAATGATAAGCCTCTAAACCATGGCAACACCTAAAATCTTGGCTGATTCATCTCCCCTGCTATCAGTAAAGTCGGGAGCTATAGCATAAACAGAGCACAGACAGCCTCTAACATTTTAAGCAGGGATGATTAGGCCTGCTCTAAATAGATAAGTGTTGAAAACACCGGCAGCTTTGTTTATCGCAAGGCTTTAAACGCTGCCAGCACCTGAGGGGCAAACCAACTGTTAGCAGCACTCGGACAGGTTTGCTGCATTTTCCTGTGCCGATGAGAGTTAGATCTCTAGTAATGTTTGACCCATCTCCCTCAAGCAACATCTGCTGCCGCGTTGGAGAAGAGTTGACAGAGCCCACTGTCCTTTCCTTTAGATTAGACTGGGTCTTTGTTCAGTTTTCTTTTGGTTTTGAGTAGGTCGAGGGAGATCCTCCTCCCCCTCTATTCTGCATTGGTCAGGCCGCATCTGGAGTACTGCGTCCAGTTCTGGGCCCCTCAGCTCAAGAAGGACAGGGAACTGCTAGAGAGAGTCCAGCGCAGAGCCACTAAGATGATCAAGGGAGTGGAACATGTCCCTTATGAGGAAAGGCTGAGGGAGCTGGGTCTCTTTAGTTTGGAGAAGAGGAGGCTGAGGGGTGACCTCATCAATGTTTATAAATATGTTAAGGGTGAGTGTCGGGAAGATGAAGCCAGGCTCTTCTCCGTGTCATTAAGTGATAGGACAAGGGGCAACGGGTGCAAACTGGAGCATAGGAGGTTCTGGGTTAATGTAAGGAAAAACTTTTTCACCGTGAGGGCGACAGAGCACTGGAACAGGCTGCCCAGAGAGGTTGTGGAGTCTCCTTCTCTGGAGACATTCAAAACTCGACTGGACACATTCCTGAGTGATGTGCTCTAGGTGGCCCTGCCTTGGCAGGGGGGGTTGGACTAGATGATCTTTTGAGGTGCCTTCCAACCTTTGTGATTCTGTGATTCTGTGATTCTGTGAACTGACAGCCTATTTATATCAATAGCATGGAAACAACCAACCTATCCCAAATAGTGCTTAAACACTAGAATGCTTAAAAAAGAAAAAAATCCTCCCCTCATTACAAGAACAGAAGTCAGGTCCACTCTTGGGAAACATAGGAGGAGGAAAGCCTCACACCATTTATGAGAAAAACAGATGAGCTGAAGAACTGAAGCAGCCCAAACAGAAAGAGGTCTTCTTATCAGCCTGTGAGGAGGGTCACAATGGATGTTCAAGTACCCACCGGAGCTGCTGGCACCCTGGATGTGGCTTCACCTAGGTGAATACTGTGTTTCCACACAATGACTTTTCTTTCTCATCTTTCATCAGAAGAGGCTGCAAAAGCCCAGCCCAGAATATCTTACGGGTAGATCTTCTGAGTTTCACCAGGAAGTGGCAGACTGAAATCCCCTGCAGAAGGAAACCTGACCCATGTGCTCCATCTAACCAAATTTAGCCATCAGGTTAGCAGTTAAAGGGGGTTCTTCCAGCATCACAGTCAGGGTTTGGGGTAGCTTTTCTCCAGCTGGTGTTCTCTGAATACACACCATGAGTTAGCTGAATACTCACACTTTGGAAGTTGATGCCTAATTTGTGTATTTCAGTGGCTGTTTCAGCCCTGTGAGTTTGTCCGTGCCTCTGAGTGCCCTCAGGTCAGACCTACACCCACTTGGAGAGCCCTACTGGTAGAAACAGACCTGTCTCAACATAAGTGTCAGGCAATGCCAAGTGTGAAGTTCCATGTTTTGGAATTAATTACCTACATTTGCAGCCTATAAATAGCACGTCAGCATGCATTCACTTTCCAAACTCCACAGGAAGAGGGTGAGCCTCTGGGGAGGATGTTCAGATCTTCCAAGATCAAGCTAATCTCTGCTGAAGTAAAGCTTAGGTATACGCAATATAAATGGCCACTAGGTCTTGGCAGGAGGTCAATATCAGGGTCAAAAGAACTATCAGTGAAGGCACATACAGATACGTGCTTTTCTGGATCGAGTATCAGGTAATGCAAAGAAAGGGATCTAGTTAAAATAATTACTGCGTAAGATGCTCATGACGACAAGCCCATTTCAATTCTGTCACACTACATATTGTTTAGGATGTCACGTAAGCTAATGTAACAGTTTCTTAAGCTGAAAGTTTTCAAGCTACAGTCTACGTATTCTGCATAAGTTGTTACCAGTATCTTTAACAAGTAGCAAAGGAAACTGCTTATTGACAGTCAGCTTAAATCGACTGTGCAAGACCTACGCTGCCAGCGCACAAACAGAGGCTGAAAACGTTTCACATGGGTGACTGCTCGGGATCACAGGCAGGAGGGTATGTTCAATCTGACGTTTCAAAATCCACTTAAAAGAAGTTCTGACTGCAAATGCTGAGGCTCAAGGTATTTATTAAATCCATTGAGCAGAGAAGACTGTGTACTCAAAGGAAGTATTTTTAAGCATCATCACTAATGAGATTGCCACAAAACTTCTAAGCACAAAGAAATTAAACAGTCACTCAATCAGTGCAGAGATGCCTAATTAAAACATGTTTACACAGTAAAACCTGCATATTAAGATTAGTTTTAAAAACAATTTTTCTTCCAGCAAAGGCCACTAGTAGAATAAAGGCATTTTTGACAGTCAAGGAGGATGGATGCTGGCCCTATGTATTTTGTCAGCCACAAAACCCCGTGCAGAATGCCAACAAGGCTGCATGCTGTCCTTACCTAACCTAGAAATGCCATTTAAGTCAGGTTTCATTTTCTTTGCACTTCTGTACTGGCCCTATTCAGTGATTTCAGCTATTGTGTTCATTCTGCCTCAAAGTTGTAAATATGGAGTATGTCCTCCCCCTCCAATCTGTTCTTTCAGTTAAACCTTCATTTGGGAGTTCTGTTTTAACTTTCTTCTTCAAGATTGAAATTTTAAGCTTTTTCTTTCCCACCAGCACATAAATGTATCACACATATTCAACTTTAAGCTGCACTGATTTAAAAGTAAATAAGTCCTACTACATAAGATGGACAAAACTGACAAAAATACACTGATCATTAGCATTCATTTTATCAATGTGACACAGCTGTCATTATTTTGCCGTTGTATGTCCCATTTTACATACGACATTATATTTCTACAGAATTTCATGTTCAGAAGAGTATTAGATTTGCTTTACCATTGCGTGACTGAAGAGGCTGCACAGTCTTGGTGTATTGGCCTTGACCCCCTAAAGCCTTTGTTCAGGTTTAAATGTTTACACATTTGAATTGTGATAGTTTCCCTAACTTTCTGTAAGTCAGCACTTAAGCTACTGACATACTTCTTGGGAGTGTGTCCTGGTTTCATCTGGGATAGAGTTAATATTCTTTCCAGTAGCTGGTATAGTGTGGTGTTTTGGGTTTCGGATGAGAATAGTGTTGGTAACACACTGATGGTTTTAGTTGTTGCTAAGCAGTCAAGGACTTCTCAGCTTCTCATATTGCCCTGTCAGCGAGAAGGGAGGGACCACCCAGGAAGCTGGGAGGGGGCACAGCCAGGGCAGCTGACCCAAACTGGCCAAAGGGATATTCCATACCATATGATGTCACGCTCTGTATATAACTGGGGAGTGGGCCAGGGAGAAGTTCAGCCTGAGAACTAGCGGAGTATCGGCTTTGGCTAGTGAGAAATTGTGCTGTGCATCACTTGTTGTTGTGGCTGTTGTTGTTGTTGTCTTCGTTTTCCATTCTATTAAACTGTCTTTATCTCAATCCACAAGTTTTACCTTTTTTGTCTTTTCAATCTCCTCCTCCATCCCACTGGGGCAGGAGGGGAGTGAGTGTATGGCCGTGTGATTGTTTTAGCTGCCTGCCATGTTAAACCACAACAGAGTGGCTCACAAACAGACATAGAAGAGCAGGTCCTTGGCAGAGAACATATCCCAAGAACATAACCTGTATTGTTCACCATTGTAACACCTAATAAATCACCCAGTTCTGGAGACTCTCATGTAACTGAGGAGATTCCGTTACCAACTCCCATGTTGAGACCTCCACCATCTGGATAGAACCCAAGTGCTCCTTTCCAATTTGAGAATATAGACCAACTATCTAACATTTCACCTAAGAGCCAAACTCACAATCCAACTATGTCTGTGTAGGATGCAGCTCCAACTACCGCCATAATTTCGACATACCTTTTCTCAGGAAAAACACCCACAATAAATATGAGCAACTGCACTTCTGCATGATCTTTTCAAGCACAGTTTCATTTACTCAAAGAAGAAAACAAAGATAGTCAGAGGTTGCTTTATAAGTAGCAGATCTAAATACAGGATTTCTACTCCCATTCATCTTGAAAGCCCTGAGGGCCCAGCAGTCAGCAAGAAGACAGGAATATTTCCTTTTCCTTCACACTGCTATTGCAGACAATTTCTCCTTAAGTAGGCCATTAAAAATGAAAAAGTATATGTGTTTACTTTAGCTCCATCTGTTCTAAACCTTCTAGTCTGTCTGTCAGACAAGACCCATCGGATGACCACAAAACCCTGCTGGACAAATCTGTTGACCAAGTACAGTACAGTTCTGTACAGTTCTACTTAATTTCATAGAAGTTAACTCCTTCCTCTGCAACTACGATGTTCCAGTTAGCTAAACAAACCAACCTATACAGATAATTCCACTGAAATTTTAGGTCATTAAAAAAGTGAAACACCATGGGAAAACAAAGTATGACCATAGAACCATTACAGATGAAACAGTTGTAGTCTGCAGCTGACTTGTGTATACCTTATAACCATAACCAGTATCAATTAAATATACATATAGCTAAATACACAAATCATCACAGATATGTGATGATTATACATTTGTACTTGAAAACCCAATGCAGAAAAAACCTCAAGAATATACGTGACTATTGTAGACACTAACATAAAACTGAGACCCCAAAGGGGATTTCATAAGCCCAGTGATAGAAGCAGCAGTTTATATGGTACAGTGACAGTTCTCACAAAGGAGGACTGCTTATCCCATTCAACTGCTCTATTGTACTTACGGAGGAACTGCCAATCAACCTTTCTTTCTTTAAAAATGGTAGGAAAGGTAAAAGAAGACACAGGTTTCTTGCAATAGCAAAGAATGTGCAGATCCAAGCTGCTTGCTTTTTTTCACGGGGAATTGATCTCAGTATTGCTGTGAAATAGCAACAATGCAAAAGAATTTGGGAAGTGGCAAGCAACTGAGCGTATGATGTAGCCCACTTTACTTTGTAATTCCCTTATCTAGATGAATAAGAATGTATAACTTCAGAATGGGCTTTAAAAAGCAGGTTGGCAAGTGCTAAAGGTATCCTATTCAAGAATTAGGGATGCAGAACTCTGAGTGAGACATATTACTCTTCAGATGAAAAATACAATGGTTTTGCCTGCCAAGTTATCAATAAAAAATGGTCCAATTTTATAATGTTATTTGTAAAGCTATTTTTAACACATCATGGTGAGAAATATTTTTCATTGTCACTGAACTATTGTTTCCATGGAAATTTTCTCACTAACTCTGGTTTTATTTACCCATACATAGAAGAACAATTCTTTTAATGTCTGGTTATATAGTTACAATCTATTCAGAAATCTCACTGAATTCCTTAGTGGTTCTATAGACAGGGAAGGAGTGAAAGAGCAAAAGAAAAGAGGGAGGGAGGGAGGGAAAGGAGAAAGGCAGGAAAAGAAGAAGAAAGGGAGGGATGCCTTCTGCTTTTGAATACAACTGATTAAGCTCCAAGTCCCTCCTGTAATCTCTTCCAAAGAAAAAAAAAACAAACCACACTACAGGTGTGACTATAAGTAAGCAGTCTTCTCTGTCCTAAAGCTATACATGGAGAGTAATCCACTTAGAATTTAAAAAGCAAGCAAGTAGGCAGTGGCTGGAAGAAAACATTGAACCAAGTAAGCAATGAGATCCTGAGATTCAAGAAAAAGCAGAAATTAAAAGTGAAGCCTTAAAGACAGGAAGGTCACAGAACTGATCTAAGGTGTATCAAGCAGACCTTTGCATAAAGGCTTGGACCCTTTCCTCCTTAATCTGGTTTTCTTTACTGAGCCTGAAAATTCTGCAGGTTGACAAGTTCCTAAGACTATGGGTTTCAAGGACCTGCTATGCCTTGAAGTGCTGTAGAGTGAAGAATGATGGTACTGGCATGGTTCAACCACCTCAGCAAAGGGTTAGGATTCATTTGTCATACTCATTCCAAAACCTGGGAGAAGAAAACTCCTTATCCTGGCCAGAACTATGTGGTAAGCATCCTAAACAATGGTGTGCACTGCTATACCTGTATAGCAAAGTCTGTTCCTTCATACGCACTGATCAGTCAGGCTGTGTCTTGTGCAACTGAAAGGCTGGGGCAAGGGTGGGAAATTCTGCCTGGGAACATTTTTAATAACTTAAAACACAGGGGTGTTACACTGAGAAAACAACCGTATCAGGCCAGGGACACATAAGCTATTACAAGATACATTTCTACGCTTCCCTAACTGCAAGTTCTTACCATTTACTGTGTTGAAGAGCTTCAATTCAGATGGGCTTTCCATATTTCTTTTTTTTGCCCAGGATCACCCATCACACAAAACACTTTATTTAAGAAGTCATCTAAAAGGGTTTCCAACAAGACCTATTAGTACTTTGGCAATTCAGAAAAATGACTGAGAAAGTATGGATATTTTTTTTCAAATTAACAAGAAAATGAAAGAAGAAATTAAATGAATCAAAGACAGTATATCACAAAACAAGTAGCTTGAGAAGTGCTATTTAAATCAGAAGTAGTATTTCACAGGTAGATAGTAAGTGTCCTAATCTGCATGTAATGAAAGTACTAAGGTCTCCTGAATGAGACTTCTTTTTTTTCTTTTCTACTTTAAATATACGATGAAAAGTGACAGGCCCAGTGTTTGTGCGGGAATTATGAAGCGTGCTGATTTGTTAAGCATGTAATAATGAGGTTATAAATTCCCAACATGCTGACAGAAATTTAGGTGTCCGAAAAAACATTGCAGAGATGTGGCTATGAGTTTTCCCTTCAGCTTCTTCTTTCATTTATTTTTTTTCCTATGATAACTGAACATATGGAGATTAATTTAAGTGTGGGAGTGACAGTGTGGATGTCTAATTAATTGCCCTAGAAAATAAAAAATGTTTCTGCCTTACTCATCAAGGCCATTTGGCTGAAGTGGTACTTTATATTATCAAAATCTGGATGTAATATGGAGCATTTGATGTAAAAACCGAACAAGAGGCAGAAAAACTTAGTTAAGAACCTGGCTTAGCCACTTGCCAGGATTTCGAGCTGGTGTAGGTAAGCTGTGCTGTCACATATGTGTGTTGGTTACTGCTTGTCAGCTACTGAAGGACTGCAAATACAAACAGGTACAAGAAAGAGAGTGATGAATTTATAAATAAACACAATGATATGGTCAAATAGACAGACAGGCCAGTTTTCCTTCTCACCATGAGCAGAGGACGTTTTCAGAAGAGGTAAGGCTAAAGCAGAGTGTGGTTTGTTCCCCTCATAAGCCTCAGATACTGGATTTAGGTTTCTAAGATTTGGGGCTTTACGCCTTGTTAATTCTGGCCTTATTTTTTTCCAAGTATAGGTTCCCCCATAGCATAAACAATCTGGTGGGTAATTTTAGAAAAGCATTTCCTGAAAGCACTTCACATAGTGCCATGTTTCCTACACAAGGGTTTTTTGCCTGAAGAAGTGCTGATGGACACTGTCACTACACTGTGTGCGAGTCCCCTCTTCTGAGGGGAACACGCTCAAAGGATTTTCAAGCTGTTACATGAGAGAAAGATGTTTCATGGACCAAGTTGATCCGACAACAACAAGCCAGGAGAGAACGTCTCTGAAACACGCATCGAAAATACGCAGCGGTGTCTGTCAGACAGACGCAATGCTGATGTAGGAACTCGGTTGTGCCACAGCACTTCAGACCGTTATACAAGTGGTGCCTGGCTACAGATTTGATGAGTAGACACTGTACTACAGACAGAACTCTTGAAAGACTACATAACTTAGCAGTGAGAGACCGCATAACTTAGTAGTAAAAGACCACATAACTTATTTTGTAAGTCAGGTATGATTAAAGGAAGACAACCATCCATCAAAAAGAGAAACCTGAATACTTTTCCTTTAAAGTGTCTCACCATTATCCTGCAGAGGCATAACCCTCGTAGGTTTATACTGGCTATGAAAGACAATTTATATCCTATTCAAGTCCTCAGAGGCAACACTATTTTTTCTCCTATGTTTTCCTTTTCCAAAGGACATCACCCAACAAATCAAATGTTTTGAGCCTTGCTAGCCTGACATCAAACATCCAGAGTTCAGGAGAACACTTAAATGTGCATTAAACAAGAGGATAAAAGAGTGTGATGAAAAGGCAAATAGTTTCGCCTAAGAATTGGCAGCAATTGGTGGACAAAAAGAAAATGATATGTCATGGAAATCTTTCGTATGAGTAAAGCAAACTGTTTAATTGCAAGGTAATACTATCATTAAATAGGGAGTAGCAATTATACCAAACTATATTCATAAAAATATATCCCTGTTATTACCTTGTAAAATGAAATTTAATGAGTGAACAATATATGAAACTTAAAGCCTACCAAAGGACAACAAATATCTCTTTGTAGATTAGATTTTAGTTTTAAAAATAAGGATTGCAAACTTTATTAAGGAAATTAGAGTTTTAAAATGTAGAGAACAAACTGATCTTATACACTGTTGATGCATATTTTTTTTCACTATATCCTCTGTTTCTCAAAGCAATATTAAACCCATTGTTAGGATAAATGTTAACTACAGAGGAAACGACATATCAGGGAAGACAAGAATAAAATGTGGGTAACTTTCCCCCAGCTGTTCTTTAGATTGTTAGAAGCTTGACTCTGCCATGCTCATTCTGGATTAATGTCTATTTATTTGTTTACCTACTACACTGGTACTCTCCAGAGCTCATTTTTCTCAAAGTTGTTGCATTGATAGTCCATTAGAAGGCTGTTCCCTTTTTAACCACAATAAAAAAGTTAGCATATTGTCTTTTCAGTGCAGATGAACATAACTTTAGCTCATCTGAATCTTCACAAACTTTCAATATGTCTTCCACAGTTTACACCTTTAACTCCTCCTTGCATTTGATTTTGATAACATGAAACTTCTCTTTCTTCAGGGAAGCTTGACTATCTTTTAAACTTACTTTTGGCTTCGTAATCAGATAACTAGTAATTAATGCATAGAATGTATCATAGTATAGGAACACTGTAGAAGACTAAAATAAAAGCACCAAATACTAAAATTATTTTTCGAAGACATTTAATATATAACAAAATATGATAACTATTCTGTAATGGTTGTATTAATTAAACAGATCCTGCAGTCATCAGCTAAATGTACATAATCTAGAGATAACAATGGAAAAGCAAGCCAGAAATAGAGAACAAATAGGCATTATCAGGAAGGAAGAAGTATTGTATAAGAAGCATAAAGAAACCTCATGAGTCATGTTTTAAAAGAAAATAAACTAAAAAGTAACTCATGTGAGTAAAGCCAAGCAGAAACATACTATGCCATTGATGATTATACAGATTATGGTATAAAAAATGCAATATCTGTCTTAAACATATGTTGACATACATTAACATCTAACATACGTTAGATAAATTTGGGGTTATTATCTCTTATTTAGCTGATGGTTCAAAATACAGACTAAAAGGAATTGGAATGCATCTGAGTGCATTTTATATGATTAGTTATTTGTATTTTTATGGTCAATTAGTTTTTAATTCCTGTACACTGATAGAGTACCTCTAAAGACAGCCCTGAAAAATAGGAGATGGCTAGATTGCACGAGTCCACAAATGAATACCTAAGATACAGTGACTGAGAGGTTCACACTTTAGATCCATTACCTCTCTGATTTTTCCTTACTCTGAGGAATTAATAAATTAATAAATGTCTTTCAACTGTACCAGGCAACATATACAAAGTGGTAGCTGAGTAGGGATGTGTAATTCTCTTTCTTCCTCCCTCCCTCCTACCACTTCTTGAAAGAGTTGAACACTCAGCAAAGTCATTCATCCTTTCCACACAGTGGGAGAACTGGGAAAAAGGTAAAACCTGGGAAAAGTACAACAAAATAAATTAGACTTGCCCAGCGGTTTCTATTTTAAAAATACTTGCTGATTGTTGTAACCCTGCTGAAAATGATGCTACGAGGCTTCAGATCAGGTACTTCTTTGATGTATTTCAGGAGTGCAATAAAGTTGAAATATATTAAGAAAAAAACATTCCTTATTCTCATAACAATGGAAAATAAGTGCACATGTTTAAATTTTCAAAGGAACAGACTGGAGTTCTGGCAAATGCTTTTTAATATTGCAAATGGAAAACAATGACCATACTGAGAGAGATACAGAAACTCCCTGATACAATGCAAACAATATATTTTCATGAGTTCCTTCAGGCAGTTTATGTCCTAAACCTGCAAAGACATGTCGAAGTTGAACTTAATCTACATATATGTTTCTGTTTGGAGCAGAATAACGAAACAGAATAATGAAAACCCCATATTTGATACAGGTATGAGATATATATCACACCCATATCTTTCTCTCACTTCATTTTATTTACTTTTGTCAACCGTAAAACCAAAAATAAGAGTACATTCCAATGTGTGGAACAGATTGAAGAGAAAATGGAAATACTGTAGTAAACTATTCAAAAATCTCACCCCTCCACCTCAAAACAAAAAAACAAAAAACAACCAAAAAAAAGAGGCAAAAAAAGTCTATGTTCTTACCTATTCTGCCAACAAGAAACCCCATACACCAAAAGTACTGCCGTATGGGATAAGAGTAATGCTGTAGCTTCACCACTGAATTTCCTGGCATTATGGGTTTAAGAAAGGTACTTTATCTTAGCTTTAGTTGTCTTCCAATTTAATGTTTCATGTAGTTTTTTATCTAACTTAGAAAAGAGGAAAAGATCAGGGAAAAATAAAACCTTATCTGCACAATACTATCTGTTTTCTGGCTTTAGAGGTCTCAATTAACTCTTTCTGTTTCCATTTCTCGTGGCTAATGTCAATTGTTTACCATAAGAGTTCTGGCTCCTTTAAAAAAAAAGAATCAAGTTTTGCAGTTTCCCTATCAAACCACCAGACCTCCTAACTCTTTTCTAAAATGGGTATTTTTATTTGTCTCCTCAGCAAAATTAAAATAGGTGGAAATATGCATGAGGAAAAGATCAGTAATAAGGAAAGGAAAGGAAGAATTTTGCTTTAGGTAACAAGTTGGATTTTCTAATACCAGCAGAACTTATGGCCATTTTACTGGTGGTTTATAATTTTAAAATTTTTATTATTTTTGCTAAATGTAATACTGGTTTAGATTTTTAGCTGGACATATCTTTAGGTCACAGCTTCCTTCTAAAGCAAGTTCTCTTTATGTATACATACTTATCTTTTTTAATTTATTTATACACACTGACACTATATTTTTGACAGGAATTCTCGACACCTCCAAGTGCTAACATTTCCCTGCACTTCGGCAGAGCATCGCGGACTTCAGCATAAAGGTGGGAGGCAGACAAACAGCCAGTGATTAGAAAGATCAAAGCTTTAGTCTCAGTGTCACTCAATTCTCAGTGTCATTTTCAAAATAGGCTGTGATAGCACTGGCAATTTGACACTGCGTCTCAAACACTGTTCTTAAGAAACTCCAAGCACTACATCCAGTATGGGACCCGCACTCTTTTTCTGCCCATGGCCGGCTGGTCTAGCTGCAGAGTACACAATCTCTTGGGAGTTTAAGCTAAACCTAGTCTATCCAGACCACAACCAAACAACTCAGAGCAATTCAAGCCAGGAGCCGCGTCCCGCAAGGCTTCCGCACCCCAATATCCCTTTCTTTACAGACTGTTCCACTGGACTCAGACATATTTCATCTATGTCTTTACTTAAGATCATGTCATTTACCTCATAGAGATTAATCACCTGAATTTAAGTTTCTGTGCTTTAATTACTAAAAGTTGTTAGCAAAAGTTGCACTAATTAAACAAGTTGTGTTCATTAAAAATCACTGGCAATGGATAGTTTTAAAACCTGGTTCTTCTAGTGTAGTTCAGCGGCCACTTAAAAGTAATATCTAGTAAATTAAGAGAGTCCAGAAAATCCCACAGTCTGAAAGAGAAGTTCTTCTCACATACCCACTGTTAACGTTCTAAGAGTTAGACATTTAAATTTAAACTACACACCCTTGTCTGCCTCCAGAATTAAAGGAGATATATAGGCAACTGCAGAATTATCCCAAACATTAAACTTAGAATGACATATATGGCCTTCTGGAGGCTGCAGCTTCTCACCATTGACTATAAAAGGAGCCTCTGGTTACTCATACAGGGCTAGTAGATGCCCATACGAGGACAAACGAAACCCATCCTACTGACAACAGGAGGAACACCACACACGAACAGCAGAAACTGCAAATTCATCATCTGGTGCATTAATTCCATGGGGTGTTCTTGGGAGTTTGTTTTGGTTTGGTTTGTTTGGCAGGAAGTGTGGGAAAGATGTTACTTGGGAAAAAAAGCTAAACCAATGGAAAAGTGAAGGAGAGAGTACATAAAAGGGAAAGAGGCAAAGGGAGTTATGCGAAGGAACAAAGCGGGTGTGAGAGTGTGGTTCAGCACTTCAGCGCAGGGCTGGGCACTTCCTAACGAATGATCTCTAGAAGTTCTCAGATGCCTACCTTGGCTATTTCTGAAACTGCACCACTGTGTGACTGAATCCTTGATTGGTTCACCTCTGCATTTTCCCTATGTACAGCAGAGAAACATGAACACTTGGATCATCGTCATTATAACACAAAAGTCTCCCCTCTAGTATTTTTAGTCCAGAGCAGACGACAAGGAGAGGTGATTCTAGCTGAGCTTGACTTAAACCTCCCACACTCCAGTGCCATCAAAAGTCCTTCTGCAGTGACCTGTAGAGCGAGTATTCCTGTAGAGACTGATTCGTTAGCAAAGAGTAAACGTGTTTTCAACGCATATAGCCCAAAACTGCACAAGTGCGCTCAGATGGTGGTTCTCAGATGGCTTGGACCAATGGATTATCACCAGCCCTTAAAGTTTTTAAAGACCATTATGTATGCTGTCAAGGACATCTCATATATTTACTCCTCCTAACAGTATTCCCACAGACGGGCTGTGGGCCCTTTCTGATGTCCTGGTGGGCTGCTCCGAGTGTATGGCTTGCAGTTCAAAACCACTGCTGGGGCCTGGGGCCTTGAGCGTGAAAGGTGCCGAGAACTGGCTGGAACCTCGAAATGGACCTGATTGTTTTAAACATCAAACTGAGTGAAAGAAACACAAAAGATAAACACATTTAAGATTTATTTTAAATCTAAAATGGAAAAGATCTAAAAGCCTTTTAATGGGCAGTCATTTTTAAATTCCTTTTAGCAATCCAAGATATTTTTAGCAACATAGGTGTCAGGTTTAGTGATTATTAAGCGTGTGCAGCTCTCACTGAATCCAGTCAGAACTGAAGATAACAAAACTGTCAAAGTTTGGACTGCTGTCATGTGCAAAATATTTTTATATATTTTAATCCACTTCTGTCCTAAACCACATTGCTTTTACTGCTGCATAACACGTTGTAGCCTGAAAATAACCTACAGCGGTCCTGTTACTGTATGTGCCCAGAACGTGATATACTAACTCTGGTGGTTCGATGCAAGGCTGCCATGTCATCCAACAGACAAAAGAGAACTTAGGCAGAGGAAAATCCTATTGATCTTTTCTACTAGAACATAATAGGAATAGAGTTGATGTCACAAGGACTTGTTTAATTTTCCTCATTTTTATGAACTAGTAAGCAACATTCTAAATTGTTTTTTAAAGTTTGTTCCTACTCATCTTAATATTTATAGTTGTAGTATGACAAGAGAGACAATGCCCTAGTCAAGACCTTCTTCTTTTCACTGCCCATAATCTACTCTTAAGCACTCTGAGTATACTTGATTTTACATATACGCAAATATAAACATTTTATGTAATACTTTCACTATAATTTCTACCACTATGTAGAGTGATTTGTACCACTGTGAAGCATGATTTATTTTAAGGCTTTGATGCTAGATATTTTATAACCACACCTTTACATAGATATCAAAATTTTGATCTTGATAATCTTCAGATCTGTTATTTGCAATCTGGAAATTATTATTCCTGAATAAGGCTCACAAGGCTAAGCCCAGAGTTTTAAATTATGCATGTGAAATAGGTTATTATTAATATTTTTAAATGCAATTTTAGGTAGGTGGAATATTTTTCTCAGTATCTTAAAAACAGCCAAGATGATTTAGAGCTGTACCTGATCAATAAAGAAAACAAATCATTTATTGAAATCTGTTCTGGTCATTGTTTATAATTTGAATGATTAATTCTTGATTAAGGTAGTGGGAACAAGGTAGTGCATTTTTTCTGATACTCCTCCTTGAAGGAAATGCAGAACAGGAGCTATTAGCTCTAATGACTCTTAAATGTTTCAAGACCATCTTGAGCAATCGCCAAGGGGCAGAAATGCTAATGTTTGCTGAAGGAACCTAAGGCTTAACTGAATTATCTATTTTCTTATCCAAAGGACTTCGAAGCAGCATTGCTAAGAGACAATCTATTGTCCTCCTCAAGACAGTTACCCAGCACTGATGAGAGAGAGGAGCGGCTACATTTACTCTTCCTAAAACTGATTTTTGTGAGTCGGGACCGTGACTCAGACTGGTCAGTGATGTTGGTGTTAGCCTCAGAGAGAGAGAGGTTGGTTACACGTGTTGCTTCTTATCTTGGGCAGGGGAGGAAAAACAAACAAAACCCTTGTCCCTTGATTACAGAGGACAGGATCACAGCATTACAATTTATGAACCAGGTATTCAGTCAGCGTGACTTGGTACAGGCCCACGAAAAAGAGTGAAATCAATGAAGCTTCAAAAACTAACATCAGCTGACAAGAGGCTCTCAGCGGTACGACCACACATGAGGCAGGTTCAGCAGGGAAGCCGTAAAAAGCAATACAGCTAAAAGCACCCACAGTAGCACAAATCAAATAAACTAACACTTCTTATTTCAGTGCAGAAGTGTACATACCATGAACCCCCAAAAGCACTTTTGCACCTCAGTAAGCGTAATGGATACTGCCACATTTTGAGTCTTGGGCTACTAGGTGAGCTGCCTGACCAATCCATATCCATACCAAGGACAGGCACCGAGAGCTGGTGGCCAACAGCACCTCCAGGGAGACAGCAACAGCAGTGTCAGTTTTTAACAAACCCTCCCAGAGAACTGGACCAAATTGCTTCCAGGAGAGCTGGCTTAAGGCTTTGGCTGTCCTTTAGGAATTCAACAATGAAGCAATAAGGGTCTGGCTGTGGAAGAGAAAGTGTCAGCCTCCAAACTGTGCAATGTAGGAAAGGCCACCACAGCGGAGGTAGCTGGGTGCTCACTCTATGTATTTTTGAGCTCTTCTAGTACGCTATTTGTAGAGTAACAGCACACATTCATTCACTGGTCATTTCTCACTTTCTAAAAGGCAGCCATGGTCATACTGTCTCATCACATCCAAGTAATTTAATTGGTCAGATTCTCTGTCAATTCCAGGATTTTGCGCTTTGTTATTTTTTTTCTTTGCATCTAGATATTACACCTTTGTTCATAGAATATCTTTCCACTCTTTCATCTAGCCTGCAGCAGTAATGCTTCTGTGCTGTGCTGGCATCTGAAAGGAACATGTAAAGAGGAAACGATCATAGAATCATAGACCCATAGAATGGCTTGGGTTGGAAGGGACCTCAAAGACCATCTGATTCTAACCCCCCTGCCATAGGGAGGGATGCCACCCACTAGACCAGGCTGCCCAAAGCCCCATCCAACCTGGCCTTGAACACTGCCAGGGATGGGGCCTCCATAGCTTCTCTGGGCACCCTGTTCCCACTGCCTCACCACCCTCACAGTACAGAATTTCTTCCTAATGTCTAATATAAATCTATCCTCTTTTAGTTTAAAACCATTGCCCCTTGTCCTATCATTATCTACCCAAGTAAAGAGTCCCTCTCTTTACATAAGAAGTCCACTGTATTTTTTTCTGATATATTTCAAATATAATATATATGGAAAAGTGATTTGTGAAATGTGTTGCTTCTCACATGTATTTTTTATTTCTTTTTTATCTCTTACCCTCCTGATCCTGCAGTATGGCAGTAAACATAAAAAAATAAACAAAAAATTTGTGAGGGATGTGGAATAGAGAAATAAAAAATAATCAAGCATTTTAAATTATCCTATGCATTCACAAGAGGAAACAGATTATGCACAAATACCAAGCTCCTGAACAGTGAAAAGAAAGAATTTTGTGCTGATAAAAATGCAAATGTTTACAGATAGGCTTCTTTCCTAAGGGAGGGGTAGATGATTTCAGGATGAATTGAGTTACATTGTTCTGTTTCACAAGGTCATTACTAAGGATGCATGGGTGGATGATTGAGCAAGTTGGCCATCATGACACCTACAAGATGAGCAAGAGGTCAATTGTTTACTTATCTAGCTGGCTGTCTGGTCTTTTAGGCAACAGACTGGTCTGGTAGGATTCGAGATACTGGAACCATCATGAGATGTAACATCCACAGCACTGCAGGCATCAGGGCAGGGACCCAGCATGGAGAACAGGAATCTTCTCCATGGTGGAAAGTGGTCAAACAGTAGTACTGAGCTGAGAAAGCTGACTGGGAGAAGTGTGGCTGGTGTGGAAAATGTTTGTCCCTGCAAACCTGGTGAAAGCTTTGGACACTCATCTCTCCGTGCTCACACACATTCTCCCAGCTTCTCACACTTTCTCCACTCCAGTTTAATCAAATTTAATTCATTGGCTCAGTTTGAACAGGATCAGCACTAACAGGATAGCCAGTTTCAAAATGAAGTAAGGTTTAGATAGATGCACAACCTAGGAAAAGTCTGCTTTCTACTTTCTCTTCTCAGATCAAGCCCATCATGCAATTTTGCCAAAAGACCCCTGTTTCATACAGGATAGTGAGGTGATGACTCAGACCTTGGTCGCCTCACTCATTTTTGACCAAATATTGTAAAGATCCAAGCACTCCAGTTCATACGCTTTATGTTAAAAGTCTTGCAGCAAGTGGATCAGATTCAGGCAACCCACTTACATTCCCTGTGACACATTTTCTGCCTCTGTTGAAATGTAGGATACTCCTGTTGTTAGAGCGTTGGTCACAGAATGAGTTGAGTTATTGTCACCGATTTGTCAAGTCTGGCCTTTCCAAACTGTCTGCAAAACATGCTGAATTTTCCTGAAATGGTAACGTTTCCTCAAAAGTTAAATGCAATATCTCCAGAAATATTCCTTTGTGCATCTCAGTTTCGCTTGCTTTATAGGCTTGGTGACCTACACTACATGGAATGTTTTCTGTTAGTCAGTTACGTGTCCTAACCTTTAGAAATAGGGGGAGTGTCTGTTTCTCACCAAAAAACATGAAGAGTGTTGTAGCTGGAGAATTAATTTGGAAAACATTTTGAAATCCTCAGGGAGAAGATTCGGTAGAGCTAGAAGAAATTTCTTCTCACTTTCAATGTGTTGCGTGTTTTTATGTTATCCTCATGTATCAGTGCAAGCGGAACGGTTTTGTGCCTTGAAAAATGTATCCACTTAGTGAATTCTACCATAACAGTATCCCAAAAATTTAATGTTGATATGTACCCCTCCCACCTTTGCTTCCTCCTGCAAAGAAAATAGGCTATTATTCCCATTTCATAGACAAAGAACCGAAGCACAACCTTCCCTCAAGACAAAAGGAAGCAGGTACAGACATGTACCCCAACTGCAATGCGTTGAGCACATCGTCTCCTCCTCAGCCGTACCAAAGCTGATTTTGTCTGCCTGAGAGCGAGGAGGTATGACAGAACTGTGCAGAGCACATCTGCCAGCCTTACAAAGCTGTATCGAGAAATGCAGTTTCCAAGTGCCTGGGGAAGCCTCGCTGAGCCACAGCGATCAGTGCAGAGGAGGGTGCTGAACTGCTGACAGAATGTAAGAGAATTCGGTCTATATGTGTTCAGATAGTTTTACATTCTCCTCCTGGGGAAGAAACGCAAGAAATCGCCTCAATAGAACAGTCTGCAGGATTGCTTACCTCACTATTTTGATTTTTCAATTGACCTCTAGAAACGGAGAGGTAAGGTAGTATTTTTAGCAACATCCGAAATGGGCAGGAGCCAATTACTGCTCACAGTCTTTTTTTTTGATTGCCTCTCTTGAGCGAGAAGAAAAATGTAACAGGCGTTCAGGTACGAAAGAGGCAGCGAAGCTCAGGCAAGCCATGATAAC
>VWZZ01000495.1:0-10539 GCA_013399095.1 Psophia crepitans
GACTAGATCTTTCAAGGTGCCTTTCCAACCTCTCAGATTCTGTGATTCTGTGAAAAACAGTGTGACCAGCAGGTCAATGGAGGAGATTGTGCCCCTCTATTCTGCTCTTGTGAGACCCCACCTGGAATACTGCGTCCAGCTTTGGGGTCCCCAGTGCAGAAAAGACAAGGAGCTGCTGGAGTGAGTCCAGAGGAAGGCCACAAAGCTGATCAGAGGGCTGGAGCACCTCTCCTATGANGCTGGAGCACCTCTCCTATGAAGACAGGCTGAGGGAGTTGGGGTTGTTCAGCCTGGAGAAGAGAAGGCTCCAGGGAGACCTAATTGCGGCCTTCCAGTACCTGAAGGGGACCTACAGGAAATCTGGAGAGCGGCTGTTTACAAGGACAGGTAGAGGTAGGGCAAGGGGGAATGGGTTTAAACTAAAAGAGGGGAGATTTAGATTAGATGTTAGGAAGAAATTGTTTCCTGTGAGGGTGGTGAGGCAGTGGAACAGGTTGCCCAGAGAAGCTGTGGCTGCCCCATCCCTGGCAGTGTTCAAGGCCAGGTTGGATGGGGCTTTGGGCAACCTGGTCTAGCAGAGGGTGTCCCTGGCCATGGCAGAGGAGTTGGAATTAGATGATCTTTAAGGTCCCTTCCAACCCAGGCCATTCTATGAATCTATGAGATTGAAAAGTAATTACAGATAAGTCAAGGAGTAGAATGAATGGATTTGCCTGCTTTTTTTTTTTGTTTTGTTTTTTAGGGTCTTCTGAGCCTGCTGAGGTGTTTAACTTGCTAAATTAAGCATTGCACAAACAATATTGCTTCTTACAGAGCAGGCTGAGAGACTGAATGTTCTTTCTAGCAGACTCAGTCTCACATTTAATTAACAAGTCTGCACAATAACTGAGTGTCTTATAGGTGCTAGTGAAATGGGATATAGCTGCAGGAAACAAATACACAGAAACAACGTGGATTTTAAAAGTATTTTCCAATTATGTTGCAACAGTAAGCACCCATTTTAATGTCCTCTCTAGTAATACAACCTATTATAGAATCTCATACAAAATGCTAACCCTTTTCTAGTTCTTTTTTTCATTTCAGCCCTTTTTGCTATGAAACTATCAAATACAGGCTGTTTCTGGTGTTTCTGTTATTCTGCTCCACCATTTCCTCCTGCTCTGGAACAGAACTTCTCAATTATACAAACTGTGAGGACATAAATGCATGTTATACTAGCTGCTCTACATAGACCATGGGTCTAACTGTGTCATTCAAGATTTATCTGCACTAGATAGTGGATTTCAGGATGGCCATCAGTCCTAGAAATCTTGATTACAGTCCAAGGCCTCATTTGGTTAAATGATTTATAAATGCTAATTAGAAACTTTTTGCCTTTTTTTTTTTCCTTAGCTTCAGAACAAGTAATTATTTTTATTGGTTTAGGGGAAGTGTATACATGGGGAGATAATGATGAAGGGCAGCTTGGAGATGGAACAACTAATGCCATCCAAAGACCACGCTTGGTTGCCGCACTTCAGGGTAAAAAGATCAACAGAGTAGCTTGTGGCTCAGCGCATACTTTAGCTTGGTCAACCAGTAAACCTGCTAATGCTGGCAAGCTCCCTACACAGGTAATGTTTCTTGGCTTATTGCATTCAGCTTTTAAACATACTTAGTATGCTTATTGCTGATCTTTCAGTAGACTTACATCCTTTCTAAATCCGTGCATAATCTCAGTGTGATTTGATTTGGCTTCGAGTTTGAGCCAGTTACTTTGTTTTACTTCCATATTTCCAAAGAAGCATTCCAGTTTTCTGAGGTTAGAAAGCCTCCTCATTCAGTTGTTAATCCAATGCAGAACAGTAACTCAGTTTGCAAATTGGCAGGAATTTTAATTCTGTATTCCACCTATGAAGATCTTACACCTTCCAAGGGTGTTCTTCATTGCTTGAAGATTGCTTTTTTGACTGTCCTGTCTTTCAGCTATAATGCCTGGACGTAGTGATGACAGGATGTAAAATGTGTCTGTTTATGGATAAAACGAATTGTAAAATATGGAATAGCAAGAATAGTCTGTCATGTTTCTAATACTTGTTTCAGTTTAGATGGATGCTATTAGTAATTTTATAAACAACTGAACTCTGTGTATTAAGTTTTGACAGTGTGAATAAGCAAATATGTGAATTTCTAATACAAATTTATCTACAAATCTTAGAAATTGTTCTGTTTAATAAAATAAAGTATATAATAATTCTAAATTCCATTCGGATATCATTGCCTTATCATAGGTTCCTATGGAGTACAATCACCTACAGGAAATTCCCATAATTTCATTGAGAAACAGGCTTCTGTTGTTGCATCACATTTCGGAACTCTTCTGTCCTTGCATTCCAATGTTTGATCTTGAAGGAAGACTGGATGAAACTGGCCAAGGACCCTCAGTTGGGTTTGACACATTACGGGGAATACTGATATCGCAGGGAAAGGTATTTGTTTATCGATTTGTTTTTAAGGGAGTGATTTGTAAATTTAAGTGAAATGTGCTGTTGAAAATTATTCTATAGAAAATAGGACTGTATATCTCTATTTGTTCAGTAAGTTGTATATCAAATATTTGCATTCTGATTATGCAAATTTCTTTGTGTTCTTTTTATGATGTTTTCCTCTGTTCTTCATCATAGTGCTTTTGTGTGTTGATCTTGCAAATAACTTTACAGTGTAAATCTTCAGTTTGTAGTATAGCTCAATTCTTCTAGAGTATTCATTAGATGCTATCCTGGAAAAAAATGTAAGGTGGGTATGAAATGGTCATTGCTTTTTGTATTTCACTTGTCATGATCAGGTGATATAGTAGTTGATCCAAAGCTCTGTGAAGGTGCAAACTTGTTTTAGACTGGGCTAAAAGTGAAGACAGAATACATAGGAGTTCAATCTCAAATTGGTAAAGAAAGGGAATTTTTATAGGTGTAAGTAAAGTCAATTGTGAGAAAATCTAGGTAATTATAGTGCTTCAAGGCTGTGATACTTATTCAAAACTTCAGATATGGGAAGCCTTTAAAAACATGACTTGCCTTCGGTATGATCATCAGTTTTGGATCTGAATTTTCTCACTGTCATAGTAACTTGTCTAACAAATAATGATAACCTTACAGAAACAGACAAAATCTGCTGGGAGGTTTATTTGTAAAGAGAAGCAGTTAAGTTTCCCTCCGCAGTGCTGTTCTGTGTCCTTAAATAAGACACGTCACCTGTAACTAGACTCCTTAGTGCGTGTTGTCTCAAGGTCTCTTTCTCTAGACTCCAGTAAAGTTACGTAGTGAAGCAATCCAGCAGAATCCATGCTTCACAGACCAAAAGGAGACTGTACATTTTCCATCAAAATCTAAATTGGAAAAAAGGAAAGGGAAACCCTAGCTATTCTGTTCATGACACCTTTTATATGTTAGTGCTAGTAATAGGGAGTCTGTAGGTATGTGATGTTAAGTATGGGAATGGGTGTGCAGGAGGCAGATTCAACGTAATGTACTTTAAGAGTCCGCAGTTACAGAAATGCTTCAGATATATAAGCTAAAATGTGGTATCAGGCGTATTTTGTGTCACAAGCATTCAACAGACATCAGAAGTTGCAGTGCCATATTCATATCTAGGCATTTAAGTCAGGCTTGCCTTCAGAGATTCTAAAGACTTAAAAATCTTTTTAAAGCTTCTTTGAAACAGACAGTCTAAAATTTGATCCAAATATTTAGTGAGAAAACCGCAGATGCTTCAATTTGCCTGAAAAGTTTAATTTTAAAATTTTTATTTGTTATTTATTTCTTGCTTTCCATAGCAAGGTAATCTCATCTTTGGCTTTTTTTGATTGCTTTTCTCTGACATTATTCTCCATATACGTACATTGTTCTGATGTAAACTAATTTATGCCTGCACTCAGTGGCATGTTGGTTGCTTAGTAATAATTGAGTGTGGGTGCAATACAACCTTTCACGTCATGGCTTTCAGTGATACAGGAGAGACTGTCTTTACTTTTTTAGTATGCTGACTCTTTCAGACTTGAATTGCATTAGTACAAATAACATGATAAATCTGTGAGACCTTAGTTAAGGATCTTCTGTGGCTTTTGTTTATATTCAGTATTTCAAAAGTATTTGATGATTGTTTCCATTTCTTCTATAAGAAAGATGCAGAGTTGTTAAATCTTTTTCTAGGGTTTTGTGATGTACTTCGAAGGAAATTGCTGAAGGATAGTATAGCAGGATCAGTTTCTTCATCCTGCTGCACATTCTTTTTTTTTTTTTTTCCTGAGTTGAACTAAGTACATATTTATCTGTGAAATATGTGCGCAGCTTTCTTATTTGATGGCAGTTTGACCAGTGTTTTAATTTTTTGTATTTTTCTTTTTAGGAGGCAGCTTTCAGAAAAGTTGTGCAAGCAACTATGGTGAGAGATCGTCAGCATGGGCCAGTCGTAGAGCTCAACAGAATACAGGTATCTTAAACTGAAATTTTGGTTTTAGTATCTGTATATTTAACCCACAGTGCTATATGTTTGTCAAGTCCTTTTGTTTCAGCTATTTGGTATTTTAGTTCTGAAGAGTTGAATTTTTATCAGAGAATCACACAATGAAGAAGTGAATGCAGCAAGGGCTGCTCATTTCCTTTTCAGTATCTTTTATCCACACTGTGGTTGTTTTGGAGTAGGGAGGCACTTGTTGAAATACTAAGTGAATCATTTAGACTCTGATGAGCTAAGTATGTCCTGCTTGACAAAAGGACTGCTTTTTCAAAACTCGCTACATAAGATAATTTTAGAGTAGTGATTCTGATGCCTTTCTTACCTTTCCAAATGGTCAGATGACTAATTCAGCTGTTGCTTTCATAACAGAGAACATAAAGGGGGGGAAAAAAAACCACCCACCTCAAAAAACAAGCCCTTGGTATAATTGAAAATCAGGCTAATAAACTCTTGTCTTTTCCTGGTCATCAGATGTGGTCATAGTGATCGCAGAACCCTTTGATACAAAACAGCTTTTCTGTTTATCTTTGACAGCAGAAAAAATAATGTTATGCCTTAGGCCAGATATGTCTCTTTTCCATAGATACTTCTGTAATGTAGAATAGTAAAACACTGTTTTGATTTAAATGGACTGAAGCCTGGTCTTAACAGAGTCCTCATGCATTTCTTTCCTTTGGTGGTGGTTGGTGGTTTTCTCTTTTTTTTTTTTTTTTTTAAATATTGCAAAAAGTAAGAAAACCTACTCTTTGTAATATTAGAATGGAGAAATTGTTAGTTTTGACTAAACAGTTTTCCTCTTTGTGAACGGAATTACATCCTGTTTTGATTTGACCTTGTTTCTGCTTCTTCGCCATTTTCTATGGACGCTTAAAATTTCTTGTGCTACTGTTACATGATTAAAAGTGTGTTGTTTTAGTTTATTATTGGGAAGCTGAAGAGAGTGACAGCAGATTTTCTTGTTACTTTTGTGTGTGTGTGAATTCAGAAAGTCCAAAAAAGCTGTGCAAGTATTAAACTTTAAGCAGGAAACAAGGGTGTAGGTTTTGGGCTCATTTCCTACTGTCCTCTTCCTACTGTTGAGTAGTTATAATTAACATAGACTTTGCTTTCTCTTGTATTCCAATTCTTTAATCTGTCTTGAACTCTAGAAAAGAGCTGGTAGCTGCAGCGCTTCCCTTCTTCATAGCTTCTGGAGAAATTAAATATTGCTGTAATACAAGCCTGTCCTAGATTAAGCCAAGTGAAGGCTAAAAAAGACCATGTTCCTAATGTGGTCTGATTACACAGTACCGAATATGGGGTCACAATTTCTTGAGTTAGCTTTTGCAGAGAATGAAAATGTGGATTCTTAACTGTTAGATCCTTTATAATATTGAAGATTCAAAGCTGTTTTATATAGATTCAGACAACTGATTGTCAGTGTTATATGCAAATAAAATGAAAAGTCTTGAGTTTAGCTGCAGCTAACCTTTAAGATCCATTTGCTTTCAGAAGATTCAGGGAGGTGATGGAGTCACGGTCCCTGGGAGTGTTTAAAGAAAGGTTGGATCTGGTGCTGAAGGACGTGATTTAGTGGGTAATAGGTGGTGGGGGGATGATCCTTGGGACTAGATGATCCTTGAGGTCTCTTGCAACCTTAATGATTCTATGATTATGTTTTATATATTATATGGTGCCATCAATTCACTTCATCTTCCTTCATATAAACAAAAAGATGAGTATCTGATACTAAATTGGAAGGAGCTGTTGATTCCGTTGAGGGTGGAGAGGCTTTGCAGAGCGATCTGGACAGATGAGAGAACTGAGCAATCACCAGCCGCACGGAGTTCAACAAGACCGAGTGCCAGATTCTGCACCTGGGAAGGGGCAGCCCTGGCTGCACATACAGACTGGGCAATGAAACGCTGGAGAGCAGCCGTGCAGAGAGGGACTTGGGTGTCTTGGTTGACAGTGAGTTGAACATGAGTCAATAGTGTGCCCAGGCTGCCAGGAAGGCCAACTGTGTCCTGGGGTGCATCAAGCACGGCATTGCCAGCCGCTCTAGGGACGTGATTGTCCCACTCTACTCTGCACTGGTGCGGCCTCACCTCCAGTACTGTGTGCAGTTTTTGCCGCCACAGTACAAAGAGGACATAAAGCTATTGGAGAGTGTCCAGAGGAGGGCAACCAAGATGGTGAAGGGTCTAGTGGGGAAGACATATGAGGAGAGGCTGAAGTCCCTTGGTTTGTTCAGACTAGAGAAGAGGAGACTGAGGGGAGACCTCATGGTGGCCTACAGCTTCCTCACGAGGGGGAGTGAAGGGGCAGGTGCCGATCTCCTCCCTCTGGTGACCAGTGATAGAACCCCAGGGAATGGCATGAAGCTGCGACAGAGGATGTTTAGGTTGGAGATCAGGCAAAGGTTCTTCACAGAGATCGTGGTCGTTCACTGGAACAGGTTCCCCAGGGAAGTGGTCAATGCACTGAACTTGCCTGAGTTCAGGAAGTGTCTGGACAACGTTCTCAGTCATCTGCTCTGGTTGGGCTGGTCCTATGTGGAGCCAGGAGTTGGACTTGATGATCCTTATGGGTCCCTTCCAACTTGGGAGATTCTAGGATTCTATGATTTAAAGTTGTTTTCCAGGTACTGACTTATTTTTTTAAATATTTCCTCAGTTTACCTTGTTGTTCAGTGCTTTCTTTGGAAGTACCAGAGCTGGACATAACAACTGTCTGACTTGCAGCATAAAGCAAGCCAAACACTGGTCCCTTGTTCTGAGGTCAAGTGTTTAATGGATCAGATTCCTTTAGAGTAAATCACATTCACCTTACTTAGCACTTGGCCCTGGATCTTTTCTGTTGGGAGCCTTGTGACAGTAGGACACAGTAGTTTTATGTGGTTTTCTTGCTGAAGGTGTGTGAAATACAATGTGATGACTACTGCAACTCGCCCAAGTGCCAGCCTGGTATTTTTATAGCCTAAAATTGAGGGTAGATGCTTTCCGCTTTGAGATGTAGCGTGGGGGCAAGCTTGAATGCACAGACAAAGTTTGGGATGCTGTTGGAGGACTGCATAGGGGAGAAAAAATGAAACTTGTCGGGGCTTTATCCCTACTACTTTTTGGGAATGGTTAAGTGAAACAGTCCAAAGTAGCACCTGGGCCTTGTTCTGGAAGGGCGTAATAGAAGCAGTCAAAGACTGAGCCAGAAATTGAACTAACAGTTACATGTCTGCACAGGGCTCCAGTGCTCAAGTTTTACTTACTTGACCCTCTTACTAGCAGATCATATTTACCTAGTATTTTAAGTACCAGTGTAGCTTACGTGGTGTCAAATAGACAGTTTGTTATGACCTATGGGCAGACACATTCATAATGCTCTTAAATTATATTTTGCCTTTAGGATAAAGAGATTATCCCAGCAGTTGAAAGGAATTACCTCTTTTTAAAAAAAGGAAACAAATTTCAATTATGAATGAGAATGTCTACTTTCAGGAACATCATATTGCAAAGAATCTCATGGTTCAATATTCTCTGCTGTTGTGGGAGGAATGTCACACTTAGGGGTATATGACATCCTGCTTTAAGAATATTTTCTTCCTTCTCACAGGGCTCCTTATTAAATGCAGGTTACAGAATTCTCACTAGCATGATGATTAAAAATTATCTAATCTTAAAGCAGGCACCAGCATATCAATGCATGAATTATTTGTTGTTTTGTGAGTGTTATACTTCAGTTTAAATAATGTTCCTCCTTCCTGGTTATTGTCTTCTCCCTTACCAAATATGCTTTTAAAGAACACTCATGACAGCCTTTGTTTTCCTACACTGATCACACTAAGCATTTTTTGTCTGCTTGTGTAGAATAGTCTTTCTGTACTCCTCATCCTTTTTATCCTGTACTTTTTCTGTAGCAGTTCAGTTTGAGCATACATAACTGAAACGTCAAGGTACAGGTGAGACCGTGTCTGTGCTCTTTTAATTATCACACTGATACTTCTCTTCCTCTTCTGGAGATTGATTTCGTGACATATCCTTGGATTGTGTTTATTTTCTTCACAGATCTGTGTTAACAGGACATATTTCTATTTCTGAGAGATATTTCAACTAATAAGTTGTTATCTTTTGTTGTAAACTTTTTAATAGTCTCTGAGTGCGTGGCTTTATGTACTACATTTCTCCCAAGTTCTGGTGGGTTGGAGAGAGTCCCACGCAGTGGCCAGTATTTCAGTGGGTATTCTCAGGCTGCTTGAGACAGATATGAAGTTTTGTTCCTCAGATTCAGAGAAAGAACTTAAATTTTGGTCATCTTCACTTCAAAATGCTTTAATCAGATTACAGATTGACTTGAGTGCCTCTCACCCTTTGTTGCAATGATTCTGCTCACAATAAGTGATTATTCACTGAGGCAAGTTCTTGAACTTGGTTCTTCCACACTTCACTGTATGCTGCTTTTGAGCTACTGCATTTCTTTCTGGTCTAAGAGAAGTTGGTTTTCCACAGGCTGTTATCTTCTGATGGCAGACTGTTTTATGAAAATGCTTCTTGGGCTCTAATCAGCATATTAACTTGTCTTATGCTGAAAAGTCATCTCATCAGCAAGAAGGCTGGAACTGTATTTTAAAAACTTGAGATGCTGCATAATCTGTGTTTCATAAGGCATGTGTTCAATGATGGTTATATCTGACCCCATTCAGTAAAATAGATTTCACAGGACACTTATTAGGTCTCTAAAGGAGATGATTTGGAAACATGCACAAGATGCAGTGCTCCAGACCTCTACAATTAAAAGCTAAAACATCTGTAGTGGATTGTGGCCTAAACCTATTTGTATGAATTTTTGCCATTTTTGAGTGAAGTGTTTTTCTCTTTGCTAATAACCTAATAAATTTCAATATAGGCATCCGTCTTTGTCAGCAAGCAATGTATTATTAAGGTGCTGGCAGAAATGCCAATAATCCTTCAAGAGGTTCTTACATCACTTTGTTAGAAGTCAAACTGTAACGATTCCTGCATCTAAATGATGAAATTAAGCGAAAATTCTGTGTTGCTAGTAAATAAATACTAAATTACATGTATAATAGCAAATGTGCATGCCATCCTATTCCATTCAGGCAAGATTGCTTGCCTTTTTATTGTCACTTGATTAATTTGTATTTTAGGTTTGACGTTTGAAAAAAAAAAAAAGTAACCAGTGGTGTACCCCAGGGGTCCATACTGAGTCCAGTCCTTGTCAACATCTTCATTAATGATCTAGATGATGAGGTGGAGTGTACCTTTGCAAGCTAGCTGATGATACACCAGAAGGTCATGCTGCCATCCAGAGTGACCTCAACAGGCTGGAGAAATGGCCTGTTGGGAGTATCATGAAGTTCAACAAGGTGGATTGCAGAGTCCTGCACCTGGAGAGGAACAATCCCAGGCATCAATGTATGCTGAGGGGTAACCCAGCTTCAAAGCAGCCATACAGAAAAGGAGTTGGGGGTCCTGGTGGACACCAAGTTGAACATGAGTGAGGAACGTGCCCTTGCCACGAAGAAGGTTAATGGGTGTCCTGGACTACTTTAGGAGGGACGTTGCCAGCAGGTTGAGGGAGGTGATCCTTCCCCTCTACTCAGCACTGGTGAGGCCATGCTGGAGTGCTGGGTCCAGTGCTGGGCTCCTTAGTACAAGAGAGACATGGACATATGGGAGAGAGTCTGGTGAAGGGCCACAAAGATGATGAGGGGTCTGGAGAATGTCTCCTCTGAGGTAAGGCTGAGAGAGCAGGGACTGCTTAGCCATGAGAAGAGGGAACTCGGGGGGGTCTCATTAATACCTAGTTTTTGCATACCTGAAGTGGATGGTGCAAAGAGGAGGGAGCCAGTCTCCTTCCAGTGGTGCCCAGTGACAGAACTAGAGGCAATGGGCATAAACTGAAACACAGGAGGCTCCTTCTGAACACATCCCACAGCATTCTCCTGGAGAAGCTGGCGGCCCATGGTCTGGACAGGTACACTCTTCACTGAGTTCAAAACTGGCTGGATCGCCGGGCCCAGAGAGTGGTGGTGAATGGAGTGAAATCCAA
>VWZZ01000495.1:11208-107464 GCA_013399095.1 Psophia crepitans
GGTGAGCTGGGGTTCGACCTCTTCTCGGAGATAACTAGCAACAGGACAAGGGGGAACGGCCTCAAGTTGCACCAGGGGAGGTTCAGACTGAAGATGAGGAGAAGTTTCTTCTTGGAAAGGGTAGTCGGGCATTGGAACGGGTTGCCCAGGGAGGTGGTGGAGTCACCGTCCCTGGGGGTGTTTAGGGAAAGGTTGGATGTGGTACTTAGGGACATGGTTTAGTGGGTAATAGGTGGGGGGGGGACGGTTGGACTGGATGATCCTTGAGGTCTCTTCCAACCTTAATGATTCTATGATCAGGAAACACTTTTTCAGCTGTGAGGGTGACTGAGCGCTGGCACAGGCTGCCCAGAGAGGTTGTAGAATCTTTGTCTGGGAGATATTTGAAAACTGTCGACATGGTCCTGGACAGCTGGCTCTGGCTCTTGAGCAGGGGTGTTGGACCAGATGACATCCAGGGGGTGCCTTCTGACCTTGACCATCATGCGATTCTGAAATAGTTCGGGCTATTAAGCCTGAGATTTTAAGTGCTTTCATCCTCCTGGAAAGGATCGGGATATATAATAGTAGAGTCTGTGATACTTATAGCTAAGGATGGATGTTAGGTGGTACTGAAGTGTACACTGTAGTGCTGTGATTTGAAATTTGGTTCTTGTTCTGTAGATGTCACGTGTATACAAGATACACTGTAGACCTCTGCAAATGTTTCACTGAACACATTAGTATTTTATAAACTTTAACCTTATGGTCTGATCTGCACAGCGATGTCAGCTGAGATATGTTCTTGCAGTGACTTTTATAACATGCTTATTCAATAGGTAAAACGTTCTAGGAGTAAAGGAGGACTGGCTGGGCCTGATGGTACAAAGTCAGTGTTTGGACAGATGTGTGCTAAAATGAGTTCCTTTAGCCCTGATAGCCTTCTGCTTCCTCATCGTGTTTGGAAAGTCAAGTTTGTTGGTAAGAGGATTCTCCACCCCCCACCTTTTTTGCACTTCATTTTACAGTTTACTTCAGATACACCTTTTGTGAAAGACCTGAAGGAAGGAAGGGATAAAGGAAAACAGTGTATGTTTGTAGGCAGAGGAAGGTGCTTAAAAAAGAGGAAGTAAAAAAGCCCTTTAAAATCATTTTATAAAAACCCTCAAGACCATTCCTTAAGTGGAAATGTGTCTGTAATTCTCCTCAAATTCTGAGGGTAACTCTTCAAACATTTTGCAAAACCTAAACCTGTTTTTCAGCTATCTGAATTGGTAATCCTGACTAGCTGTTTTTTACTGGTAGGGTTGTTTTTACAATTCACATATCACTTTGAGCTTTTTGATGAAAAATACTGTAAATTGAAGAGCCATTCTATCTACTGTACATAAGATACATAAAATATATCTACTTCAAAATTTCACCTAAGAATTGTGCTGCTTTGACTGTATTTTTCTACCTCTATTTTGATTAGCGTGCAACACAAAAATGTTAGTTACATTCTGGCAAAATGGTATTTTTGGCACTGTGATAAGTTGTATAATCTTCTAAATAATAGGATGTGCTATTAACTAGAAATAATCAAATATGAAGCAAGACAGAAAGGGTTTTTGTATGAACAGAACTGACAGTGTAGTTTTTAGTAAACTTTTGTTTACTTAATCATCCCTATGGAAGGAAATACAGTTTATTTCAATACTTCATTTATTTTTGAGAGAACATTTAATTTTGAGCCTTTTTTCTTCTCCAAGGTGAATCTGTGGATGATTGCGGTGGAGGTTATAGTGAATCAATAGCAGAAATGTGCGAGGAGCTTCAGAATGGACTGACCCCTCTGTTAATTGTGACACCAAATGGAAGAGATGAATCGGGAGCAAACAGAGATTGTTTCCTATTAAATCCTGCTGCCAAGTCACTCTTGCATATGAACATGTTTCGTTTTCTTGGTAATTTTGTAAACATTCTACTTGCTTTTCATAATCAGAATATCGGGAATCTAACAAAAACCATTTAAAAATGCTGTGTTTAAACTTACAGGTGTACTTTTGGGCATTGCTATCCGGACTGGCAGCCCTCTGAGCCTCAACCTGGCTGAGCCAGTATGGAAACAGCTTGCAGGAATGAACCTAACAATTGCTGATCTCAGTGAGGTAAGTGTGAAGTTTCTGAGTAGGTATAACTTGCAAAAGACAAGCAGACTCTAGCATAAATTTTTCTCCATTGATTGGCTTCCCTTGTTGCTATATATACTTGTATTTTGACTTTCACATTTTAAGCCAGTATATAAGGATGACTTGTATTCACTATTAAAACTGTACATTTAAGTCAGTTCAAAGGTAGTTAAATAAACTATTTGAATTCAAGAGTGTTGTCAAACCCATGAGAACATTTGACTAGACAAATGTGGTCGAAATCCTACTTTCCAGCAGACTTTTTGTAGCTGTTATTCACTGTTGTGCCAAGATACAGTAACTGGTTGTACATGCCCACACTATTTTGAAGTAGAAGAAAATTAGTTCAAACTAATACTGAAAATAGTTTCTGCCCACATACTGAACATCACGAACTTTCAATTTCTGTTTATTGAGCTCAGTAAATGTGGAGTAAGAGTTAGGTCTTTGTTACAAAGAAGAGTTCCTTCTCAAATACTGTCCTGTAGAAATGCAGTTACTGTAAAAGCATTGAGTAATCTTATTTGTCAGTAAGGGGATTCCTTTTGTACCAAAACCAGCATTGGACTTTGTAGACATGGTTATGTTTTTGAGCTTTAAGCCAGTTTTCTGATGATACTGTTTCTTGGCAAATGGTCCCCAAAAGGATTGAAATCTAGAACACATGCGCCCTCCCACATCCCAGCATAATGAAATTTTCTGTAAAATGCAAGACACTTTATGGCTTTGAAATTCAGTTAGATGGATTATGGTCAGACATTTGACAATGTTTTTGGTAGATGACACATGATGCACTGCTTTTGGTATGCAAGAGACGCTGTTGTGGTAATAAACTGACTTTTACTTGAACTTGTTATTTTTGAAAGGTTGATAAAGATTTTATTCCTGGGCTTATGTACATTCGAGACAACGAAGCTACTTCAGAAGAGTTTGAAGCTATGAGCCTCCCATTCACTGTGCCTAATGCAAGTGGTCAAGATATTCAGCTGAGTTCCAAGTACACCCATATTACACTGGATAACAGAGCTGAATATGTGAGGCTGGCGATAAACTACAGGTTTGTTGAATAAGTAATTCAAATTATTGACATGAATAAGCATTTTGTTTTTAAAAATGTAAAAGCTTTTAAACAATACGCTACTTTAACCTCTTATGTACAAGTATTTTAATATTTTCATATCATATACGTTGATTTTTGTGATTTCTTATAATCTCTCCAAGGAGAAAAGATTAAACTTAATTTTAAGGAACAAAATAAACTAGCAGATATAGCTGTAGATTTTAATAGCTGTCCTGATAGAGCACTTCTGACAGGCAGTTTTACAGGTGGAGAAATGGGCCATCCATCTAGTTCTTCCTGTGCAATAAAGTAGGAGGCTTGATCATTAAATTCTGTGTGAAGAGACCTTAGGCTTAGTACTACTGCTCCCACAGGTTTTCCTATCAACAGTTGCAGTCAAGAGCAGTCCCCGATGAATTCTTACTATATTGTTACCGAAGTTGAAATACACAAAACAAAATGTTTGTTCCCTGGACACCATCATATAAGTCTGCCACCTATGTGCAGACAAGTAAATTCACCCACAGGTGCCAAAAGCTGAACATGGCAGTGAATATAGTGGGAAATAATTGTTCAGTATTTGAGAAGGCAGGCCTTTGGCTACTTAAATGCTAGATAGCTGATCTAGACAAGTATGTCTAAGAGGCAACCATAGGTATCTTGTTCTGTGAAGCAGTGGGCCTAGTGCCTATTGAACTACGGAAATTTGGATAATTTGGATGAGAAACTGGTTCACAGTTATTTTGTTCTCTCCACTGTAGTTAACTGTTCCAGAGAGTACTTGAGCAGACTACGTCATCACTACATCTTGCTTATTAGTTTATAGTTACAGTGTCTGTAGTCAACTACTGAATTAGTCATCTTTTGTCTTTTTTTTTTTTCTGTATATGGTTGTGAACCAATACTTAAACCTGTTTTTGGCAGTAGAGAGGAATTTCATTTGGAATGGGTAAATGATATGTCTACATGAAATGTTACATTCCTTTGAAGAGATGTTTATGTTCCCTTGCTAGTTCTGGCTATCCTGAAAGGACCCGATCAATTCTAAAGCATTTTACAGTTAAAAGCCCTTTGGAAGAAACATTTATATATTTAGATTAGCTATGAATCTTTTTAATTACATGAAGCCCCTGAAAGAAAAGGTATCACCTGACTAGAATCCATGTGTGAAAGTGGATGCATAAGACCAAGTTTGTCATGACATCTTTGTTTATTTTGGTGATTACAGGAAGTGTCCATGATGCACATCTCTCCTCTGGAGAGCTCTATAAAACATCACAGAAGTTATTTTGACAGGAGGGGGAAAAAAAAATAATATACAAAACACAAATTGTGGGTGGCAGCAAAAGCAGCAAAGTGTTAGACTTTTCTGTGTCTGTCTTGAAATACAACAACTCCGATCCTCAGACATCATGTTTTAGTTCAGATCCATTTTTCTTTTACCATAATGTCTGTCTAGTGTTGGGAATGTTTGAGGGCATAGTTTCAAAGTGCAGCCATTCTTTGCCCAAGAGCGTGTTGTTTCCAAATGGGGTGTTGGTTTGTTCTTGCCAGGCACGGCACATGAATACTGGAAATAAAATATCCTAAACATCGGGATGTATCTCTCCATACTGAGCTTGCTGTGCATTACGAGTTGATGTAGACACTGGTATAACTCAAGTATCTGGTGTGATAAATGTTTGTTAATGTTCTGTGGCACATAGCTGCAGACTAGAGGAGAATGGTGAAAGTTTCCTTAACATTATAGTAATTGCTAGAAATAATTGTTAGAAACAGCATTAACAGAAACTCTGCAAATGTGTTTTTGCAGACTTCATGAATTTGACGAACAAGTTGCAGCAGTTCGTGAGGGGATGGCCCGTGTTGTTCCAGTTCCTCTACTTTCGCTCTTTACAGGATATGAACTGGAAACTATGGTATCAATTTCTGCTTTGCTATCTCTGTCAGACTAACTTGGAGTGAGATTCTTCCCTTAGATCTTACTAATCCAAACCCCACGTTAAATACCATTTACACTGATTGCTCTGTGATTGCAAACATTTTGACCAAGGAAAGACTAGAAAATGTTACATTGCCCTCTCGGTGTTAATAAGGTTATTTTGGTATAGCTGAGCAGTAATGTACTGGATTATTTCTGCAAGAAACAAACAAACAAAACCCATTGCAAAACAGGGACCTAGGAGGTGAACTGGAGATGTTGGTCCCAAGTAAAATGTTTAATTCTTTATGTGATTCAGGAATAGGAAAGAAGGTTTGTTATTGTCCCCTGATGGGAAGATCTATATTTAGCATTCTTGTAATAGAAGACTATGCACAGCACTTCAAGTATCTGATTGTTCATTGTCAGTGTAAAAGCTGATTAAATATTTTAAAGGAAAGGAGGGAACAAATGGCCTGTATTTGATTTGATCAGACTTTTGTAGCCTATCGCTGTATTTTGTTTTTCAGGTATGTGGAAGCCCAGATATTCCACTTCATCTTCTGAAATCTGTAGCAACTTACAAAGGCATTGAGCCAACTGCGTCCTTGATACAGTGGTTCTGGGAAGTGATGGAGTCCTTCTCCAATACAGAGCGATCTCTCTTCCTGCGCTTTGTGTGGGGCAGAACAAGGCTGCCCAGGACTATTGCAGACTTCAGGGGGAGGGACTTCGTTATTCAGGTAGGGTGTATGAGGTGGGGTGTAGGGGGGTTGTTTTGAAAAGCTGGTAGTGGAGAAGTAGTAGCAAAACATAATAAGAGAACAGGCAGTTTTCATTAAACTGTTTATGCAACATTACATTGTAGATTCGACAGTGCAGCAGAGACCTATAATGCATATAAATATTTTTCTCTCTTGACTTGGGCAAGTGGATGTTCACTTCATTTCCCAGCCATTTGCTTCTCTGATTTTGATAGTTTTCTACTGTCATCATCAACAAATCTTTTCACTGGCGTTTATTTAGCATTTCAGTTTATTTCAATTCCAGTTTATTTAGCTCAGTAATCATTTCAGCTAAATTAAAAAACTCCACAATCTTCAAATCATATTTGGTATTTGCTGAAGTAATATAACTTTTTTTAGACTGTTCCCAACCACATATTCGTAACCAAAGTAGCTCATATATGTATGGGTTTATTTATTTACTTAGTATAGGGAAAATGAATTTGGTCTTTTCGTTGTTCTTTTAAGAAACTTCAGCATCAAAGTCACAAATCTAATATGCTGTTGAAAAAAATCAAGTATTATTTTGATATTTATTTGTGCTTTGGACAGTGAATAAAAAATACTGTGCTTTCTGTTTTCAACAGGTATTGGATAAATACAATCCTCCAGACCACTTCCTTCCCGAGTCATACACTTGCTTCTTTCTCCTGAAGCTGCCCAGGTATTCCTGTAAGCAAGTACTAGAGGAAAAACTGAAGTACGCCATTCACTTCTGCAAGTCAATAGACACTGATGATTATGCCCGGATAGCGCTGACAGGAGAGCCAGCGGCAGATGACAGTAGTGATGATTCTGATAATGAAGATGCAGATTCTTTTGCTTCAGATTCTACACAGGACTACTTAACAGGACATTAAAAAAAAAAAGGGATAGTTGTTACAAGCACTGAGGCAAAATGCCACAATGACAGCGAAGCCAAGGACAATTTAGGTCTCAGAGTATAGAGTGTGTAGTCAGAGGGATGGTAATCTTCTGAACGTGGGGAAAGTGTGTTTGCTACTCACATAGGAATTAAGGGTTACAGCTTAAACCATCAGCTTAGAATAAATGGCACAGTATATGGGCATTTAACATTTATTTTAAGAGCTGAAAGTGGTCCCCCATAATGCTGCACTACATTTAGAACCTTTGTGTTTACTGAAGTGTTGTAAATGTTTATATAAATACGGTAGTGCAGCATCCAAAAGGCAGTGAAACCTTTCAGTTGTGGGTGCAATAGGTTTTTTCATATTAAGTGTTGTGTTCTGTGCATCTTCTTGATTGTATATTGGAAATACTGTGCAACAACTGAATAGTATTATAAATATTTCAATTAACTTTACTAGAAGTTTGTTAAAAATTTTTGAACATTGAATTAACATTATTCCTTGAAATTCTTCTATAGATAATAAAAATGGCCAATAGTTTCACCTCCACCCCTGGTTTGTATATTTTAGCTTATGCATTATTTATCTCAAATTTGATACCTTTCTGTGAACAGCATCATAATTCTTATCATGGAAGGTGTACTGTATATACTTTGTGCCATGTAAATGCAAAAGTTACAATTTCCCTCCAAATAAAAGTTCTGCCACAGGAGAAAGTAGCGCGTGCTTCTTAATGCTAGTGCGGCGGCGACAGGGGATGAAGGCTGCAAGAGCTCTCCCAAGAAATGTTTCTGCGGTTTCCAGTTGTTGACCGAACACTGCTGGTGCTGCTCCGCTGATGTAGCAGGTGCATTGCCACAGACAGACCATGAGCTGTAGTAAACTCGGAGCAAGTCTGCGCAGCAAGTTAACGGTAGCGACCAGGTACGCTTTGTTTCTGCAGTTGTTCTAATGCTGCTGCTATTGTCAGTAAGGGTGAATTTGTTCCTGGACACCTGGGGAAAAATACTGCTTTTCAGGAAGTGTAAGGGACAGATGTCTTCCAGGTACCTGAGTGTGAGTAGAAGAGTAGGATGGCTCATGGCATATTGTCTCTGAGAAAATGAGATCATTTTACAAGGCACTGAGAGCAGCCTGTTTCAGTAACTCATTGAAACCAAGTGGCGTTCGGGCAAGTATTACATGTTTACAACACGGTGTATGCACGAGTTTTTTAGAAGTAGGAAAATAAGACTTAGTTGTGCCAACGCACTAATATTATACTTACAAACCCAGTAAAAGTGATTTCACACCATTTCTTCACTAAGGATTAGGACAGACATATGTGAATATTTAACATTTTACAGTTCAGAGTTGATTTTTTTTTTTTTTAGTGTGCATTTGACTTCTGTTCCAACTTTTGGAAATTTAAATATTAGCTGTGATCATGAAATAATGTTTCCTGAGACATACTTAATACTTCTAAATAGTGGTGAAACTACCTATGTAACAGAGTTTTGGAATTCATTGGCTTTAGAGGCCTTTATTCAGTGCTGAAGGTCTCTTGCAGGAAATGTTTCTGTCCCAGTCCTCTGTCTCACTGGAGATTCCAGAAGTCAGGCCTGTGCCCTGGTCTCCAGATTTTCTCTCTCTGTTGATGTAAAATGCTAAGTCTTTTTAGAGTCCTAAAAAAAATTAAAAAAATAGCAAAACCCGCAAACTTTAAGCAACCTCTTTTATCTTTGCTGCTGAATTGAATTTCTCCTGAGGTACAGAGTGGAGAATCTAGCACAGAAGTGCTCATGTCTGCTGTCCTTTGCCATGGTAACGCTGGAGCCCTGTAGGCATCCAGCTTGATCAAAGAGATTCTGTAGTCAGCTTTTCAGGAGATGTGATGGGTCAGTCATGCCCAAATGCCACAACTCCAAGGACTGAGACCGAGTTCAATTCCCATTCTTGAATTTCAGGACCCGTTTCAGGAGTGTATGAATTACCGTAACGTGGAGAAGTTTTGTAACTTGCTTAGGGAAGAAAAAGAATACCAGCGTTTTTCTTCCAAGAAAAGCAAAATCCATTATGTAAGGAAGTGGTTTACTTTGTTAAGTAGTGAACTGTGTAAAAGAAGGTTTTTAAGCCTCCTTTGCTTTCCCAGCCTAACAGAAGTCTCAGATGCCCTTTTACAGTGTGAAATGCTTGTCACCTGTGACCTGACTTACCACATTTCTGAGCAGCCAGTTGTTCTTGAAAAGGCTTTCTTTCAAATAGTCAAAAAAATGGGATTTTCTCTTAATTGGCTTTTAGATGCAAATTCCTAGTCCAAGAAGGAAAGGACTCAACCTTGCAAATGAGGAATGGATTGCTAGTGGTCCTTTCCTTTTTTTGTATGTTACTTTGCTGTAAAACCAAAGATGATGGTTTGGTGTATTATAGAGCTTTACCACTATGAAATTGCAGAAGTCTCCGAGAAAGATTCATTCCCATGTTCAAAATTACTCTTTGTTGCCTGGGTAAATTCCTGATACCTCTAAAACCACCTAACGTCTGCTAAACAACCTGTGAATGAGGAGAGAACATCAATGAGTCCCATCAAGGAGTTCAGGGGACATGTACCATGTATAATCATGGTATTTGTTCCTTAACATCATATTAGTCAAGTCTTCGGGCCAGCGTAAGTAGATACTTGCCTCCCCTGCAAGCATCTGTATCAGCAGACTATGTGCAAAAATAAACCATGTGTCACTCTTCTAGGAAAAGAGGGAAGCATTAGCTTCCAAAGATCTCATTGATGAAGTGTTTTCACTTTTTCAGTTTGAAGAAAACGCACAGATGGGTAGCTTCCTGTAGATGTTACCTTTCAAGGTTAATGTCCCAGTTAATCTTCTAGTTAAAAATTACGGCGTTAACTAAAACATGCCAACAAGATTTTCTTACTAAAGTGAGGTTTAAGGATGCAAGACTGGCAGAAAAGTTATTCTGTCACGGAGTCATGTCCTCAGTGAAAACTGCAGTGGAGCAACACAACTGTGAACGTGGCACACAAACTACTTGTGAATTGGCGCTCTTACTGCTTGGAAAAGATGCCGCTGATTCATGTGTTCTCTCAAATGTGAATGTTGATGGTATATCTGCAAGGCATCGTTCTTTAGGTTTTCATTTAGTCATCTGATGGCCAGTAAGATTGGGCACAGATCTTGCAGAAACAGAGAGCAGAATTGTCTCAGTTGTTTCCTGACTGTGGTCATCCTTGATCAGCTCTCGCCAGCGAGTTTGCGGGTGGTGTGCTGTACTTCACTGTGACAACTTTATGAGCATGTGTGGGCAAAAAGTGCTAGTGTGGTTCTGTCTCAGTGGTCAGCTGAGCGCTGTTAGTCCTGTTTAGCAGAAACTCAAAGGAAAAGAAAATGCGAGGAAGTGTAAAATCAAAATGCATGAAATTAGGATGATTGCAGCCGTAGGAGACTGTTCTCCTTTCTCGCTCTTTATATAGCGTTTGACCTGTGGCCAAGGCATGACAATTAATGTTTCTTCCCAAACCAGTTTGCCATTTCACAGGTCCAAAAGGGGACAAATTAAAGAATGACCAAGTGGATGACGTTGTGGTTTGTGTTCCTAGAGGACAGACTACTGTGTGAAGCACTGGCACTTATTCTCACCAAGGGAATGTGAAGCTCAAGGGCAGCCTTGGCTGCAGTGACTGTGCAATGGCAGAGTTCAAGATCCTCAGCGCAGGGAGGAGGGCACCCAGCAAGTTCACTGCCGTGGACTTCAGGAGAGCAGACTTTGGCCTCTTCAGGGGCCTGCTTGGTAGAGTACCATGGGACAAAGCCCTGGGGGCAGAGGGGCCCGGGACAGCCGGTTGGTATTCAAGGGTCACCTCCTCCAAGCTCAGGACCAACGCATCCCAACAAAGAGGAAGTCAGGCAAAAATGCCAAGAGGCCCACATGGATGACCAAGGAACTCCTGGGTAAACTCAGGAAAAAAAAAAAAAAAAAAGAACCCTACAGAGTGGAAGCAAGGGCAGGGAGCCTGGGAGGAATACAGAGAAGCTGTCTGAGCATCCAGGGATCAGGTTAGGAAGGTTAAAGCCTGAATAGAATTAAATCTGGCCAGGGACATCAAGGGCAACAAGAAAAGCTCCTACAGGTACATCAGCAATAAAAGGAAGACGACTAGGGAAAATGTGGGCCCTCTCTGGAAGGAAACGTGAGACCTGGTTGCCCAGTATGTGCAGAAGGCTGAGATACTCAATGGCTCTTTTGCCTCAGTCTTCACCAGCAAGAGCTCTAGCCACACTGCCCAGGTCACAGAAGGCAAAGGCAAGGACTGGGAGAATGAAAAACCGCCCACTGTAAGAGAAGATCAGGTTCAAGACCATCTAAGGAACATGAAAATGCACAAGTCCATGGGACCTGATGTGATGAATCCAAAGGTCCTGAAGGAACTGGCAAATGAAGATGCTAAGCCACTTTTCATCTTATTTGAGAAGTTGTGACAGTCTGGTGAAGTTCCCACTGACTGGAAAAGGGGAAACATAACACCCATTTTTAAAAAGGGAAAAAAGGAAGACCCAGGGAACTACAGGCCGGTCAGTCTCACCTCTGTGCCTGGCAAGATCATGGAGCAGGTCCTCCTGCAAACTATGCTCAGGCACATGGAAAATAAGGAGGTGATTGGTGACAGCCAACATGGCTTCACTATGGGCAATCGTGCCTGACAAATTTGGTGGCCTTCTATGATGGGGTTACAGTGTTACTGGATAAGGAAAGTACAAGTCACATTATCTACCTGGACTTGTGCAAGGCATATCTCTAAAGACATGGATTTGATGGATGGACCACTCAGCAGCTAAGGAATTGGCTGGATGGTTGCACTCAAAGAGTTGTGGTCAACGGCTTGATGTCGAAGACCAGTGATGAGTAACCTTCCTCAGGGATTGGTGCTGAGACCAGTGCTGTCTAAAATAATTGTCGACGACATGGCCAGTGGAGTGGAGTGCACTCACAACAAGTTTGCCAATGATAACGAACTGTGTGGTGCAGTCAACACACCGGAGGGAAGGGATGCCATCCAGAGGGACCTTGACAGGCTTGAAAGGTGGGCCCATGCAAATCTCATGAAGTTCAACAAGGCCAAGTGCAAGGTCCTACACATGGGTCAGTGCAATCCCAAGCACAACTACAGGCTAGAATGAGAATGGATTGAGAGCAGCCCTGAGGAGAGGGACTTGGGGGTGTTGGTTGATGAAAAACTCAACATGAGCCGTCAGTGTGCGCTGGCAGCCAGAAAGCCACCTGTGTCCTGGGCTGCATCAGAAATAGTGTGGCCAGCAGGTCGAGGGAGGTGATTCTCCCCATCCACTCCAGGTGAGACCCCACCTGGAATACTGCGTCCAGCTCTGGGGTCCTCAGTACAGGAAAGACATGGAGCTGCTGGAGCGAGTCCAGAGGAGGGCCATAAAGTTTATGAGAGGGCTGGAGCACCTCTCCTATAAGGACAGGCTGAGGGAGTTGGGGTTGTTCGGCCTGGAGAAGAGAAGGCTCTGGTGAGACCTAATTGCAGCCTTCCAGTACCTAAAGGGGACCTACAGAAAAGCTGGAGAGGGGCTGTTTCCAAGGGCAAGTAGTGATATGACAAGGGACAATGGGTATAAACTAAAATGCGGGGAGATTTAGATTGGACAATAGGAAGAAATTCTTCCCTGTGAGGGTGGAGGCACTGGCACAGGTTGCCCAGAGAAGCTGTGGCTGCCCCATCCCTGGCAGTGTTCAAGGCCAGGCTGGATGGGGCTTTGGGCACCCTGGTCTAGTGAAGAAGTCAAATGCATGAAATACCTGTGTGGGGAGGCCAGGTGGGATTTGGGCTGGCCTGCGTGAGTTGCTCTTCATCCATGCTCCTGCAGAGGATGAGGGATTCTTCAGGGAGAACTGGCTAGGCAAAACCAGGAAGGAAATGGACTTTTTGTTGTGCAAATCAGGCACCTTCCTTCTTGTGATCTTGGAGGCTGCTGCTTCCAGGCAGAGCCACTGACCAGGCTCCAGTCCGAGTCTCACTCATGTGACTGGAGTTACCCCTGTGGGGTACAGCCCAGCTGCCTTTGCAATTTTTCATTTTGGAACAAAGGTAGCTATTTTAGTTGCAGATATGGATCTACTGTACCAGAAGTCACCAATACCAATAGGATTTGATGACTTTAAGGATTTAGGCTGATGATACCCAGGGCAACAATCATGTTGCCTCGCTCACTGCAATGAAGTGACTTAATTTAATAGCACAGACCTGTTGTGTGATGGACTGTATTGCATATGGTCTTAGAGCCAGCTACCTGGGAGCATATTGGTCCTCTTGGGTGCATATGACCTTAGCAGAGGGACAGGAACATGGTGGGATATTTTATGGCTATTACAGTTTTGTTAAGGGATGTTAAGAGGGTGGCCTCCTCCTCTGGCTACTTTGGCCCAGGACCTTGCTGCCCAGCCGCTGGAGCCTTGTCATGGTTTAACCTATCAGGCAACTAAAATAACCAGGCAGCTGTTTGCTCATGCCACACTCCCCCTGGTGGGATGGGGGAGAGAATCCAAAAGAAAAAGGTAAAACTCAGGGGTTGATACAAAAACAGTTTAATAGGACAGAAAAGGAAGACAATCATAATGGTGATAAAAGAATACACAAAACAAGTGACACACAGTACTGTTGCTCACCACTTGGAGCCGATGCTCAGCTAGTTCCTGAGCTGCCCTGCCTCCTGGCCAGCCCCCAGTTATGTGCTGAGCATGATGCCATACGGTATGGAATATCCCTTTGGCCAATTTGGGTCAGCTGTTCTTCCTGGCCATGTCCCCTCCCAGCTTCTTGGGTGCCCCCTGCCTTCTCCTTGGCAGGGCAGTGTGAGAAGCTGAAAAGTCCTTGACTGCCTGACAACAACTAAAAGATAAACTAAAACTATTCTCATCCTGAACCCAAACCACAGCACTATAGCAGCCACTACGAAGAAAATTAACTCTATCCCAGCTGAAACCAGGAGAAGCTTGCCCCAGCTACCCAGGAACAGTGATGTGGCTGCTTCTTCCCCCTTTGCAGCTTCAACCAGTGGCAAAGCTGTGCACGTGTCCCAGAGACACATGCATGGACATGGACACACAGGGGACCCTGACACAGCCAGTCTCACACACCGTTCCCACCCCAGTAGCTAGGGCTTAAAGACCCCCACTCGCTCTAGTAGCAGATGCTGAGACCCCACCTGTGCCAGTAGCTGGCACCAGTTTTCACTCATACCTACACATATCTCACCAGCAGCCAGCACTCAGTCCTTGTGGGACATGTACACATGGGATAGGGAGTGCAAGCACACAGGTAGTTAATAAATGATTTCCTAAGAAGATGTAAGAAGACAGGACAGACTGCCATGATCAGGCGCAGTGCTCTGCCAGACAAGCGTGCTGACCAGCCCCATTTTATACGTGACTGGCTCCTACACCCTTTTGTGTCTGCCCCCTCTGTCCCTCCCTGGTCCCCTTCCCCTGCATGTCCCTCATCAGCAGGCACTGTTCTACCCACTCCCTCCAGCATCCTGGACCCTCAGGTTTGTGTCCCAATCACTTGCAAAGTCCCTGGTTGCCTGCAGGTTCTTCCTTGTTCATCAGATACTGTGACTGACCAGCTTTACTTCTTGTTACTGTGTGTAGTGGTTTCACCCTGGCTAAACGCCAGGTGCCCACCAAGCCGCTCTATCACTCCCCTCCTCAGCAGGGCAGAGAGGGGAGAGGGAAAAGATAAGATGGAAAAAGACGACTCCAAAATCGTGGGTTTGGATAAAGGCAGTTTTAATATAGCGAAAAGCAAGGCCGCGTGCGGAAGCAAAGCAAAGGAAAAACAAAATATTATTCTCTACTTCCCATCAGCAGGCGATGTCCGGCCACTCCCTGGGAAGCAGGGCTGCAAAAAGCGTAGTGGTTACCCCGGAAGGCAAAACGTTGAAAAAACGAATGCCTTCCGTTCCTCCCCCTCTCCCTCAGCTTCCCATTGCTGAGCAGACGTCATATGGTATGGAATGTCCGTTTGGCCAGTCTGGGTCAGCTGCCCTGGCTGTGTCCCCTCCCAGGACCTTGCCCACCCCCCGCCTACTGCTGAGGGGGTGGAAGAAGGGTTGGAGACACAGCCTTGATGTGTGCCGGCACTGCTCGGCAGCAGCCAAAACCCTGGTGTGTTATCAGCACCTTGCTGCTACCAATGCACAGCCCTGTAAGGGCTGCTACGGGGAAACTAACTCCAGCTCAGCCAGACCCAGTACACTGTGTTTGTTAATGCTAATTACTCAGGTTTCAGGGCTCTGTGTGATTGTATCACTCCCTTTCCTTATCCTTCTGTCTGACAAAATAAGCATTCCCATGCTCCACACATCCTTACCAATTAGTGCAACTGACCAGGTTTGTTCTCATCCCGACCTCCCGCATAATGTGTCGGTCAGGTTTGTCTCTTTCTGTTCTTGTTTATGGCTTCTTTGACTAGATGCCCTCAAAGGAATGTACACTTTCCTTCCACGTACCCTTGCAAGTATGGCCAGACATGATTTATTAGTTGTCTGTGTGGCTGAGGAATTAGCTGTATGGTGCCCTGGTGTGGAGAAGTTGGACATCCAAATGTCAGTATTGATGGCAAGCACACAAGGAAGAAGCTTTATACCCACCAGGTTCTCTTCAAGAGCAGTTTCACAGTGCTGGTGCATGTCTGACAAGGACTAGGTAGACAGCTGGAAGATATGTAGAGAAGCACAGAGGTGGCCAGCAGACTAGATGTGTGTTTGGGGAGGGTACAGCCTGCAGGCAGTAAGTAATGAGTCCCATGTAATAAGACTAAGCTCCTTTCTGCAAAGGTGAAAGCTATGAGGACAGGCCACAGGGTCTCCAACCATAGCTGAGGGTAGGTCCACACTGACAGGATTTGTGTGAGGTCTGGCAAACTTGGAGCTTTTTCCAAAGGTCTCCACCTGCAGGCATATTGGACAAAATTTTCTGTATTGGAGGGGACTATGCTGGCAATTTACACACAGATGCTGGATATGGGCTTTTCTAGATACCATGGTGTATGTAAAGCCATGGCCTGCAGCTTCATGAAGTCAAGAGTGCGTGTAATCCTTTATCTGTGGTCAGGGCCAGATAACATTGTAAGGATTTCAGCTAGCAGAGAAAAGGATATGAGCAATTCAGCAATGACGAACAGTCACAAAAGGAGAACGTATTCTTCCAGGGGAGTTTCACTGGCATTCGGAGCCAGGAAGTCCATTTTAATGTGATAATGGACAAAGCCTTGGCTGGAGTACTCCTGGGTACTCCGTAAGACACAAGCGTCCTCCCTGGAGAAAGTACGAAGGAGAGCACATCTCTGGCAGAGTTAGAAAACACAGATGAAGGAGAGGTTGAAATGAGTGGGAATGTCTGACTCACAAATGCTGGATAAAAACACCATAGCCAATCTTTCAATATGCAAAACATTGGGATAAAAAAGGGAATGATCAGTTGTCCAAAACAGGTTGAGAAGAAATAGTATCCTTACAGCAGAGATACTTGACACACCGCCCTTGCCACTTTCTAACGTTAGAGACATTTAAGTGCCAGAATGCACAGTCTAGGCAAATCATTAATTTTGGTCAATAATAGTTTTTAAAACCCTGTTAGACATCTCTTGGGGATGATCTGATGATACTTGATCTACCCTCATTCAGGTAGCTGCGCAAACTAATTTCTTGAGTCCTCTCAGCTTATTTGTTATTCCTGCAATGCTCCATTCATTGTGAGCTTCTCTAAAAAGGAATTTCTAGTAAGTAGAATAAATGTTGCAATGGTACCCTGTCCATCATGTTCTAACCAAGGTGCCTTGAGACATGCAAACTTACTGTAGACAAGACCCTTGAAATCTATATCAGTTACTACAAATGAAGCAGCTTTTCAGCTGCCTGCTTTCCAGTGTGAAACTGCACTGGCTCAACAGGACCTTTGCTTTTTCAGTAACATCTTCTTTACCCAGATGCCAACTTCTCTGCGTATACAGTTCTCTCTGACACCATCAGGGCTTGCTTATCAGGTAGGATAGAGAGAGGTTATTGTTCTGAGCTGCAAAAGTCCTCTTGTGCCTTCCTGCAGCTCCAGCCAGAGCTGTGCGTCTACTGGGAGGGAGCAACAGCAGTGATACGCCTGTTGGCCTGGGGGGAGAAAGTCAATGAAGCAATGAAACAGCAAATGACAGTCCTTCAGCCAGCTCTGGAAGCATCAAGTGAGTTAAGCCGTTGCATTGGCATTTTGTTTTATCAAGGGCTACGTCTGCACTAGGATGCTAGTGAAAGCTCTGCAGAGGAGTTTCCTCCCCACTTGCCCCCTGCCCTGGCTGGGCTGTGGTGCTGCTCTCTTGGGACAGGGAAGACACATACACTGGATCAATAAAGTGACTCCTTACTCGCCTCAAACTTGAAAGCTGTTGATGGCTCTTTCTCAATGGGATGGTTTCCTTTCTCTGGATTATTAGGTGGTTCCACAACCAATTACACTGGCCCAGTAAGGTGGGGATGAGAGAGCAAGCACCACTAAGCCAGCCCTGCTCTTGAGTCGTTCTTATTGTTCATCTTCAGTAGGCCTGGAGAACCACAAATACCTGCCAAAATGCCTGCTCTCTTCCTGGATGCAGAAGCTGAGTGCTGACCATGGCCGTTTCTTTTATGGCTGTGGGGAGGGAGGCCCCACTGAGCTGTGAGCGTGCTTCTTATCAGCAAAGCACAACCTCATGGACAGTCACTGCTTGGACTGCTGTGGAAGGGGATGTGTTGAGGCCAGAGGCTGGCTGGTGAGTGGGGAAGTGGTGGGAGCATGTGGCTGCATGAGGGGAAGGGTGAGGGGGCAAGACTGCCTCCATCATCTGCAGCCGCTGCATCTTGCCAGTGCCCCCCAAGAGACAGGGGAGCCATGGACAAGGGATGCCCCTTGTCCATCGGGTAAAGCGGTTAGTGCTGGGGAAGCCCCAGTGCCCTGGGTGCCACTGGCATTTTGGAACTATATCTCATGTGGTCATTTCAATATTTTTTTTTTTTCTCGTTGGTGTTTCTGGCTTGTGGAAACTTTTCATCCTGATTCTGTTTGCAGACTCAGTGTTTGCATCGTAGCCAGCTCCTTTGCTGGAATAACTTGACATTGTCGGATCAGGGGGCTGGAAATCCAGCTTCAGGGCTTTTACTCTTGGAGGGAGTTGGGGTTGTTCAGCCTGGAGAAGAGAAGGCTCCAGGGAAACCTAATTGTGGCCTTCCAATACCTAAAGTGGCCTACAGGAAAGATGGAGAGGGGCTGTTTATCAGGAAGTGCAGTGACAGGACAAGGGGTAATGGGTATAAACTAAAAGAGGGGGGGATTTAGATTGGACATTAGGAAGAAATTCTTTACTATGAGGGTGGTGAGGCAGTGGAACAGGTTACCCAGAGAAGCTGTGGAGGCCCCATCCCTGGCAGTGTTCAAGGCCAGGTTGGATGGGGCTTTGGGCAACCTGGTCTGGTGGAGGGTGTCCCTGGCCATGGCAGGGGGGGTTGGAACTAGATGATCCTTGTGGTCCCTTCCAACCCCAACCATTCTATGATTCTGTGATTTATGCAAGGCTTTGAAGGGAGGAGCGGGGAGGACAAAATCCCTAGCTAGAACTTGCTTCCAGGCTGTTTAATTTGAAAGGTAGCTGTACAAGCTGTTTCTCTCCATCTGGGAGCGGTACAAACTCTCTTACCAGCTTCTCATCTCTTACAGAGTGATGCCAATTGCTGCTAAGGCCTTGTGGGAGATGGTAAAACAACTGCTCTGTGGCACCTCTGGGAGATTCAGGTTACTTTATGGTCTCAAAACTATGCTGAGACACTGGCATTTGCAGGGGCAGTGCCCCCTCTACCCATCAGAGCCTAGATCCAGCTTTCCTGCTGCTTTTAGGAAAGAAGGGAATTGCAGCTACTGAGCACTCATTTTCTGATGTGGCTGGTCTTGGGATCATTTCATGAGATGAAACATTCTCTTGTGAAATACACCTCTCCTCCATTCAAGTCCGATATGGAGATGAAGATTTATGATGAGATGTTCTTAGAGGTGAGGTTGTGGGAGCCAGCTATGCTTTAAAGAGCCTGGAAAGAAAATTCTTTTCGTGAGTTTGGCAAATGTTGATGTAAACCCTGCAGAGGTGAAAATGTTTCTGCTCAACCAGACTAACATGATGGATTCTGTGAAAGAGGGCTGGGACATGTTAAGTAATACGCAACAATGTTATAACTTTCCTAGCAGAATTGTATATAAAATATGTCTGTATCATTAATTATCATTATGTATTATTATTAATTATACACATACATGTAAAAAAAAAAGGAGAGGAATATGTAGCTTTGATGGGAAGAAAAATCCTTGTGAATCACTGTTTACTGAAAAATCGTAGCAGTCAAACACCTTCTTTTATGAAAAATTCAGAGAACTTCCCAGTTTAAGCAAATTAGTTTCACAGCTGCTAGAGACATATTCTTTGCTCTGCCTCACATAGAGTGAGGAAGTGGAGAGGGGGCAAATGCAGCTGCTCTGGAATAGATGTGGAGACTGGCATAGGTGTAGAGAGATGTAAAATTTGGAGCCACTCAGTATTTGTTTCCCTATCTAGATGAGAGATCCAGATATTTATCTTTGTAATTGCCTCAGCTGAGTGATGATCAGCCCTAAGGATATGGGATGACTTTTGAACATGAAGCTCTTCTTGTACAATGAGTACTGTCTCATGCTTGTTTTGACGTATGCACTTGTGCATAAAAGAGTGTTTGCTCTTGTAATTGCATCTTCTTATTCAGAGAGTCGTGTAATGGTCCTAGTAGCCCTCTCTGTGTCACATGGGTGCTGCTCTCCTGTCCTGATGCCCCTGAAGCAAGGTAAAGATGTCCAGCAGCTCCCTGGCACTTGAAGATGGGCAGCCTCTGGCGTGCGGGGCGGCTGTGACTGCTGGGGCCTACAGCCGGGAGTGGGAGCAGTGTCAGGCAGATGTTGAATACCACCTTTCAGGGTCCAGAGCTGAAAGGGTGCCATTGTTATCTGCATCCTTCCCCAACTGCATCCCATGACCTGGTGCTTGGAGCCTTTCACAGCGGATCCAGGCAGAGACAACAGGTCTGGGATGTGCATCCGGTCTCCTTGCCAGCGGCGTGCTGTGAGCAAGGATCAGAAGTTTCATGGGTGCTCTGCTTTTTCTTGTGGGCCCTCTTGGTGCTGGCGAGGTATGCGCGGTGCTGGGCTGAACAGTGTGATGAAAACTGTAGCTTGATATGAAACACTCGGAGTCCTCCAATAGCAGCCATGTAGTGTGTTTAATATCACTGGGGACTGAATGACAGGACTACTGTACAGACCCAACACCCTCACCACTCCAACCACCCCTTTTACATTTCAATGTTCCTTTCTGAAAAAGTTGTACTATTTCAGGTTGGTGTTCAGCAAATGGACTTTTCTGCCTCTGTTTTTTCACCAGTTCTGCTCGCTCCCACACCTTTTACCATCCTTCTCCCCATCAGATCTCCTTTCTATTGCAGGCAGACCCTCATGGGGTGGGAAACAAGAGGAAGAGCCAGGAGCATACGAGTAGAAAAATGGTCACGAGAAGAGAAAGGAACAGAAGAAACAGATGAGGAAAGAGCCCAGCCACAGCCGGACTTGGGCTTGTCTGAGCCTGGTGTGCATTTGCTCACAGCAGCTCCAGCAAACATGGGAAAACAGCTACAGAGTGGTGTGTGTGGACACTTGGCTTAGGGAGATCAAACTGTTCCTGGTTAGAAAGTTCCCTTGCAAAGGCATCTCCTTCTGCCCCTTCATTGTGCAGGAGATGTAGGCATCTCCCTCTGGAAGACTACTGAACTGTGTCACCTGAGGCTTCATCCCTCCTAAATGTAGGTGTCTAAGGTAAAGGTGTCCACATGTGAACTCAGTGTCTGTTCTCCCCATTTCAGGATGCAGAGGCTTAATCAATACAGCTGATACAGTCTGGACAGTTTTTCACTCTCACCCTGCAGTGAACTGCTGCCTGTGGTCAGGGTGACTGCAGTCTGCTGACTGCGTTGACTTCTTCTCCAACCCCTTCATCTCCAGGGACTACATCTCCAGGGAGTTTAGACCTGCGGCTTTAGTGTTGACACCTAAAATTTGCCAGCACGAATCCCTCCTTACTCTAGACTGGGATGATTTATCTATTAGAGGTGTCTGTATCTTTGTTTAATGTGTAGGAGAGCGGTTAGGCTGGGCACCCAGCTTTCACACAGCAAAGACAACGCAGTGGGCGGGGATGAGTTGCGTTGGGTGGAGGAGTTACCCCTTCCATGGGTGGTGGGCTTCCCTGCTGCCTCCCCTCCACCCCCAGCCGCCGGGGTTGGACAAGCAGTGCTCTCCAGCCTGGAAAGTCCGTCAGGAATGCGAAAGCCCCTCTCTGTTTGTCTGAACTACTCGAGTTTCACACAACAGCCAGTCTGTTTGCGGGCACATTATTGTCCACTGAGGAATAAATCTTTCCTCCACCTCTACAGCACAGACTTGTTGAGAATACATGGACTGTGATCTTTTTTATCTATTTATTTATTTATCTTAAATTCCAAACCAGAATTTTCTCCATAAGAACTTTTATAGAGGATGTTGGAAACCCCATTTTTACTCTGAAAAGACAAGTAATGAAACCAGAACTAAGCTTGGTTTGCTGCTCAGCTCCGGTCAGCTCCATGGAAACTGAGAAGTTTCAAGACTCAGTACTAGAAAAATGATCCAGTATGAGTCCAGACCCCGGTTAGCTCCTGTTTTGCTGTACAGGCTTATGGACATGAAATCCTAAATCAAACTGAGCAACATCAGAGTTGTTTTCTTTGCAGTCTTTTCCAGTTGTGATTTCATAATTTATTAGTATTTTTTGCATATCTTTTTGTTCCCATTGCAGATTCTTCTGCAAGTGCACAATACGATGTTTCATGTAGTGCACATGGAATGCATTATTTTTTTGAGACTTGAAGCATATGCTAAGTACCACTCTCTCTAGTGCAAATATATGATGTTACTTTGCTATTTTTTCTTAAATTTACTAATAGAATTAGGGAAGCAAAATAATTTTTACTATCAATATAAGCAAATACAACAACATTACCTCCCCAGCTTTCACACTTCCTACACACATCATATTCCTGGAATGAATGAGAACATCGCAAGCCCACATACGAGCGTAGCAAAGGCCACAGCATTTCGTGTGCTAATAACCTGCCATTAATTTGGAGCATTCCTGCCAACTCCTCGTCCACATGTGGTCTTCAATGCCCTGTTCAGTTCTGACAGCCTCAGCCTCCTCCAGCCTTTCTGTGTTCACCTGGATCTTTTTGCTGACACCTTGCTTTCTTCTCTCGGATGTTAATTTGTAAGCCTGTCTGACTCAGCTGTCCACTGGTTGTATTCTCCCCTCCGCCTCTTCTCCTCAACCATCCTTTGATTGCTTTGCTAGGAACAGACTTTTTAAACAAGTGACTGGACTCACTGTATCGATTTAGCCTTTAAACTCCAGTCACTGCATTGACCTGCGTCTCTATAACCCATAAAACCATTCCCATATTTTGTGTTTCTGCCACAGCTTTGATCAAGAGATTGCTGGCCCTCCAGCTGCTGGAGGCAAGTCCTGCCTTGTTTTTTACACTTTTGCTGAAATTCCTATTGATTTTGCTTCATGGATCTAGGAAAATATAATAAACTCTAGATGCTTTTTTCTTCCATTTCTCATCTCACTTAGACATCAGTTTCTCAGGACATACTTCAGGGTACTGAAGTACCTCTGGTGTCTTCTCCTTCTGAACCATGGAGTCTTTCAGGTGTGCTCAGCTGCTGTTTGCACAGGATCTGCATCTAACCTACTTCTGAAACCCCTTTCTACCATAAGGTGCTCATCTGCTTCCCATTTTTGTTTTGACCCAGGCATCCTGTGTGTCTTGAGTTCGCCTTTATCTGCTTTCCCTAAGGATACCTTAGCTACTATTTTTGATGCTGAGCAACTTTCTGCTGCTGCTGCAGACTGGTGAGAATCGCTTCAGTTAATCTCTTCAGTCTCTCCTCTGGGTAGACTTGAGTCTTCCAGGAAACATGCAAAAGCGTGTCTTTAATTTCCCATTTCGCTAGAGTGCATGAAGTTTCTTATTTAATGTATGAACTTCATAGGAAACATTTCTTTTGACTTCTTGGGATTTTGGCTTGGCCTTCCACTGTTGATATGGCTAGCTCAAATGTAGCACAAATCTTAATGGAAATGTAGCTTGAATGAGGTGATGGGTGTTTGGTGAACTCTTATGGCAAGCAGAATAGTCTGCATCCCTTTGAGGTGTGCCCTCTCGAAATACTACAATTACTCTGCAGATCAGTGATGTCTTATTTGCTCCTTACCCTATTTGCTGCATTCTGTGTTTTACATCATCTGTATGGAGGGAATCTTCATCTTTTTCTGTGTTTTTACAACATTTCCCGCTTTGGGGTCCTCAGCCATGGCTGAAGCATCTAAGCAGTAGAAACACAAGTAAGTTACTATAAAGTTGGGGGTGAATAATTTCTCTTAAGAAAGGAATTTTTTTTTGTATCAGAATAATCTTCAAAAAGAGAACTAGATTCACTTGTTTGCATAAAACTGGATGGGAGGACGAATGTATGTTTATAATCTGTCTATAAATTAATATTTTCATGGAAAATTATGTTTTCTGTGATTAAAAAGGTCTGTTGCTACACTGGAACAGTCAGGGAGTAGTTGTGCTGTGATACTGAGAACAGATATAAATAGATTGGCATTCACAAAACATGACCAGGCACTTTAGTTACAGGGGTGTAAATAACTTCCTAGATCCTTCATGTCTGTAGACCATCAGATTAAACTGGAACCTATTTTACAATAAAAAAGCTTCCATTACATTTGCTCTACAACCTTAATAAATCCTCCACAAATCAACATTGAAAAATACACTTTTGGACAATTAAGTACCTCCAGCAACAGCTGTTTGTTCCAACAAATGGAATGTTTTAATACAAACTACACAATGGTCTACCTTATCGCGTTTCCTCACCAGACTTGCACAATAAATGCCTCTCCCCAGCCGCAAGAGAGGTGGGCCATGGATGTACATCCGTGATGCACATCAGATGAGATCACATTAGAGATATCTGTTGATGACCTTATGGATAATCCTAAGGGAGCTGGAAGTATTCAGCTCTGCTTTGAGTCTTAGAAGGTCAAAACCAGTTATTCATCTTTCAAGAACAATTGCTTCTTTAGGAAGGCTCAGCTAGCAGAAACCATCATTACTACTTAATAACATGCAGTTCTTCACGGCAAAATGTCAATAGCATCATTCTCTTTGTGAAGAATGAATTTTGTATTGTTTTCCTCTGTGTTATTCTGCTTGTAGCTATGATATTAATGTAGCATCTGTTTCTCCAGTTGGCATATACTCTATAGGGAGTGTAGATTATATTATCCTTTATCAATTTTTGTCTGATGCAGGCAAAAAGAGTTTGGGGTGGTGCTTAATTAACATTGTGTTGAGTACTGCAGTGTAACTTGTGAATCTTTGGAATTCCAGTATAAAGAATGCGAATGGCCGTTTGTCAGGATAATCTTCTTAGTACTTCCTGATGGCAGAAAAAGTTGTTTTTTCTCCCCTTTCAAACACAACCAGTTTTTCGTAGTGAGAACTGTTAAATCTGCTCTTTTATAACTTCTGTGGCATTTCAACAATGGTACTTTTGCTCTGTTCTGCTCCACAAATCCTGCCCAAACTAGGGCAGCGCCTGAAGTGTCTGCTCAGTGAAGCTAATGGTGATCTGTGTGCTCTCTCTGCCACTTGTTAGAACCAGCTCAGGCTTCGGAAGAGCTGTGTTTGGGCAGGGAGTAACGGGTGCTGAGAGTAAGCTGAGTGCTAGTACCACACTAAAATCACATGATGGCAAGTCTGGGAATTCCTGCTTCATTTATGAGTGTGCAGAGGATGCGATGTCACTCTCTCCTCATCCAGAGATGCTTACTACAAGGAACTGAGCCGAATTCCACATCAACAAAGTCATTTACCCAAATAAACTCTCTATTCAGAAAACACCACGCATCTTGCAGCTCCCTCAGCTGAAACAAGTCTTTTATTTTTATTTTTTTTTTAACATCTGTGCACCTTTTTTTTTGCCCTTTCATTTTGGAGGCTTTTCTTTTCAAACAAAAGAACCACTTCAAGCATTCTTCAAAAAAGCAGGTAAAATGCAATTTTTTTGTACAAGAAATATTTTCTAGAATAGTTTAATGCAGTTCTGTTATATTGAGAGGATGAGTTTTATTATGTGCCATAAAATAATATGTATTAAAAGTTAGTCAAACTTTGCAAATAGTTCAAGGTCTCTGGAAAACATTTATATGTACCTGAGCATTTAGCATTTTATAACATCAGCAAGGCACATTGAGTATATGTTATAAAATTCAGTGATAATTTTTGTTACATTTCCTTTTACCTTTATATTGTCTCAAACATTAATCTTTCCCAGAATATTTAAAAGATTGTTTTAACTTACTTTAGATTGTAGATTCTTTAGGGACTCAAACTTACTGCAACTTTTAATGTGTTTTTTTTTTCCTCCTCCTATTCTGTTCATGTGTAAGGGAGGTAGTTCAGGCTTACTTTTTGGGCTAGGTGGTCTGCAAAACATCAATCTCTATATTTAAAAAATATGTTTAGGTCTGCGTGTTGAGAAAATACGTTGATGTTGCGGAGTCATTACATCTCCAAAGTAAAAAGATTTAATAAAATATGAACGAAGCGGGTATATACTCACATTAATTTTCTGAAGCATTCCTTTTCATAGATTTTACTCATGTTGGCTATATTTGTAACAAGCTGTTGTGATTTTTCCAGTCATCTTGCTGGAGTAGTCTGCCAGCAAGGAGCAGTCTGCAGACCAACAATGGGTTGGTCTGTTCTGCTCAGCCTGGCTTTTGCTGCAGGAGGAAGAGGATGAGACTGTCCTGCTTCCCAAGAGCTTGAGATTTTACAACTTAGCTGTGACCCTCTGGTTTTCAATGAAACTTAAGGCAAGAGGTCAGGGGGTTAGTCACTTAAATGTAGCTACAAATTTTTTATGGGGACTATTCATATAGATATATTTAGAATAAATTCTGTTACTCTTATAACACAGATATTGAAGAGCTGCAACTTTCAAGAGATGTGGTTCAGCTGACATGTAGGAATCTTTTCGTATTTCTTAATACAGTCATAGATAGAAAACAGAATTGTTTTCTACCTAAATTCTCAGGAAAGAAGTTGGTCTTTTCCCAAGCTGCCATCAGAATTCCTGGTAGCTTCATGAAGGCAGCTCCTGAATCATTGCCAAAAACTCAGCTTTTCAATGCAGACTTTGACCTATTGGTAGGAGGCTAATTTGAACCTCATCAGTTCTCTCTTGAAGTGTCCATATGCTTTCCTCTGAGTTAAGCAGGTCACCATGAGTTAGTCTTAAACATCATTGGAACAAAGAGGGGAAACCATGGCAGACAGAATTGCTGAAGTTGAGGGCTGATCAAAACCTGATGAATTAATGAGAAGATTTGTCTGGGTTATGGGCTTTGCCTACTGCTAAATCTAGGAGGAGAAATGGCTCCTCACAGCAAGCCTTTGAGGATGCTGGTTGAGTAGAAACAGAAGAAACAGGCTTGTGGACATGTGTAACTGCTGTCGAGGGACAAAAAGGGAAGAGCTGAGCATTAGTTTAAGGGATTTGCCTATGATTTTCCCTTCAGAAAATGTGTCAAATAGAGCTAAAGCCTACTAGGAGTACTGAGAAGTTTAAACTTTTGCCCTCTTTTTGATCGGTAGAGAAATAAACCAGAAAAGGTACAAAAAATATCACACAAGAGCCTTGTTAGTCTAAGACAATGCAACAATTATTTCTATAATGTTTCCCAATAACAATAACTGCAAAAAGACTGAGAAAAAACCCCACAGTCTAATGACTTTTTTTTTTCCCCTCTGACTGGGTGCTTTTGCCAGATCACATTTTCCCCTGAGGATTAACTTTGAACTGCCAATTAAAAGTTATTGCTAAATCCTGTTACAGCAGAAAGCCTTCAGGTTCTTATGGTTAAGATTTGGCCATTGTGTCTCTCGCAGAGTAGATTAAACTGCTGGGGTTTTGGCAAATTACTTTGGCAGAATAACTGGATAGCCAATATATTTTTTAGGGGAAGGGTGGTGACTGTATTCAGTTCAGGTTATTTCATTCAATTAAAAAGAAAGGGAAAAAAACCCTGAAATTGAGTCAAGAGCAAACATCTGGTCACTAGCGGCATTCCCCAGGGCTTGGTCTTGGGGCCGGCGCTGTTCAACATCTTTATCGACGACCTGGATGATGGGGTAGAGTGCACCCTCAGTAAGTTTGCAGAAGACACCAAACTGGGAGGCAGTGTCAGTCTGCTTGAGGGTAGGAAGACTCTCCAGAGAGATCTGGACAGGTTGGATCGATGGGCCGAGGCCAACTGTATGAGGTTTAACAAGGCCAAGTGCCGGGTCCTGCACTTTGGCCACAACAACCCCAGGCAGCGCTACAGGCTTGGGGCGGAGTGGCTGGAGAGCTGCCTGGCAGAGAAGGACCTGGGGGTTCTGGTTGACAGCCAGCTGAACATGAGCCAGCAGTTTGCCCAGGTGGCCAAGAAAGCCAATGGCATCCTGGCCTGCATCAGGAATGGCGTGGCCAGCAGGAGTAGGGAAGGGATTGTCCTCCTGTACTCAGCTGTGGTGAGGCCTCACCTCGAGTACTGTGTCCAGTTTTGGGTCCCTCACTACAAGAAGGACATTGAGCTGCTGGAGCGTGTCCAGAGAAGGGCAACGAAACTGGTGAAATGTCTGGAAAACAAGTCTTATGAGGAGCGACTGAGGGAACTGGGGTTGTTCAGCCTGGAGAAGAGGAGGCTGAGGGGAGACCTGATCGCTCTCTACAGCTACCTGAAAGGAGGTTGTACTGAGGAGGGTGTCAGTCTCTTCTCCCAAGTAGCAAGCGACAGGACAAGAGGGAATGGCCTCAAGTTGCGTCAGGGTAGGTTTAGGTTGGATATTAGGAAAAACTTCTTCATGGAAAGAGTAGTGAGGTGTTGGAACGGACTGCCCAGAGAGGTGGTTGAGTCGTCGTTCCTGGAGACATTGAAAAAACATGTAGATGTGTCACTCGAGGACATGATCTAGTAGACATGGTGGTATTAGGTTGACGGTTGGACTTGATGATCTCAGAGGTCCTTTCCAACCTTAGTGATTCTATAATTCTATGATTACCATGTTGTGCTAATAGTGCAATACAGTTTGCCTGTCGATACAGTGATGACCTGGTTTCTTCTTCAAGACCATCACAAAACCCCATCATCCTATCCTACTTACAAAAGAAAATTACTGAAATCTATGTACCAAAGGTTGGATGACCTTTCCTACAATTTTTGGGCAAAGGAGCTAAAATACTGTAATATTCCTACTATTTTCTGACAGGCACATGCTGTGTGTGTCACGGCTCTAAGTGAGGACAAATGGAGCATCATCTCAGAAACCACCGTGTGGTAATGGTTGGCAGACGTTTGCTTTTTTAATGTGGTCACTGTAGGATCATTATCCGCTCTAAAATGTGTGTGTCCAGCTAGGAACAGATCAAACAGGAAAGAGGAATGAACCCACTGATATTTTAATTTGCCTGAGAGGAGAAAGAAAACATTCTGCATACATTAGAAAAGCTGCATAGTGCTGCCAAAATAATTCATTCACTCTGAGATGTGTGGAATGTAAACACTGTATTCAGGTATAAATCAACATTCGGGCTTTCATGTTCCTCGCATTTCCAGGCTTTAGCCCTGATCCTAGATCTGTGATCTTGTTGAAAATATTGAAATTTTTGACTTCTGCAGGAATGCAAACTGCACCCAGCATTTTCCTATCAAAAAGGGCAGAAAAAGGGGTGTCTTATTAGTGGAAAAATGATAGCCTAGAATGAAATAAAAGTTGTGTTCCTGTTCAGCAAATGAATGGATGGACCTGCTTCTCTGGAAGGTACAGCATTTTCTGGTTGCTAGGTGACTTTTTCTTGCATGCTTTACCTTATTCTGAAGCCATCTTCATGACACCTATTCAGAGAAGGCTTAGGCTGGCAGAAATCCTTCTGCAGCATTCAATGGGTTTAGTACCAGGTCTGTGGTATTTCAGGAGTCCATAAAAAAGAGTTAAACAGGTACCGAAGAGGGGACTTTGATAATTGGTAGCATCAGCCACAGTGGGGATTGCTGGGGCTCTGTACTTCTCTCTCCAGAGCACCTAGCTTTTAAATTGGAGCCTCAATTAGTGCAAAAGGTACCTGATCCAGGGGCTACTGAAGTCTCATAAAACACTCTCATTAGTTACGTGGCACAGGACAGGGATATGGAGGCTTCTGTCTTCCACAGGTTTTTTAGTCTGCTTGCCATTTGCCGGCCTTTCCCATCATCGACGGTAGATACCCTTATCTTCTTCCGTGGTCATCTGTCACTTCAGATGCTTGCAGTGTCAGCTGGATCAACCCTGTGGAGGTCTCATTTGATGTTCACTGTCTTTTACTAGTTTGCATAAGCATATGACTTCTTTTACTCTCTTGGGAGGGCTAATTATTGTTGCCTTTAATTGATCTGTGAAATTACCAGCACACCCTGTGGATGCTCGGCCTGAGGTCTCCTCTAACCATTTCTCTTCTCTGATGTGAAGTGCTGGTAGCAGAGAACTTCACCTATTTTACATGTATCATTACAATTATTAGTTTAATTTAACGTATAAAATTGATCTGCTCCATTTCTGGTTCAGTTAAATAAAGCAACTTGGCATGATGGGGGAGTTGGGCTTGCTCAGCCTAGAGAAGAGAAGACTCTGGGGACACCTAATTGCGGCCTTCCAGTACCTAAAGGGGCCTACAGGAAAGCTGGAGAGGAGCTGTTTCTTAGGGAGTGCAGTGACAGGACAAGGGGGAATGGGTATAAACTAAAAGAGAGGGGGGATTTAGATTGGACATTAGGAAGAAATTCTGTGAGGGTGGTGAGGCAGTGGAACAGGTTGCCCAGAGAAGCTGTGGCTGTCCCATCCCTGGCAGTGTTCAAGGCCAGGTTGGATGGGGCTTTGGGCAACCTGGTCTAGTGAAGGGTGTCCCTGGCCATGGCAGGGGAGTTGGAACTAGATGATCCTTGTGGTCCCTTCCAACCCACTATGATTCTTTGATTCTGTGATTCTATGATGAGCCTTATAACTTATAGTTTCAAAATTGACGATGGCATTGATTATTGTTTTTCAATAGACTGGGCTATGATCTCTCTGATTGCTTCACACAAAGGGGCTGCAGGGTTTCTTTGTTATTTTTGTTTGCTTGTTTGTTTTTCACTAGTTCCCAGCTATTAAATTGTGCTCAGCCCCAACAAAACTGCTTTCTGCTAATACTGCAGTGGTGCAGCTTGCAGGTCAGACTCCAGAGGTTTGGATCAGGGGAATGAAGCAGTGCCTCATTCAGCTTCCACCACAGCTGGGCTGCAGTTCTTAGCAGCCACACAGAGATTGCCTACATGGAGCTCTTCTCCAGCAGGATTAGAGTTGGTACCATCACTTTTTCCTGATTGAAATAATGAACCTTGAGAAATGTTTAGTCAAATATAATGGAGAGAGACTTGCTCATGCCGGGGTGTTCCAGGCCTCTCCCAAAGCCAGAGGCTTGCTCTGGTCTCAGGCCTTGCATTAGACTGTGTAGTATTTTCTTTCTGGTTGACCATGGGCTCATTTGTTAAAAATCTTGGTTATTTACCTGTCATCAGACCAGTAGGACTTGAACATACATTTTCCTCCCAGTCCAGCGGCAGAAAGCCAATATGGTTACATGACTTCTTTTGGATTTGTGGATTTGTGATTATCATGGATTTGTTAATTACTGTGCAGGGAAGCGGCTGTGCCACGAGGCACAAGGCACAGCTGGGATGTGTTTTGTGCGCTGCCAGGAGCAGGAGCAGCAGCAGGGTGAGCGTAGCAAAGTGCCTCTTCCAGCTGCCTGGTGCAGGAGCTGCTTCAGTGGGGATGCCGGCAAGTTTGCTGGAAGGGAGTTTGTTTGCAACTAAATCAAAGCAGAAATAAGTGTGACATTTGGCACCAGCCTCTGTTCCTTGCATGTCCCCGAAGGGTGTTTACGGGAGATTTGCCCTCTGAAAGAGGTTCTCTTTCAGAGAAGTAATGAAACACAGCACTTTGTAATTGCTTGTCTTAGAAATATATTTTTGTTATGACTGTGTAAGTTTATAACTGTGTGATTTGTTTTTTTGAGCAGAGGACATGGATTGGTTAAAATGCTTTGTGAAAACTGTATTTAAGTCGTAACATGAACACCGCAAATATTTAAGATTTTTTCCATTTTCTTGGGAACAGGGCAGTGTTCAAGGTGAAAAATGCCAAAAGATACACTAAGAACAAATTGGAGAGATGTTGCAACTGTTCAGGATCTAGCACTACAAATCTCTCTCAAACTACCACTTCTCTGAAACTACAGCCTCTCCTGTGTTAGACATTAATCATAACCTATAAGCATATGCATAGTTGAGGCAATATCTCTTTGTCTGCAGAGGCATCATTCAATAATCACATGATTATGAAGGAGCCCTACAAACAGTCTCTGTTAATTTTGATGCTTGTGGCTCTTTGCAAGGACATTTAATTTTAGTTCCCAGTAGAATTCATGCTATAGAAACCGCTGCAAATTTCACAACACTATGGGTTGTGAAAGTGTGGGTAATTTAGAAAGTTGTTTTAATCAAGATAACTATAGTTCTGTAGGCAGAAATGTTTTTCAAAGTGATATCATCTATGATCAATAACGTTCGTACCATAAAGCACTTTTGAATATTTGCCATTTGCATTTAGGAATGTGTGCAGAAAGATTTCTGGATAAGGGGGCTGTTTAAAGCAGGAATAGTTTCTACCTGTTTGATAGCTCTGGCAATATGTTTTATTTTACCTTTTCAAAGACAAAAAGCACTTTCCTAAATATCTATTAATTATTGTGTAATTTCTAAGAAAACCTTTCTTGCTCTGTCTCTTCGATAGCAGGGAGGATTTTACCTGGCAGTTGTGAAGGGCAGGGGCCTAATTGCAGGGCCTTGGATACAAATATCACTGGAAAAAACCCAAAGTAACTCTTGGGATATATGTGGATGAGACAGCTGTGTGATTCAAAGCTAAACCTCCTGAGAACTGGGGAGGGAGAGGCAGAGACACTTCAGCAGCACTTCTGTAGGAAACAAGGCAGCTGAACACACTCACTCACTAATACGCGCAAGAAAACTTACTGGGAGAGCTGTAAATATGCTCAGACGTGGCTCTAGCTTCAGTTAAGGACCTGACTTGTGCAACAATAAACTCAATTTGCTGCTATCCCTTGAAAGCAAGAGCCCCTTAGTTTTTTATGCTGGTGTTTTATACTTGCTTTTATAACTGATAATACTTTTTTTTTTTTTCAAAATCTACAGTCGTGTGCTTGTTTGCCCTTGCTTGATTTACTTGAAAATTTCATAGTGCGCTGAATGAGGTTAATTTAATTTATAAACTGGTGTTTCACCTTGCAGATACAATTTCCCATTGAAATTATTTTTCCTGATGCGTTACACTGAGAAGCTCAGAAGCACAGGAGAAAAAGTGCTTAACTCTAGCCAGTAGTGGACAATTATCTTTTATCTGAGCTGGAGCTTGGCAAACTTGTTGCCCATGGATGACCCTTCATGCAACAGCTCGAGGGAGGCTCTGGTAGAGTAGGGAATCAGGGTGGGTTGGTGTAGGAAATGGGGGAGGGTCTAGTCATAAATCTCGGTCTCCTCCTGCAGCCGGTTTTGCATCCAGCTGCTCCTCAGAGCATCTGTGTCTAACCAGGAATGCTGGTCTGAGGTCATCACTGTCTGAGGAATTTTACATAACGGTCAGGCCGGTCAGCTGAGAGGCGAATGTCAGCCAACGCGTCTCGCTGCTGTCATGTGCGCCGGGGCCTGGCCCTCGCCTGGTACGGTTTGCTACAGGCATCACCAACTTGTTTTAAGCAAACATCCTTCTGGGTGGGCTGGGGCCCCACCTGTGGTCTCTGTTCAGGTGGTGGCTTGTGGGGATGGGGTGCACGATCAACTTTTCAGAAGTCTCTTGATAAAAGAAGGACCTATATTTGTTTTGAAAACTCACCTTATGGATTGATAAGGAGATACTCAGTTCTGCCTAAACCCTTCCAGGTAGGGAATTAGGCATCTGGTCCTCAGAAACTGTGGCTCTTTAAAACATTTACCATTGATGCTGAGACAAAATAAAGGATTCAGGAATAAGAGGCAGGTGAAGACTCCCCGAAGGATAGCGTCGTGGTTATGCTGATGCACAGGAGACACAAACTCCACATCTGTGTCTCCCAGGAGCCGTAACCCACAGTCTACTGGGAACCCACTGCCCTCTCACAGTGGGTTTATGTACTCGGGGAGTGTGCAGCAACTGATAGTACCTTGGCCTCACTTAGCTTTGAAGCCAGGCCTGATTTGAGCAGGAGTTGCACTAGGTGATCCCCAGAGGTCCCTCCCAGCCTGGACTGTTCTTGATTCTTCGCAGTGGGGCTTCAGGTGGCTTCACATCTTCCAGTGAGGAAAGAAACTTCAATCTGCATTTACCCACAGGAAATGAATGCCCTGACCACAAGCTGCCAAGCCTCCTTTTGCCCAGCCCAAGAGTTATGCAGAAGCTGGTACAATCGACCTGTTTGTAGAAACTGGTATAGCACCAACAGCTTGTACTGGTAGATATCAGCAGCAGAATACCCAGATAGCAGCAGGAGAATACCCAAAGTCAGGTCAAATGGTGAGCTGGTGGGACATTCAGATGCAAATCTAGTTTTGGACCAGAAATTTTAATCCAGCTCCCCTTTATTCCCAATGAGTCCTTGGTCTTTTTGATGTTTTGGGGTACCTCTTTTGGTCTGGTTTTAACCAGAATGTCTGCAGGTGTCCAGGAAAAACCTTCTTCTAATAAAATTCACTTGCAGTGAAGTACCGTGGCCCAGGAGTTCTTTGCAACAGAAATTTGTTAATACTTGACATTTTCATGGGTTCTAAAGGTTGCTGGATAAGTTCATGCCATGGAAGTCCAACAAGGGCTGTGGAGAACCAAGCTGCTGTCACCTGCTCAGGAGCTGCAATTCCTTGGAGACTGGGGAAGGGAGGACACAGGACTCAGAGCAAGGAAGGGCAGCTCTGAGCTACCCTGGGATGGCCAGGCTGTAAGCACGGCCTTGGCTATCTATGAACCGATTCGCTGGGCTGTGCCTTAGCCTTCGCCTTGCTGCATTTCAGCAGCAGTGCTGTGGTTCTTTCCCTGCGGTCCACATCCCAACGTGATCACATATCCTAATTACAGTCTTACAACCTAATGTACATGTTTTGCAGAAGAAATGTTTTTGCAAACACTCCTCCCATATCCCTGACTTCAGTGAGGAAGGGAATGAAAGGTGAGTTTCTTGTGGTGTTGTGTATTTACTGTTTTGTTGCACTGCAGATTTTTCATTGCGTACATAAGTTCGGGCAGCAGCTAGCACATCGTGCTTGTGCCTGCCACCAAGCAACTTTCCTAGCCGAGGAAAAATGAAAAACAAGTTTAGAGCAAATCAATGTGAATTGAGACTGAAAGAAACCTCTTTGAAAAAGTGAGTATAACAAGCACAGACACGTAACCACTTACAATTAGAACTTTTATTTATTTTAAGAATTTAAGGGCTGTTGCTCCATGTTTGTATCCTCGGTGACCCCTGATGTGTCAGCATTTTGTAGAGAGGGGCTGTCAGGCTGTTAGGGAGCACTCCTTCCCTCCCAAGCATTGTACAGTGCTGTAACATTTTTCTCTTGAAGAGGGAAGCTGATTAATTTCAATGAACAATATAGCCTTTGATATCAATGAATAATCTAATAGGTTTATTTAAGCACCATGTGCTAATGATTTTTTTTCTTTTTCTCCTTGACATTTGCTGTGCATCATCCTTGTTAGTTCCCAGGACGCACTAAGCAGTGAACTTTTTCATGCCATCCATGACAGTTTTATCCGAATCTGCCCTGGTGGAGCAGATGCTTTGCGTCAGTCCATCCTTGAAGACAGTTGTTCAGGCGTTCTTAACAAATGGTGGTTGCACCTGTAAGTTTGTAGTTTTTCTTGTTGGAGTGTGGGTGCTAATTTTTGCACATATTTTCCTTTCCTCCATTTTATGTGACTACCCACAGATGCTGCTTCCAGTCTTACTGGGTGTTATTTTAGTGTTGGTCAGAAGCGCACGTTTGAACTGAATCTCCCCACCATCTCTGTGTGCTGTGCTTTGGCTCGTGTGGTGGAGCAGTCACAGAGTGCACAAACTGCATTGCTTTTGGCTGAAATTAAGCCAAGAGATGTGCTCACATCGCCGATGGGCATTCAGTCCACAGGACCAGACTAGGGCTAGTCCACACGAAAACTTTCTGGGATGCATATAGTGTGGCCTTCAGGTCCTCACCGCCAATCCTTCGCCCCACAGATTCATTCCTATTATGTCACACTACTTACTAACACAGATGTAGCTACAGCTTGTGGAGTACTTTTGTCTGCTTTCATTGCTATTTGGGGCAATAGAGTCAGTGCAGGGTAATATATGAGATATCGTAATGTGCTGCTTCTGTTCCCGCCTTCTCCTGACGTTTTTCCAGCCCAGAACAAACGTCGTGCTTCTCTATTAAGTCAGTTCTCTAATATCTCTCTTTAGTCATGTTGACAGCTGCTTTGCTTCCCTTTTAGACTGGCTGTGTGTGATGAACTCAAATGCGGTGGATGTTTCAACTCTTAATAAAGTCTCTGAAACTCCCCACCCGGCTTTGCGGGAGCACTGCATGCTTTAGCTAGAGGCCAGAAAATCTCTTTCCTAATGATCAAGATGGTAACTGGCTATTGCAAAAGTAGAGTGATTTTGCATAAAATCACACCTGACTTGGTCTGGAGTTGAACAGTGACCTGATGTATGAGGACACACTGCTCACATATTCCTTTTTCTGTTTTCGAGGAATTTCTCAGGAGGTAAGTACTAATTCATGCAGTGTGTCACTTGATCACTTGTCTTTGGTCAGCATGAGACATCTTTGGTGTCGTGTGCACGCACTCTAGCACCCATACATGCCAAACGTGGTTATAACTTCAGAATGTATATCTTTAGTAAGGTTGCATGGTCATAATGCCCCAAGAATACCACTTTCTGCTAATGTTTTCTGTGCATCAGATTTCATCACATGGTACTTTTCTTGTCTTGAACATACAGCCTGTTTGAGTGCTAGAACCCAATGTATTTGGGTAAGTGTCTGTAAGGAAATTGTGACATGTCCAAGATCCTGAAGAAACTCCTGCATGTATGAAAGATTTTATGACTGAGGATGTCCGCAGTGACTGTTTTGTATGGTCCCTCTCACTCCATTCATGGCACCTTTTTGCATTTCTTTCTTATCTTACTGTTTATGGCCTAAGTCCCAGTGCTGTCACAACATACGTGCTTCAGCTTCACTAACTTAAATGCTTCAAATTAAATAAAAGTAAACCACTTCATTTGCATGCATGTAGGAACTGCGGTGAAGCTAAGTCCTTGCAGCCTGCCTGAAACTATGAAGCCACAGCAGCTTTGATTTCAAAAGTCTCTATTTTTCATTGAAGAATAGGAAAAAATATGACGACCTCTCTGTTTTGCCAGAGGTACAGAGAAGGAAATATTCGCCTTTGACTTCAATAGGGACAAATTTCTTCTTATTTCAAGAAAACCAAGGTTTCATGCAAAACATTTTTTAAAGCAGCTTTGGGATATGAATACCCAAGAAGTTATCGAAGCAAAAGCTACCGTGAGACACTGGATGTGTCTGGTGTTTTGCAGTAGGTGCCCCTGCGGTTACCCATGTCCAGGTCTGTCTTGGAGGCCCCGGTGGGGATGGGATAATCAGAGGGACAGCTTTGGGAGAGAGCCAGCACACTCCCAGGCTTGCAGTGATAACTTGCTTCTATGTTCCCATCTGAAGATTGTCATCACGCAGCTCATGAATCCTCTTTTGCTAGCTTCAGGTGCTAGCTGTTCAGGAAGGCAGCCCTTAACTGGCAGTTGTTGTGATGGTGGGCTGGCAGTCCCAGTCTCTCTGCCTCACGTGTTTGGTGTGAACAGGAGTAAGTGTACTTGGGATACATTTTGAGTTTAAACCAGAGTATTTTATTCATTGCCTGGTTGATCACAGACAATGTTGCTGCTGCTGGACTTGCAGTACTTCTGCAGCTTAAGACTATTTTAATCTCAAATCATAAAAAATTTCAGAGGTCTGATGAGATGAAGTTTATTGATGCAATGTTTAGATGTAGGAGATCTGAGACAGGTTTTAAAAGTTTTTCTTGTTGCTGGCCAAGATGTCAGTGCCACTGTCTGGAGGGCATGTGTTCTGGCTGGTAGGACTCCATTTTAACCACCTGCCATTGCTTCCTCAAGCTGCTTGTGCCAGTCGAGCTCACACAGGTATTGGATATATGAAATGTGTGATGTGGAGGCTCTTGAGTTTATGGTTTCTCTCTCTCTCTTGACAGAGAGGGCCTGGCAAAGAGGAGGCTCTGAGGGGATCTTATTGTTTTCAACAATCAAAGGAGGTTATAGAAGAGATGGAGCAAGGCACTTGTCAGCAGTGCGCAGTAAAAGGCAAGAGGTGACAGACACAAGCTACAATAAGAAAAATTCTGCTTGATTGTAAGGAATTTCTTCTCATGCTGAGAGCAGTTTAGCACTGCAATGGGCAGAGGGAGGCTGAGGAATCTCCATCCTGGGAAATATTCAAAACGTGGCTGGACAAGGCCCTGAGCAATCTGGATTCAATTGGCATTAGCCTCAGTTTGGGTAGGGTTGGAACCAGAAGACCTCCCCATATCCCTTACAACATGAATTATTGTGCAGGGCGTATCAGGTAGTAATGTGAGAAAGCAGCCTGCTCTGAGCTTTTTACCCGTATTCCAAATATGAAAAGGAAGCAAAGCTGCTCCGCGTTCATTTTCCAGAATCCCTTATTATACCACGCAGTGAATTCAGACAACAGCATGAGTCAGTGACATGCTCTGCAAGGCTGTCGGACAGACCCTGCTCATGCTGCAGGAGAGCACGTGTGCGGGCCTGGGCGCCGAGGGGCAGGAGCCTTCCTGGCAGTGCATCTGCCCAAGGCTGGTGCCTGCGAGTCCCACCGACCTGCGGAGCATCCCTGGAGCGCAGGGCTCCGTTTCAACAGCTTCCCAAGGAGAAGCAGCAGAGGCCGAGGTATTTCAGGTTTGGAAGAAGAGTTGGGTTGATGAGAGACGCACATAACAAAAATCCTCTCAGGTTATGGCCTATTGGAAGGCGTTTTGGCCTGTTCAGCAGCTCGAGGCTGGGAAGGCACTGTTCACTCATCGTCACCAGCTTCCTCCTCTGCAGGGTGGGTGAGGGATCTGCTCCACTGGGGTTGGAGTCATGAGGAGCAAAGGTCTGGAGATGTTCCACTAGTTACAGGGGCTCAAAGGGAAAGAGCAAAGTAATTTCCTCGGAGTGTTGGTTTTGAGAGTCTTCTGCTCTTACTGCTGGAAAATCCAATTAAAGTACAATGTCTGGCTAAACTTGGTATCTTCATTGCAAAAGCTTAATGAGCTCTTTGCATTATGTGTGTCTCTCAGCTAATGAGTTCTCCCCTTTCATACGGAAGCTCCAAAGACAGATTTTTATTACCTTTCTTCTTATTATTATTAAGAAAGGAAAAAAAGATAGTCTGAATACAGTACCTCTCAGACATCGTGCCCATGTCAAGGGCTGCCAAAGCATGTAGAGTGTGATTACAGCTTCCTATTTCATTGCTCAAGTGGCTCTATAAATAACAGTGCTCAATGAAAATTGCTGGCAGAAGTATTGCTTTTTAAGCATGAAAATGCACAAAAAAAAATCTCAATAACTAGGTGCTTTTTTTTTTCTTCGCCTAAGCTTCCTAAAGGTTTTATAGGTCCAAAAGGAACAGATTACTGTAAGGATTTTTGAAACAACTTTTTCTACTTTGACAACCATTTCTGTTTTCCCTGGTTACTATCAAAGATCTGCAAAACCAAGGTCTAAAAACCAAATTCCAATTGATACTGACACTGATTTATTTCCTGAGATAGAAAATTAACCTCAAATGATTTTGAGCTCATCGACTGAAAGGAAATTTGTACAGCCGGACTTTCATAGCATTTGGGGCTTGAAGGGGGACTCTCAATTCCAACTCTCACATTTTTATCACACATTTGCACATTTCAACCAGTTTTCCAAGCGTTGGGCTGAGCAGTGTGCCTTGCCTAAGCAGATGTCCCAGTGATAAATCCATTGCCAGGCTGCTGTCCTCAGAAGTTTGTTTCAGTAGCTGATCGACGTGGTGACTTAAAAAAAAAGTAATAAAAATTGTACTGTATTTCCTGTTTGAATTTATTTGGCTTCAGCTTCTAGCCATCAGTTTGTGCCAAGCCTTGTCCACTAAGTTCAAGAACCTTTTAGTACCAGATATTTTCCCTCTGTGAAGGTGGCCTTGTACCTAGTAATTGAGTCATTGCTCCATCTTTTTTTTTTTTTTTTGTTAAATGGGACAGATCGAATACCTTTGATCTCTTTGCAGTAAGGCATTTCTCCAGCCCTTGAATGATTTTCATTGTGTTTTTTTTTTCTGCACTGCCTCCCTTCTTCCAAATTCCTTTCCAAAAGGGGAGCCCCAGCACTTTATCCAGCACTTACAGTGTAAAAAATTCTTTTGTAGAGGGAAAATAATAATCTCAATTCCTACGCACTATTTGAATTTACACCTTCAAGGATTACACCCCTCCATTTTTTTCATTTTTTTTTTTTTGCTGCCTGATGCAGGAGATTGCAGACTTTCTTTGCCTGTTGAGTGCTGGAACATTTCGCTGGGCCACTGCTCCTTGCTATGTAGCTTCATTTTCTGTAAACAGACTGCATCCCTTGTTCCTATTATTTGCATAGGTGTCTATGCAGAGATGCTTGCTCTGAATGGGCCCAGATGGCTGCCTTAAAACCAGCAAAAATAAAAAAAAAATCAAATGGCAATGCTCTCCATGAAACAGAGAGTATCTCATTAACTTTGGGGACTTTAACCCTAAGCTGAAGCTGTCTGTATTTTCAAAGGGAGACTTCTCACATCATTTCCAGGCAATGCAATACTTGGGCTAAGCAGCTCTTACTGTTTTTCCTTACATTTTGAAAGGAACAAACTTATGCATTCTTTTACAAATGCTTTACATATGTTTATCAGTCATTCACAGATTATAAACACCTTTTCCCCTCTTCATGTGAATTTGGTTTCTTTACCACTTAGTGTCTGCTCTAGAAATCAACCCAGAGATGCAACTTTTTGGCTTTAATGAAACAGGGGAAAGACTTTTTTTTTTAAAAAATTATTTTTACAAAGAGTTTATTCTCAATGTATGCACAGACTGTTTAAAAGCAGTTGCATAAATCAGAAACCAGAAGAAGTTCCATAAATCAGAAACCAAATGTTTAACGTATTGAATGCAACGCATTTCATGAACACTTTCAAATAATTTGAATGGAATAATCATAACTCTTTTTGGACTTTACTAAGCAATAAATTACTTGAGCTACAACTCTGAGCACCAGAGAGACAAAGTACTTTCAAATAACTGATATTTAGCTTTAAAATACAGGCTGCGTGGATGTCAGAGAAAGTTAATAATGTAGAATTTTTTGTTGCTCTGTTAACTCAGAACTATTTCTGCTATGAGGTAACTTTTGTGAGCTTTGATAAATGAAGAGAAGACTATTTTATTTCATCTAACAATTATCCATAATCTAGCAATTATCTTGTATGAAGCAAAAGAAACAAATGTCTGCGGTTTGATGTGAAATTCATACATATCTTGAATAATATGTCTCCTGAAGTATGAGCCATGATTAAATTAAAGACTTTGGGATGCAAGAAATTAACTAGTCATTGTTTTCAACTTTCTTGTGACTGCTAGAGTGAGATTTCCAAATTGTATCGAGGTAAAGAAAATTCTTTATTCCAGTGAAACTTCCTGAGAAGTTTAGATAGATCACATTATCTCTTTGAAGATAATAGTCCTTATTCCCACCAGCTCTAGCATTCATTTACACTGCATTGACCGTGAAAAGAGGATTTAGAGTAAGTGCAAATGTATCTTGCTCTGTCTTTATGGTAGGGAGAAGAGTCTTTACTGTGAGTGTCAGGCCCAACAGTTTTGTCTCCTTTCCCCTTCTTATTTGTACCTGTGTCCCACAGTGGGAATAGGGTGTCATCTCCCACATATAAGGAGAGGGACCAAGAGCAGAGTGGAACCAACTGTCACACAACAAGGTGATAGTTTCTTCCAACACTCTGTTGAGTTCTGTGACCTGTGAATTATATTTTTCAGGGGCTATTTTTCAATATGGGTTTTTAAAGGGATAGGAAGATGATGGAGGGCTAGAGCTAGAGATGAAAGAAACGCATCCAAACTTTTCTAAAGCTCAGAGCTGGCTGTGCCCATGGGTCTGACCTGACACAAGGTGATTGTGGCTCTCACTGATGCTCAAGGCAAGGCACTTACTCTCCATGCGGGTTGCCACATGTGGCCAGGGAAGGCAGCTCGTCCTTCCCCAGCCCGTGTGCTGCCCTGCACGACAGCTGGGGTCACTGTGGGATGTTTCCACTTCCATCTGAACTGCAAGAAGCTAAAAAAACCTCAAATGAGAATCAAGAAAGAAAGGGAAAGGTGGGTGCATGCCTCTCTCCCTCCCTACATTTAACTGTCATGAAGTCGCATTGCTCTGTCAGTCAATGGTGAATTTTTGATTGTATAAGGCTGTCAAGTCACGTTGGACTTAGCGTTTGAAAGCCAAAAATACTTGAGGGACTGAAGGATCATGTGGCTATTCTTCCAGCCAAGTTTCCCTCAGATCTTTAAGCTTCAGAAATGCATTCTTGCTGCAGACCTTCTGGAGACCTGGAGGGATTCACAGAATGGCTCGCTAATGATTCTTCTGTGCAGTGAACTTTCTGCCCAGGAACGCACTGTCTTCCGTGGCTGCCAACAAATGTAATCACTCATCAGGGGCGGTTTGTTTAAGATAACCTGAACAGAGAGGCCACCCTCGGTTCCCCTTTCAGGGGAACATGCTCAGGTGCACTCTCAGGCATAGTCCAAACATTTTGGTGAGCGATGGCTGTTACTATTGCTACTGTAATGCTATTCCTCAAAATCTCAAATTAATTTACATCTTTGCTGAATGAAACCTACCAGACAAATGTTATTTAGCAGACATGACACACCTTAGCCCTGAGATGAGCTTAAATGTAGGGACATAATAAAGCAGGGAGCAGAAAATCCTGTCTTGTCTCCAGTTTTACCGCAGCTGCTAGGTTGGGGCTTCGCCCCCTCCTCTTAAATGCTTAAAGCGATCGCCGGTTGCTGGAACATTTAAATTGCTTGATCACTTTGGAGGTTTTCTTGCTCTTCCTTTTTATTATACTAGGAAAGCTTTGCTTCTGTGCTATATTTGAAATATCTTCTTCCCAGGGATACCTAAATAAAATAATTCATAATGACATTCCCACCAATATGAAAAGAATGTCTGCCATGGGTGAGGGAAGAGGAAACACTGTGGTCTCCAGGGAGCAGTGCCAGAAAACGGAAACATACGAGCTGCAGCATTCCTATTCATGGACATCTTCTGCTGTGGATTGGGGCTGGTCTGGTGTCCTTCCCTTCCCACCTTTCCTCTGCCTGTGCCCACAGAGCAAACTTGCCAGCATGACAGTTGCAGGCTTTCTGTGCGATCTTGACTTTTCGTCACTGAAGTTGCATAGTTCAGCCTTCCCCTCCAAATCACAGATTTGGGCAACTTATATTTGTAACCAAATATATCTTACAAGCTAAGCATTTCAAGCTTGTTTTACATCTTTGAAGGGTTTGGTCCAAAGCTGAGAGAAGACAGTGGAAGGACTCTCACTAGCCTTGGTGCATTTGGGATAAAGCCCTGAAGCGAGGCTCGCATTCCATACATTTTACCTTGGATTTGGATTTTCATAAGCTTTAACACTCCAGAAAGCTGCCAGCTTCACAAATCTACATCCCATAGCATGTGCTTTTCTTGGTTTTGTAAGAATGCTTTAAAGCTGAGAGAGAAGTTAATGAATTTCTTAGGACTATGACATGAAGACGTGCCATCAACAGCACAGAAGCACCAGTTTTCATTGATGATGCTGTGTTTCCTTCCAGCATACGATTGTTTGCATCTAAGAAATATGAATGTATGTAAAAGCAGGCTGATTTGCAACATGCGCCAGATAAAAAGCTGTGTACAGCAGCAGAGTGCTAATGGAGCGCCCAAATCCAGAAAAAGAAAGTTCTACATACGTCTGTTTTCATTTTCACGCTTGCTTACTCAGTACAGACTCTGTCAGTTTTTAATTCATAGCAGAGCAGGTTATTGGAATAGTACTGAAATTTCTAATCCAAACTGAGGCTTATTAGCTCAATCAGGTCTGACCCTGTCCCAGCTAAAATCAAAGCAAAACTTTGGTAGGAACAAACCAAATCCCTTTGACTGTCTGGAAAAAAGAGTAAGTGCTAATGATGCCTGAAATGAGTACAGCTACGTCCATTAGAGGGTCACCGTCTGGCTCCTGGAATGCTTCGCTCTTTGCCATGACTGTCTCAGAAGAGTATTATTTTTGCATTCATTGCTTTGTAAACCAGGAAAGTGTTGTTCTGTGGTGATGGTTAATTTCTGAATATAGCCATGAAACTATTTAGTACAGAAAGGAAACAATATTTTTAAATAAATAAAAATATTTTAAAAAGTAAACAAAATCTCCAACTTTTTTGAGCATTGAATATAGAAATGGGTCTGTACAAAATACTTAACTAGATCCCTTGGGTTTAATTACATTGGATGTATTATGACCAGTGTCAACAAATCAGGTAGCAGGTATTTTTACCTGCAGTGAAGTAAAAATTCCAGCATATTAGCAGGCTGTGAAAAATTTACATTAATTTTGAAAAATATAATCATACGTAGTATGACTTGTTTGTGAGTTGAAATAGTTGCTGTGCCAAAGGGTGTTTCACAAGCCAAACACCAGTCCGATTATACTAGGATAAAAAGACCAGCTAAAAACTGTTAAGTCTGTCTCACTGCTATCTCCATTTCCACTTGGGCCCTGCAGGAAAAAGATCTATTTTATTCTGCTTTGCTGCATGTTTGGAATAAAGGAGGAACCAGCAATATCGTGAACTCTGCTCTTCTGCACCTGTTGGTATTATCTTTTTCCATGGTACAGCTGCCAAGGCGTATGGAGGCTCTAATTCCTTTGTGCAAACAGACTCCTTATCATCATCTTTTCTACAAAGTAAATTTAGGCTAAGAGCGGACAGGAGGAATGTGACATGAACGCTTATTGCGTATCAGTATTCGAGCTGCTGCAGCAGTTTCAAGCACCTGCAGTTTATCAAGTTAGACGTAAGAACGATTGACACTGTGGGAATAACAATTATCTAGACATGTCACTCAGAGGGCAACAACACATTTTTTTCTGCACTTTGTTTTAGGGAGCTTCGTGTTCAGCTTGAAAGTCTGTAGAATAATCTGTTAAACTTGTAACATTTATTAGTAGAGTATGCGCATAAAACTAATAAAACCCCACCTCTGATATTGGTGGTCCTTCTCCACTTGGCAACGTGAATTTTCTTTTTTTCTGAAGGAGAGCTGAAACTAGCCAGGCTTATTTTAATGATTACAAAAAACATTGTCAACTAATCAAAGTCTTCTTATTGCCTTGCTCATTACTTAAAAAAAAAAAAAGAAAAAAGAAAAACCTTTTTACGCACTAAATAACAGAATAGATGACTACTATATACTTAGCCTGACATGTCTGAAGTATAAAGAACCCAAAGTAAAAATAACAACACTAGCAATCTGCAATAATCAGTGACAAACCATTGGAAGACATTTAGGATTTCAGAATACTCTTTTCTTACAGCCTTTCCTGCCTGTGTTGCCGTCACCCTGTGCTGCCTTTGCTTGCAGCGGCTGGGGAGACCCAAGGCAAAGGCTGGGCCTTTCTTGCCAGTCTCTGCCTTGAGACCTCAGCAGTTACCCACAGCGGCTCTTCAGTGTGATCTGAGAATGTGAAATCTCATTGATTTCCCCTGACCATGTAATGGTGGGTTATGAAAGTGCAATAGAGAAGTACCAAGCTCTCAAAAGTCTATAGAGCTGGAGTTTTATTCTTCAGTGTGAATAATTTCATGTTCTTGCACAGAAGTGCAATGAAAGGCCTTGGGCATCTCAGCAGGCTATTTAGCTTTCTTGAGGCATGGTATTTGCTGTTGATCTCATTTTTAAGAGAATGCAGACACATTAACTTTATGGCATAAAAAGCAATTCTCATAGCTTAAGGAGAGAAGAAAACATTCTCTGGGTTTACACTTGGGTCATGACAGGAAGGAGACTTTTTGCTTTCAAACCTGCCTAGTTTCTTAGCATCTCTTAATCAGAGCAAGCTGCTTGTGATGAAGTCTCCAGCTGTATTTTACAAGAATCTTCTAGGGTCTCCTTGTTTTTTTCCCGAAGTAAGACCTAAATCCAAAAAAGTCTATTTCAAAGTTCCACAGTTTTCCTTCTGATACACTCTACTTACAGCCTCCTGAATCTCCAGGCTCACAAATGTAGATAGTATTTAGCTGCTTAGTACTTAGCTGCTTTTCTCTAAGGTGTGGGCCCCTTTTCGGTTCCAGTGAGGGTACCTCAGTGGCCCAGTGCACAGATGACACAACTGTCAACTGGTTCAGTGTGTGACAGCATTAAGTCTTTAATTGATTGGTCCCAGTAACTGTACAGCATGACGGTGGTAAAGGTTTCATGTTCCCAGTGACTCCAGTCCCAGACACAAAGCCACTGACATTTGCTGGAAGTCAGCTCACCGAAGCTGAGATGTCTTTACAGTACACCTCTGCCTTACCCCCAGGTCCCTTGGTAGTCAGGGGGAGGTACAGGCACTTCCAGAGCGTGGTGCGTTGACCCTGTCTCAGGGGTCCACTGTAGGAAGAGCTAGATGGGGGCCTGATGGCCTGTCCCTGCTTCTCTCCATGGGCTCCACGGGGACCTAGGATGTAAATGTGGCGCTGGAAGTGGGGTGGGCAGAGGGCTAACCTTACAATGTATTGCAATTTATTGATCTGTAGCTGATTAGACATTTAAAAGTCTGTCTATTCATTTGAATGAGTTTTGGACTGACCTCTTTGACAGATGAAATAAGAAAGGAAAAAGGAAATTACAGTTTTATTTGGATTTTATTTTGTGGTAGCTGGCCTGTTTGTCATTGTGCCTGCAGTGCTCTCTGCTCCTAGGGACCAAGCCGATAGCTCTTCACTTACATTCTTCCTTCATGAAAGGCTCCTTCTAAAAGGCTCCCCAAATCAACTCTTTAGACTAAACACCGAGCAAAGCAGGGCATTGGCACATAGACGTGCAGGGACAGAGTGTTTTCTTTAAAAAAAAATAATCCCAATTTATGGGGATCTTTTGCATAGGCTGTGGTTACAGGGGGAACTGAATCTCTGGAACAGGATGATCACTGACTGCTTGGTTGATGGTGGGTGTCTCTGTGTCAATGCCATCTTCAATGCCAGATGAGACTCCATAAACTCTTTTTTTTTTTCTGACAAATTCTTAAAATCCACCTGAACCAGAAGAGACACTATGAACTATTTTTCTTCCAACTAATTCTTAGAATCCATATGGCCTCACCGCTGTGACGTGTCCATGACTCACTGCTATTGATTACCTTAAGATACATACAAACCACTTTGCATCGCAACTGTGCATGAAGGTGTGCTCTATCTGACCGTTCCTGTGTATAGAATCACAGAATCAGTAAGGTTGGAAGAGACCTCAAGGATCATCTAGTCCAACCGTCCCCCCACCACCTATTACCCACTAAACCGTGTCCCTAAGTACCACATCCAACCTTTCCTTAAACACCCGCAGGGACGGTGACTCCACCACCTCCCTGGGCAACCCGTTCCAATGCCCGACCACCCTTTTGCAAACAGTTTCTGCTGAGCGATCACAGCTGTTCTATCCACACACAGTTAGGTGACCGCTGCAGCAGGACCTGCCGGGGAAGACCCAGCGATGGCCAGGCCCTGCTCCCGGCAGCTAACCCGCACCCCTTTCCCGCACTGAGTACACTTGCTCCGTGCACGGCCGGGGCGGCCCGGGGTCGGGGACCCACTTGTGACACAGGGCTTTAAAAAAATGGGCTTTCCTCTGCGTGTTTTTGTCGGAAAAACGCCTTTTNGGCCCAGGGCCGAGGCCGGGGCCGGGGAGTGCAGCCTGGGCCGCTCGCACGGGGTGTTCGGCGGCGCTGAAACTCCTCTGCCGCTGTTTAATGCTGCCCGGCAAAATTAGCCCGAAAGCGTCCCAGGGAAGGCAGAGTGCTGCCGTCACAGCTCGGTGTGCGCCCGAGCGTCAGGCATGAAGCCTCTCCTGCCGGACACAGGCACTGAGATGGGGCCCAGGAAAGGCACGGCCTTCGTTCCGTGTTCTGCTGGCAGGATTGCCAAACTGTGTCAACACTGTTTTCTCTCTCTGTCACATCTGCTCTGGCATGCTTACTTGCCATACTCCTCGACTACGTAGTGCACCCTGATGGTTTTGTGCTTTCTTGGGATGCGAGGAGGCCCCACCTGGGCTGCTCGCTTTGCTCCTGGGCTGTGGTTTGCTGCCCAGGGAGTTGCACTGATGCAGTCGTCTTCTGGGCCAAGAACTCATGTGGAACATAAGGAAGGAGTCTTACTCATCTTAGACAGGAGCCTCAGGCAGTCTGATTTGTACAGCTGATGCATAATGATAAAGGTTTATCCACATCATTCCTCTTGCAACTAACGGGCAGCCAGAAAAGGTGACTCCAAAAACATGCAAGAGTCAGTAGTGATGATCTGCTGTGGCCTGCCTTGCAGCCCCACGCTGCACACCGTGCTCTGTTGTCTTCCCACTCGCTCATGCAAGGAAGGGCTGCTCTGTGCAGCGTTGTGCTGTGCAATCCCTAACAGTGCCCTGTGGGGTAATGGGAGGCCTGTACGTAGGGTAGGCAGGGTTTTTGTGGAAAACTACTGCACTGGAGCATACTGTGGAATCCCGGACGTCAAAGTGATTTGTTACACTCCAAACCGGTCTTACCTCCTTCCTGCAGCTAGAAACGCTTTCTATTTATAAGAGAAAACATACCAATTAAGAATTACCGAGAATGCTTGCTTGCACGTCACATTGCTCAAAATAAATAAATATAAATGAGTGTGTTTTGGCAGTGGTAGTGTGGGAGCATGTGTGCGTGTGTGTGTGTCTGTGTGTTTCTCCATTTTAGATTGTGACTGTAGGGAGAGGTTTTCCATGGAGTTTTCATTTACCAGCCCAGGGAAAGGTTCTCCACTGTCCCCAGGTTGACAGGGTCAGGGATATGTTTGGCAATGGCTGTGCAAAGGCAAGCGTATGATGGGAGGATTTCTGAGATGTAGAGCTGAAGTGCTGCTCTGTTTCTCTGGGCCACAAGCTAAGAATAATGACTTTCCTCCCTGCTCCTGAGACCATTTTAAGGTGCCTTTGCCACAGGAGGCCAGTACAACATCACCTGTCTGACTAGTGGGGAAGCTGTTGGGAGATGCGTATCTGGAAGGAGATGCATGTACAGAAAGGTGCTTGGTGGCATGTCTGTCTTGGCATACTCTGTCAGTACAGCTGCGGGAGATTCCTAATAGCAGCTCATAGCCATGGCCTCTGCAGTGCTCCCGGCACAGGGGCACACTGGAGGAGTCAGAGCAGGAGACAAGTTTATTTAGTCTCAGATGCTGTAGAGAAACCTCACAGGCCGCTGAGATTTGGCTTGAAATTTCCTTGGGAAAGAAGCTCCCTGGCAGATCCAAGCTCTGGGGGCTGAGTGTGAGTGTTGCTTCAAGAGCCATGTTCTTCTTCCTCTGGGTAAGGCAGGCGGGCAGGCACACTGCCCTCAGCAGCACTGCACCCTCCCTCTTCAGCTAGTTATTTTTTAGAATTTGGGTTTCTGCCTGATAATGGGAAGGTGACTTAGTGCAGAGGTAATGTATTTTCCAGTCTTGGTGGGAGAAAGGCTTTGATAGTTAATAAGATGTGCAAAACAGGAAAAATGCTATTTCTGGGCATTATCTGGAGGAGATGTGATATTTTGTAGCCTCATGGCCTCTGAGATTAAATTCTGCTTCATTTTTGATTGCAAAAATGCTATGCTGTGCTTATTGATACCCAGGAAAAGAACGTTTTAAATCGTGATGTATTGCCAGCTAGATCATTTGCCTCCAGCGTTTTGTTTTCCAACCAAAAAGCAGGCTACACAAAGCCTTTTGAACAAAGTACTCTGTTGATCTTATTAGCACCTGTACTTTAAAAGTGGATGTTGAACAGCTCGGACCGGGATGAAAGGGATTAAAAGGGATAACAAACGTGGCTTAAATACTGTATTAGCCCTTTTATTGTCAAACTTCGATTGGGCAGTTGCTGGATGAATTTCTAGTTGTGGCTAAAAAACACTTGCTGGTGCATGGCTTTAGAGAGATGAACCCAAAAAGAACTTTCCTTGGCTAAAATCTCTCCTCGCCTTCACATGATAACATCTCACCTATGCCTCATTGCTGGTGGAGGCAGAGCAAGATAAGGAGAAGGAAGAAGAAGTAAAAGCGAAGAGAAGTTCTGTAACTACAGAGAAATGTGATCATTTGAGTTTCTTGAATGGTAAATGCACTGATGTCTTAGAAACTTAGATACCATGGTGACAGTTGCCTTAGCAATGTTTTAGCTATGTAGGTAATCACAATCAAACCTGTCTCTTGTGGCAAAGCTTTTGTGAATGTGCAATAATGTGGTTTATGTTTTTTTACCCAGGCATCAGATTTTGTCTTGAGCTTCTTTTCCTTGGCATTATTATTTTTTTTTTCACTGATGTTAATTTGAAAATAAATGCTTTTCATGCTAAGGCTTTGTACATAACAGAGCCTGACTCACTTCCAGATGAAAAATTCCCACTTTTGGGGTGAGACAGGATCAATTTTAGAGGTCGTGTTCACATTCTCATCTTTTAAAAAGCTAGTACAGCCTGAGTTGCTGTAGGTTTACTGCTCATGTTTCCACAGCCTGACATCATTTAAAAATCTGTGTGTTTTCACAGCAGGCACTCAGACAAACCAAATGTTATGAAAAATGGAATAAGTGGGCATATATCTCAATTATCATTTACAGAATGTCTTAACAAAACCAGTATGTCAGCATATAAAGTGAAATTGAAGACAAGAACAATTATCTTTATCATTTGGAGTTGGAAGTATTTGCATTTCAAAGTTATTGATTAGGAAGGAAGGCAGTTTGGCACTTTAGAACAGGCAAAACTGGCTGCCGGGTAGGGCAGCAGACTACCAGAGGTGACAAGAAGAGGTTGGTCGGACAGTGGTGGACCCTGCAGCGGTGGCCCTTCCCAACACCTCCAACCTCAGATCCCACCACACAGGAGTGGCACGTCTGTCTCTCCAGGGCTCTCACTGAGGGTTTTGTCTTGGATCATCAGAAGTCAGTGCTTTCCAGGCTATGGAGAAGCCCTGGACCAGCTCAGTGATAGTGTGCATCGTATTGTATCAACCATGTTCATGCACCTTATACCGGGTGACAACGGCGCTTGTCCCTTCAGAAAAATATCTTATGGAGAACTATTCTCCAGTGAAAATTGAAGTATCTTCAGTGTTTCTTGGTGTATGCCAGCTATGTTCAAAAATGGGAGCCCTGTGAAGCCAATAGCTGCCATCATTTTTCTTTCATTAATTCACCACACTATTCTTACCTTCCTTTTCTTTTTTCTCCCTTTGAGGAAAACCAAGAAAGAACAAGTAAGCAAAGGCTTATTTATGCTGATGTTTTCCAGACTGCTAATCGTAGACCCATAGAGCAGCTCAGGTTAGAAGGGACCTCAAAAGATGATCTGGTCCAACCTTTCATAGAAAAGGGAGCCTAGATGAGATTATCTATCACCCTGTTTGGTCACATCTTGAAAACCTCCAGTGATGGGGATTCTACCACGTTCCTGGGGAGGTTGTGCTAGTGAATGATTGTTCTTGCTATAAAAAAATTTCTTATATTGACACGAAACCTCTCCTGGTGCAACTTGTACCCATTGTCCCCTGTCTTCTCCATGTGGCTCCTTGTGTAGAGAGGGCCTCCATCCTCTTTGTAGGCTCACTTTAAGTACTGGGATACTGTGATGACATCATCCCGGAGCCTTCTCTTCTCCAAGGAGAAAAGACCTGACCCCTTCAGTCTTTCCTCATGGGGTAGGTTCTCCAGCTCTTTGATCATTTTCGTGTCCCTCCTTTGGACAACCTCCAGTCTGTCCTCATCTTTTTGAATTGTGGGGACCGGGACCAGGCACAGTACTCCAGCCACTGTCTAATGGTGGGAAGAGTCAAGCTAGTCAATCTGCTTGTAAGGACAAGAGAAGAAGAATAGGATATGAGAACGGAGGGCATTAGGGATACTAAAAATAAATTTAAAAATGCAGGACTGGAGAAGGAAATGCCACCTGGGGAAATTCTGATTTAGATTTGGCTAGCAGGCCTGCCTTTGCTTGGAGCCAAGATCTGCATTTGTGATGACTTGTATATTCAGCCTTTTCTTTCAGGAGCCTCTGTTCCCTTCTAGCCTGCACGGCTGTGAGGCCTCAAAGCTACACAAAATCATCATTAGCTTTTTGTTACTTCTGTTTCTAGTGATTTCTCCTGCTGGGACTGAAGCAGACCCCATTTCTTATTACTGTGCTATTTTTGCCACGCAGCCCTGCAGGTCTACCAGCGTGTCCTGTGCTGAGGTTTCTGCAGGGAGGAGCAGGTATGTGCTCCAAAAAGGTTGCTTCCCCCCGCTGTGGGGATGTCGGAGGCTGACAGCCCCGTTTCCTGAGGCCGTGCTGTCCTCTGCAGTGGCTTCGGCACTTTACCCTGAAATTTTCCTGTGATTAGACTCCACAGCGTGCATTTAAGTCAGACTGATCTTTAACTCAGTCTTCGTGTCTGATTTGTGCACTTTGTGGGATTCTGAAGTGGTTTTTTATAAATTTTCACACTGAATTTTAATGATGAGAGTATAAAAGCTTTTTGACTGTTATGCACTATGTTTTATTATAAACACCATTAATAATGATATCATAGAACCTAATTTTCCTCAAGGGCTGATTCACATTTCATAGATGCAGCTGGCAACTGCTGAAATGGCACGTTTTCTTCATAAAACTCGAGTACCTGCTCTGCTTAACAAGGGGCCATCAGCTGTGCCAGAGCTTCAGGGTGGCAGTGGCTTTCCAGGGGACCCCACGGACTGGGAGGAGAGTGGTGGCTTTGGCAGGGCTGCTGCCACCACAGCCGCCAGAGAAAAGCCATGTCGTGGTGGTGAAACAGTGCTGTTATAAGCTGGGAAGATGTTCTACACCAGTGGCTCTTGCGCCTCTGATGAGGAAATGATTTTGGCTTATTCTGTGGGATAGGCCAGTGCAAGTTTCTGGAAAAATTATGGCAGAAAATCATGGTAGACATGGAAAAAGTAGAAGAGTCATCTCTTTATGTATTTCAGTAATTTTTATAATGGCTAATTCTGAAGTTGCAGAGAGGTTTAAAACATTGGAATTATTCCTAGAGGGAATGAACTGACGAGAGAAATATCCAAAGGTGCACAGAAAATCTTCTGCTTGGCATTTTTAACACACATACTGAAGTAAAAATTGAGTCAATTAAATTTAGTCCTAATACATTTGTTTTCACTTTCTTTAGGAGAACCTCCCCCCAGGGACAGATGTACTTGGATAACAAAGATGACAGTACAATTTCTAGACAACAAGAGATGGAGATGAATCAGACATCTTTACATCAAACCAGTTTATCTGCAAAGGTGACAGCCAAATCAGTGACCAGAAGTTGCAATGAGATGCGGCTGTTAAAAGAGTATCATGGCATGGTAACAAGCCTTGGAGAGCCACAGACCCTGTGTGAAAAACCGGAGATAGGGGAGGATGGCTGCATTGCTCTGGGCAACGATTTCACTTCTGTCCCCATGCAGGGAAGGTAAGAATAAGGATAAACAGAATATTTTTTTTCTCCTATTCCAAGTTAATTTTTATTTCCTTGCAGACCATATATGTATGTTCATTAAGTGAACTTTGTTTCTCCCACACAGAGAACAGGAAGCTTAATGGGACATCAGAGCAGTCTTAATTGCCATGGCGAGATCATGGATCACTGGATTTCTGAACTAATCTCAGCTTTAATAGCAGCCATGGGCCAATTTTGCAGTGTTCTCAAGATCAGACACATGGCTTTCCTCCCCTATTTGGTGTCACAAAGTGTCATAAAACTCCCAGAGATAAAACAGCTTTCATGTTCCACCCCTCACCTGTTTCATAAAAATGCATCATAAGGCCATACACGGAATGACTGCAGCTAAGGTTGGGAACACGAAAATGACACTAATAACGCAAATATGACAGCTGACTCTTCACGTATCAAGTGTAAAAGGAGTGTGTGCTCCTGCATCATGAAAGGGTTAGGTTTGGGGACAGGGATTCCAGCTTTTCCTGTTGCAAAAGACACATAGAATCATAGAATGGTTTGAGTTGGAAGGGACCTCAAAGATGATGTAGTTCTACCCCCCTGCCATGGGCAGGGACACCCTGCACTAGACCAGGTTGCTCAAAGCCCCTTCCAGCCTGGACTTGGGCACTTCCAGAGACGAGGCAGCCACAGCTTCTCTGGGCAACCTGTTCCAGTGCCTCACTACCCTCACGGTAAAGAATTTCTTCTGTATGTCTAATCTAAATCTCTGCTCTTTTAGTTTAAACTCATTACCCCCTGTCCTATCACTATATGCCCTTGTAAACAACCTCTCTTCAGATTTCTTGTAGGCCCCTTACAAGGCTGCTGTAAGGTCTTCCCGGAGCCTTCTCTTCTCCAGGCTGAATAACCCCAACTCTTTCAGTCTGTCCTCATAGGAGAGGCGCTCCAACCCTCCAATCATCTTTGTGGCCCTCCTCTGGCCTCATTCCAACAAGTCCATGTCCTTGTTATGCTCGGGGCTCCAGAGCTGTACTCCAGATGTGGTCTCATGAGAACAGAGTAGAGGGGGAGAATCACGTTCCTCTAACTGTTGTCCCTGCCTTTGCCTTCTCTAGCCTTGGGTGATAGACTGCTGGTGAAGACTGAGGCAAAAAAGTTGTTAAGTACCTCAGCCTCTTCCATATCCCAGGTAACAAGGTCTCCTGTTTCCTTCCGGAGAGGGGCCACGTTTTTCTCAGTGTTGTGATGTACCTATAGAAGTTTTTCTTGTTGCCCTTGATATCCCTGGCCAGATTTAATTCTATCCGGCTTTAACCTTCCTAACTTGATCCCTGGATGCTCGGACAGTTTCTCTGTATTCCTCCCAGNTCCAACAAGTCCATGTCCTGGTTATGCTCGGGGCTCCAGAGCTGTACTCCAGATGTGGTCTCATGAGAACAGAGTAGAGGGGGAGAATCACGTTCCTCTAACTGTTGTCCCTGCCTTTGCCTTCTCTAGCCTTGGGTGATAGACTGCTGGTGAAGACTGAGGCAAAAAAGTTGTTAAGTACCTCAGCCTCTTCCATATCCCAGGTAACAAGGTCTCCTGTTTCCTTCCGGAGAGGGGCCACGTTTTTCTCAGTGTTGTGATGTACCTATAGAAGTTTTTCTTGTTGCCCTTGATATCCCTGGCCAGATTTAATTCTATCCGGCTTTAACCTTCCTAACTTGATCCCTGGATGCTCGGACAGTTTCTCTGTATTCCTCCCAGGCTCCCTGCCCTTGCTTCCACCCTCTGTAGGTTTCCTTTTTGTGTTTGAGTTTGCCCAGGAGCTCCTTGTTCATCCATGCAGGCCCCCTGGCATTTTTACCTGACTTCCTTTTTGTTGGGATGCATCACTCCTGAGCTTGGAGGAGGTGACCCGTGAATCCCAACCAACTATCTTGGGTCTCTCTTCCCTCCAGTGCTTTGTCCCATGGTACTCTACCCAGCAGGCCCCTGAAGAGGCCAAAGCATGCTTTCCTGAAGCCCAGGGTAGTCAGCTTGCTGTGCACTCTCCTCCCTGCCCTAAAAATCTTGAGCTCCACCATTTCATTGTCTCTTCACCCAAGACTTCCCTTGAGCTTCACATTCCCCACCAGTCCCTCCTTTCTGGTGAGAACAAGGTCCAGCATGGCACCTCTCCTTGTTTGATCCTCTGTAACTTGGAGAAGGAAGTTATCATCAACGCATTCCAGGAACCTCCTGGATTGCTTATGTCCTGGTGTGCTGTCCCTCCAACAGGTATCAGGATGATTGAAGTCCTCCATGAAGACCAGGGCTTGTGAACGTGAGGATGCTCCTATCTGTCTCAGTCCTCATCTGCTTGGTCTTACTGGTTGAGTGGCCTGGAGCAGAACCCCACTATAGGATCACCAATCCCCGCTATTCCTTTAATCCTGGACCTTATGATCGGCCCCTCATCCATTCCCAGCCAGAGCTCCATGCACTCCAGATGGCTACTGACGTAGACGGTGACACCCCTTCCTCATCTCCCCTGCCTGTCTCTCCTAAAGAGCCTGTATCCTTCCATTCCAACACTCCAGTCATGGGAACCATCCCACCATGTCTCTATGCTAATAAGATCACAGACCTGCAGACATGTGCACACCTCTAACTCCTCTTGTTTATCTGCATTCTGTTGAGTNAAACAGGTAGGAGTGGGATGGACTGAGGTTCCCCTCCCTCAACAACTTCAGTTTAAAGCCCTTTGACCCAGCTTGGCAAGCCTATGACCAAAGATGCTCTTCGCATTCTCTGACAGATGGACCCCATTAGCCCCCAGTACACCAGGTTTCTCAAAGCGAGTCCCATGGTCTAAGTAGCCAAACCCCTGGCTGTGGCACCAGCCCTGTAACCGTTTGCTGACTCGCCAGATTTGACCAGCCCTTTTAAACCCCTTTCCGTTGACTGGAAGGATTGATGAAAAAACTGCTTGTGCTCCAGAGTCCCTTACTGCTGCTCCCAGGGCTCTGCAACCATTCTTGATATGCCTCAGACTGCTCCTGGCTGTAACACTGGTGCTCATGTGAAACCACAGCAACAGATAATAGTCAATGGACTGTACAACATCAGCAATTCTATTTGTCAGTATTTAGAAATATTTTATAGGCCCCAAAATATTGCGGGTGGCTTTCTTTTTGTGAAAGAAAGGTAGTGAGCAACCTTTCTTGCTCACATGCTCACTTTGTTAAACCCCTTTGATATCAGGATGGAGCACCCTTTGCACCAGCAGCAACCATAGCATGTGGAAGGCGAGCAAGATGGACTGTAAACCTTTTAGGGTAGTTTTGCGAATTTGTAGAGGTGACTTGACAGAGCCTAAAGCAAGAGCAATGTTGTAGCTAATCTGAGCTCCTGCAGAGCGCAGGTCTTGAAATGTTGCCTGGGAAAGTCTTCATTGAGCAAGATGGCTTACACTGCAGTGGTGAAATAGAGTGCCAGCACAATTTCCAGAACCTGGTTATGGTACAAGTCAGGAAAAAACATGGTAGATTTCAAAGCAGTTTAATTTTTAATTCACATTATTTTTTAGAAGTAATTAAAATTAAATAAACATAAAAATACTATTTATTTAATTACTTAATGATATTGGATCAGAATTATAATGCAGATGAGAATGATCAATAAATCAGTAAATCAGCTAGACTTCTTATCCAAAAAACAGAATTTTCTTTTTATTTCCCTTCCTCCCTCTTTTTTGTGTAATTCTCCATGGCTATTCAGATAGAGTGGGAGGGGCAGTCCCAGGGACACCCCACAGTTCTGAACATGCTGGTCACATCCCTGAGTTACTGGGCAGGGCTGAGGTCTGTTCTGTGGCCCTGCATCTTATTTAGAAGGAAATCTGCTTATACTGGGAATAAAGGTATTTTGAAGTATTTTGGTAAGTACCCTGATCTGGGCAAAAGGAGCCAGGCTAGCTGGATGAGCTTTGCTGCACTCCTTACTTACCTACAGTGTAAGTGTGTCCTATAAGTCTACAGCAAACCAAGTCAAGGTTTTATGTGCATCTGAAAGTATTTCTGTCAGAGTGAGAACTGGAAATCACTATAGCTATGCTTTCTAAATGCTAAAAAAAATAATCAAATTGACAGCTTGACCACAAAAGCCATATAAATCCTTTAGAAATTATTTTTGGAGTATTTGAGGATTGGTTGTGTTGACTAAAAGTTTTACTGGCAGAATCAAATCTTGTAAAAGTTTTTCAGTTCAGCATGTGATGGATGTGAGTTAACGCCATCTTGTTTTCTAAGAGCAGGGTAAATATGACATATGTAGAATCACTGAGGTTGGAAAGGACCTCTGAGATCATCATATGTGAGAATAGGGGGCAGGTAGGGGAAGGGAAGGAGTGAATGCATTTGGAGATAAGGTTTTAGTTTTGCGAGTTCACATATATGTCTCACTACAGGTGCGTTTACCAGAGCTATTTACTGTCCAGTTGAGTATTCTAGTGCAGGAACAAACCCCATGATTGTGTTCTTGAGGACCAGCTCTCACCCTTCTGGGTAACCATCTTCCTGTTGTTTTCCAGTGGGTGATAGGAATTTGTCTACCGGTGATACACAACTTATTGTGAACCTATCAACCACAGTTTGGAAATCATGGTCATAGGTGCCAGAGACAAAAAATATGAAATCATGGGTGAGCCCACCTACCTGCAAGTGCAGGCAGTAGCTCTAGGTCTTTTCATAACACCATTTTCCTTTTGAGTAAACTGTAGACACTATGCATGATTTAGGAATAGATGTACAATTAGATGACCATTCCCATGGTCCATTACAAACAAATGTATATCTAATCTTCTATAGCAATATCTTGGGGCTCAGAAAAGGATCTCCTGAAATTTCTCCTTGTTGATCTTGCCTCTCCAATATTGACTTTTTTCATGTGGAGATGAATCTTATCTGGCTCTTTTTGGCCAATGTACATTAAGTTCAGTTAAAATACTGATGTGGTCTGTGCGACCCCTCTAGTGTGAGAAATTACCCCTAAATCATTGGGACTACTTGACAGAATGCAGATAAAAAAATGGATAAGCCTCTGAAGACTCACAACTTGTTTGATTAGTTTCATTAGAACGAGGATTAGCTTTTAATGTAAATTGTTCTTTTGCTTGCAAAGAAAACTACTAGCGATTAAAAAAAGAGGAGACCAACTTTTTTTTTTTTCTGTAAAGAGGTTCACTAAATTGGTATGTCTGTATAGTTTGTTTTAATGCATCTACTTAACTTAAATTGCTGAATTATCTTTCAGGAAGAAGATTTCCAGGTTCTCTAAATTGTTCCAATATACACTGAGACAAGACTTTCCAAAGAATCCATTTAACAGAACAGAGGATTTATCTCGGTTGCTAAAATTACCTTTAAGAAAATGTTCTTGAGTTAAGCGGGGCCCTTTTCCCAGGGAGATAGGTGTCCGCTCTATCTTGGACTGAACATTTTGATCTGACTGCAGTGCAATCCTGCAGGTATTTTGGTTGGTGTATGAACGGTGTCAGGCTGCCTGCCCATCAGAAAGCCTTCTCATTTACCTTGTGTATTGAAGAGCAGTACCTTCTGACTCCAGCTTTTACTGCATTGCCTTTTGCTCCCTGGGCTCTGAGTGAGGAGGTCTGGGCTGTCCACAGTGGCCACTCTGTCTTTCCAGAACATCCTTCCCTGTGAAATAAGCCTGTCCTCCTTCTTGTGAGAACATACTTCCTTCAGTCCTGCTCGCTGTGGGAAATGTGGGTGTGCCTCTCTGAGGTGGACTATGAATGAGCTCCAGTGGCGTTCAGTGGAAACGCACCTGGCCTAGGTGTGTGTTTACACTGAACTGTGGTTTAGTTTGATCTATCGCAAATGCAGGTTTTAAAACAGGTGCAAAGTCTGGATTTTGATTTTGCACTTCTCTCATTCTCCTCAGCCTTTAAATAATGGATTGACCAGGCTCTTTTTCATTACAGTTACATGAAAGCAGATTTTGCAGTTGATAGACATTGGTCCAAGCCACCTTCCTGAGTCGATTACTTTGCAGGAAGATTTCACACTGCTCTGTGGCAGCATGGGCAATGCTCCTCAGGTCAGCCCTGACATCTCCAAAAACACAAGCTACTTCCTTCCATCATGTCTCTGCATGTACAGGATGGGGCCACAAAAGAGGCCCCTTGGGTGCCTTGGTCTCATCATCACCAGCACTACTTCCGTGGGAAAAGCCTAATGACGTGGCTTTACAGCAACCAAATCTGAAATCCTCCTTTGTGATACACAGGACGGGGGTGAAGTCAGCATTCTTCAGCTTAGGAGTTAGTGAACCTCAAAGGCCATCTACAGAAATCAGATGGATAGTAGTTCCTAATCTCTTGTAACCAATTAGTTTGTGTTGCTATTTAAAAATATGTTTCTGAAAAAAGAAGGGCATTCATTGGAACATAGAAGAGGTGGAAGGTGGTGGAAGGGGGAGGGTAATAGAGTAAGTAGACCCTGTGGCATTCATTACACATTGCCTTTTGGTCCCTTTCTTTCTTTGATGTAATTGCTGGCTGTACCTCCTTTAGGTGGTCAGATAATAACATTATCTTCTTAAGAATAAAAAGGTTGGCAGTTGTGCATTCATTATGTCATGAACTTTCCATAAGAAATTAGACTGTGAAAGGAAGGTGATGAAACCAAGCCCTAACATTACTCCACTGAAGTTATATTTGGATGAATTTGGTCCTGGAAGTTGTCGGTCATTTAATATGATAGTCCTTGGAAGTATTTTTCTTTAATCTTTGTGCCTCATTAAGCAGTTTCATCTCAGGGATAAGAAAAAAAATGATCTTTTTTTTTGAATCTGCTTGAATTTGTGTTCATTAGGAAAAACTATTTCTGCCAGCATTTCTCCTGTCTCTCAGTTTCACTTATGTAATGCTCACTTATGTAAGAAAAAGTAAAAACGATCCACAAAATCCAACTCTTCCTTTGCCTTGAATCTGTGGTCTCAGGATCAGTAGGGAGATTGGTTTGAAATGAGAAGGTCAGCGAGTTAAAAATGTCTATTCTACTCTCAGTTTGCAGCAATACAACGGAAAGATTGCAATTGTATTTTCTGTTAGTTGGAGAAGCTGGGAGAGCATAAGCTATTGTGTAGTGAAAAGTCAATATGAAAGTGAAGTTATGCCTTTAGCAGTGAGGGATTATAAATCTCAATTTTGATTTTTAATTATGTTGATGTATCGCTATTTTTAAAGGACATTTATGAGACTTCGAATTAGATGGCAAGAAGACATGGTTACTGTCTAAATAAGTGAAACGTGACAATTTAAAAGCATCTTCAGTCAGGGGAAAAAGGCTAAGGAAAAAAAAAGAACTCAAAAACATTCAAAACACATTTTTTGTATGTCCTAGAACTAATTTTGATCTTTGACTATTAGAATAAAATGGGATCATCTCCCGTCCAACAGACAAACAGGGAAAGTGGTCATTTTCACATCATAATTGCACGTTTGTGTAGGAACCCTTCTGATTCTTCATATCAGTCACACAAACGTTAAAGAAGAGTCCAGAACAGATAGATGACTTCACAGCAAACTGCCACATTCATCGTTCTCATGTGGCTTCTGGTGATCTTGCTTGCTGCCCGAATGGTGACACTTCTGGCTTGCTTTCCATTTCTTATCTGTAGTGAATGTTTCTGAGTTTTGATTACCTGTGAGGATCTTTAAATGCCATGACACTGCAGTGAACAAGGAATATTAAAGAAGTTTTAAAGTCATGACTTTACTAAATGATTTAATTTGGTTAATCTGATTTTGAATATACTCTCTCAAGCATTTCTTGCTAACATGGAGGCATGTGGCTGCCAGAGCATGTCATGAGCAAACTGTGTAGGGGCATGGGACTGCTGAGACTCTCTTAGCTTACACTACGGCTCCCTGCTGTTGCCCTTACTACATCACAAAATCTCATTCGAAACCTGAAAAACTCACAAGAAGCAATAAACAGCTCTAGGAAACCTCTAGCTTGGATAGTAGGAAGTATAACAGAAAGATGACGTTATGCACAATAGTGCATAAGTTCTCCTGCCACCTTCTAACTCAATGTTCCCCATTTGCTGGAAAAAAGCTACTCAGAGTGGTAATGGAAGGAAGACAGAAATGTGGTTATACGGCTTAACTTAAGGAGAGTGTTTGGTTTCATTTAAGCCAAAGATGTGTGTTCAGCAAAAGATTGATTTTAACTTACTTTTTACTGTTAATGAAACATAGACCTTACTAATGATAAATTCCGCTATGTTCAGAGTTATTTAATTTCTCTGTTGCTATGTACTATTCATCACCTCAGTGTTTTTTTCTTATAATTATTCCCAGTATCTCAGATTGGTCATGTACTACAATTTCCCTTCTGTCATTGGCAGACTGAAACCATAGCAATCCCATGTAGCCACTCAAACGCTTTTTGATGCTGACAGGACATTTTGGTAAACAAAAATCCCCCCCTATTAATTTTTGATTTTAAGTGCTCTGTTGAAAGAATTAGGAGGTACTAATTAACTGCTTCACACTTTTCCACTGTCAGGCTAAAAACTGAACTCAGTGAAAAATTTGCAGTGTATCAGCCTCCAAAGATCAAATGTTTCATGTGACATTGCACGAAACTGTTGAATTTTGCAAGCAGCTGCTCTCTTCCTAATGGTTAATAATATGGTTATGTGGGGTTCGTCTTCATTAGAGCTCTTAGGCCAATTGTGGAAAGATGCCAGTAACACACAAGCTTCAATCCTCTTTGGGGCTGGACAGCTGTTTCCTCATGTAAACCTCTATTTAAATGGAAGAAGGCTTTTAATGTCAGCAATGACTTTTTTACATTATGAGTTGAAGGGTTAAGCCAACCAGACAGCCAGACTTTGAAAAGAAATGCGTTGCACAGAGCCAGTCACGGTTGAGCAGGAGGGCATGCATGGGGCTTAAACAGCTGTCGGGAGGAGTAGTTATCAATGTAAGATGGAGTAAATAGTTCAAAGGCTCAGTATCCCTCAATGAGGATTCTTTGTTGAAAAACTGTCCATATGCTTTTTTCCCAGCCGATTTGCCTGTGTGCTGGTGGCAGCTCTGACATGCTAAACAATTTGTGGGAATTGGAGCTTTGCACTAGCAGGTGGTCAAATGATCCTAATTAATAAGAATTCAGTTTTGTCCCCAATTTTCTGGCGTGTAGGTGTGCAAAATCTTTATGTGGGGAAGAACAGTTGGGTCTTTGCTGACATTGACTGTGGAGAAGAAAAACAAAGCACTGGAAATCCAGAATGCTTACATGCATTGCTACATCAGCTGGACATGCAATTAGACAGCCGCTGCAGCGCCGCTGTTGGGTGATAAATGGTCTGCATGATACCTTTTCCATGGGCCCAGGCTCTGCAAGTGAAGGACTGAACAAGACAAAATCTGAAAATGCAGCCAAAATAGTTGATAAAGGGCATCATGGAGAGGAAGCTGATGTTTGACAGTAAGTTTTGACTATTCAGCTTTAAGGCTTGGATCTCAGTGAGCCTGAGGTAGGGCAGGAGCCCATGAACTTTCCAGGGCACAGTAGAAAAAAAAGGAGAGAGCCCAGGACAAGGACGGTTTGGTTTCATAGTCCAAACAAAAAAGAAGTAATGCTGGTGTGGCTCTTTTACTGTAATTGCCCTGTTTAATTACTTTACACAAGATGTAGGAGGTGGGTATACAATTCCCACTCTGGTCTGAGGGATAGTAAACACACACCTCCTAGCTCTTGAGTAAGTAGACTCCAAGGCACTCTTATTTTTGTTTTCTCTCTTTTCAATTTAACACTTTCTCTCTCTCTAAATAATGAAACATCCACTGAAAGAGCAATTGTAATTCAGGTGGTTTATTTTCTAAGTATGTTTCCCAATAATCAGCATTGTTTTGTTTATCTCGTCCTCTTGCTGGTCCTTCCAGTGACTTTCATTTTCTTGAAGATGAAAGGGCCTAAAGGTGGGAGGAGAGGAAGGGTTTGCAGGCTACTGTCTTTCTTAGTAGCCAGGGTAGTCAGATGAGAGCTTGGGTAGCTTAGTTCATACTGAGTGTTTGCCCAAAAACATGCCTCAGCCTCTTGCCAGGCTACTGGAGAGGCAAGACAGGACTCTGAGACACTGGTGGAAGGAGAAGTGTCTGGAAGGAGAGCTATCAGTAAAATGCAGAGACAGTAGGAATAGTGAGAACAACAAGTGGAAGCCCTTCCATGTGGCTACAGAGAGAGACTGAGCGAAGCTGAAACGCAGCATGAAATACAGAGTGAGACCAGAGTGTAGTGAGCTGTGGAGTAAATTAGATAAAAGCCAGTTAACGTCATGGTTGTAAGCCAGATGTGATCTGTCCTCATTTAGGATAAAAAAATCCCATCTCTGATGCAATCAGTCCTTAGTTAGGGTAAAAAATCCTAGCTCCACCCAAAGCTGCAGTTCAGAAAAAGAGTACGAAACTGTCAGTCTAAACCTTGAAGCAAGCCAGCAGAGTTAACAGCACGCGTTGCTTATGCCGAACACCTTGCTCTGGGGAGTACTTACAGCTTGATCTTCCCAACAAAAATATGACATGTTAACAAGACAAAAACATAGAAAACTGTAATCCATCAAAAAGTAAAACAATCCCACCCTGCCAGGGGTACAGAAAGACACCCCCCCTTCCCCTCCCCCAGCTTATTGTTAGGAGCAAATGTTTTAGAGCATAGTTCTGCTTGGTGATAGAGATGTGTTTTGGTCTGCCTGACACTTAAAATGCCTCTCCCATTAGAATTAATTAGCGTCAGAGTGGTTTGTCCTCCTGTGTTAGAAGCACTGGAAATCATTCCTCAGCCACAACAAAAATTTCCAGGACAGTGGTGGTCATACATTTAAGAACTGAAGTTCATGTTAAATTGAATGTAGTTGATGGAAAAATAGATTAATGCAGATGGAAGAAATTAGCCAGTGAATTAAAAAAAAATAGGGTCACAGTCTGCAGACTGGCAAATCATATGGCTTTTTAAAAAAAAACTGCTATTCATAAGGAGCTCAAGTGATTTACTCTCTGAAATAGAGCAAAAGCTGATAAATGAGTCACCAAAATGCTTACAGACAGTGACCAAGCAAGCAATTCTCTGCTTGATAAGTACTAATGGGACTGCAGGGGCAACCTGCAATAATTGTGCTAATGGACCAGCAGAAGTCCTGCTCTCTCCACAGGTCAAAGCTAAGTCAAGGACAACAGAGTGAGCTGGAGCCAGGTCTGTCAGAACTGAGGTTCAGAATTAATGCACTTAGGGGTTTTTTTTTTTCTTTTTTCTTTTCACATTTTGATATGATTTCTTTGGGGCATGGTGAAGTAGAAAACAGATTGGCAGTTACAGCAACTCAGAGTTTTCAGAAATGCTGCAGGATACTGACTCTCTACTGTCTGTGAATTAGCATTATTCAGAAGCAGCTGTGAAAGGCTAAAGGTTTTGCTCACATTTTCTGAGCTACTCCCTTTTCCATGCTAGTCAGTAAGGACATAGTCCCTCTGCCATTCCCTCCCTGGTGCCACTGAGCAGAGTTTGTGCAAGGACTCCCTTGCCTGAAGTGCGACTCTGGCAGTGGTGGAGTATGAAAGCATTCCTCTCGGGTGGCCCTGCTGGCAGCTGCGTTGAACGGGTACGCCTGGCAGGGCATTGCACTTGCTGTTTGAGGAGGAAGCTGTATGCTACCGACAAATTTATTGTAAGAAGTCTAATCCTGGATTAATACGATACTTCCTTGAATAGGATAGGTAAATATTTTTGTGGTGAATTCTCCACCCACTCTTGTGGTCTTATGTAATTTATTTTCTCTGCTGCTTAGAAAACACAAAAGTAAGAGCAGCTTCAAATATTCTTTTGTCTCTAATCTTTCTAGGAGTGATAAGAGCAACTCTACCTCCTCAGCCACGTCAGTGGCATGTGAACTGCAGTCCTCTTTAGGAGTCTGTTGACAGCTGGTTCATCATGTAAACCTCTTAGAGTGAAAAGCATGAACCTGAATTTAGTGAATTTGCCTGATAAAAGGAATGGTAAACCCAGAATGGTTTTCTCTAGTGTGGCTTTAATTGTGTGGGCTAAACCAACAGGGCTCTGTCATAACATTATATAAATGCACAGTTTGGTTGCATCCATTGGCAGCACAGGGCTTCTTTGCCCATTGGCAGTCTTTGCCAAGGCGCTCTGTGTACTGTACGTTGTGCCTCCCAGTGCTTTCCAGTGCAGGACAACAAGAGAAATGGTCTATGCAGAAGTGGCAAAATGGAACTTGTTCATTTTAGACAATGTTTTTGGCTTACTTCTACTTGGCATATTGTACTCTGTATCCAAAAATGAGCTAAGCCAGAACTGTGATGTTTCAGAATAAAAATTTTGAACATTAGCATGTGGAAAACTGTTGTTTTTAACCATGAATAAAATGGCAACAAGCACCCATTACAAATCTGTTCATAGTTGTATAACAGTATTGAAGAGGATTATGTGACCAGAAATATTCTTACTAGCCTATTTTGACAGAAAACAGACTACCCTTGACAAAAAGGAATGATAGATTCTTACAAGGATTTGTATGCACAGGTATCGTGCTAACCACAGTTTTGAACCTACAGGTCTGTCAACAAAAGTTGAAAAAGTTCCACTGATGTCATTAGACCTGTCATGCCTTCCTTCAACTGGAAATCTGATGTTTGTGAGGCAGAACACACAAGACCTTCACATCAAAAGGAGGCAACGAATACACAAATTTATTTAAAATTTAAAGTAGGGCTGATCATTTAATTTTCTTGATGTGGTAATCCTACAAATGGTTTAGGCTCAAGCAGACAGGATGGAGAAAAGAGAATTCTGGTTTCTTCATACTTGTGAAATGCTGTATGAATCTGGGGAGATTTTGGTCATATAAATAATGTTTTGAGATAGTAAACATTAAGTATTGACACCAGCTTTCTTATATGTAACGGAATTCACTCTATGCAGAATTAGTCATCAGGATCCTACCTGCGCTACGTATGTGTCTTGGCTTTGGCCAGGATAGGGTTAATTTTCAGGAGCTGGGCCAGGAGAGCCGAGCTGGCCCAGGCTATTCCATACCATGTGCCATCATGCCCCCAGAAGAGGAGGTTGTCCGGGAGGGGCGGGTCGGTGCTGCTCTGGGATGGGCTGGCTGGGGACTGAGCGGGTTGGTCGTGGATCAGTAAATTGCATTCCTTGCTATCACATTTGTTTACATCCCGTTATAACTACTGCTGCTTTGTTGTTGTTCCCCTCTCCCTCTGCTGGCCCATTGAATGGTCCTTATCTCAACCCGAGGAGGTTCCCCCATTGTTGTCCTGCCAACGGGGGGAGTGAGCGAGCGGCTGCGTGGGGCTCAGCTGCTGGCTGGGGCTGAACCGCAACAATACGTATCTCTTCAGGGATGAGGTCTTCATTGTATCACGGTCTACATCACATTTAGTCTTCATTAACAAGAAAGTTGCAAGTAGGAACATACCTCATCCTATTGAGATTACTGTGTTTAGTTATTGACCAAACCAAACTAATATATAAACTGGAATAACACCACGAGCTGAGACTCTAACCATATCTCTTGCAAAGAAGAACAGTTGTTGATGGAGTCCATCCTTCCTTTCTCAATCAATGGCCTTTTTAAAATTTAATATGTCTATATGCTTTTGTCTTAAGTTAAAATCTGTTCTTTTTAGCTCTGCCATGTGTCATGGTATTTTTTTCGTCTGCAGCCCCCGCTTTTTCCTAATGCTTTGAGAGGAGATAATTCCTGTAGCTTTAGTTCTTCCACTATTCTGATTAACTTTCCCATTGCATAACCCTCAAATAATACAAAATGTATTTTTTTTTCTCTGTGACAATGTGCTATGGACTTCTGCTTCTCATAGACATTTTGTTTAAAAGCCTTTCATTGCAATTGTAACCTACTTTTAAGTGCCATGACTCAAATGTGATTCCATTATTTGGGCTTTAAAAGTTGTAATTTTTGTGCAGAAAAACGACCATTATTCTGTGTTTATTCTTGAGGTATAGAAGAACTTCCTCTACACTAACTTTTAAGAACAGTGCCTGGCTATGGTCATTGTAGTCTTGCTCTCTTGCCTTTCTCTCTGTTTTTGTTACTTTGATTCATTGCTCCACTGCCTAAAGTACCCACTTGCCTTTCTTTTTCCTTTGCTTTTCCATATTGTCAGAGTAACCTTCAGTTTTCCTGCTATGTCACACCCTACTGATAATTTCTTTTTGCAACGTGCTTGTGCAGACTGTATTAAAAATACATTTGTTAGTGCAGTGGCTGTTTATCTTGGCAACAGTTTCTGGAGTTGTTTTATTCAAAAGATACATGTGAGAAGCTGTGTTTTGTTAGTACTATACTTTATCCTACATTCAGGCATCTGATGCGTGTTTCAGGCTTCGCTTATTTGGAGGTGCTGCTGATTCAAGATAACTAAAACTTTTGATCCGTTTGAGTTTATAACCAAACAGTTGCGTAACTGTCTGGTCTAACACATAGCAAAGGAGAAGTTTTGTTTTGTTTGGGTTTTTTTTTTTTTTAAAATTAAAAGCCTATTTTTTCTCTGGCTTTTTAAAATGCTAACTAGTATTTCTAACTGAAAATTAATAGATTATTCAGGTGCTATATCTACCTGAAGAAACCAAACACTTGTAAACTTCCTTTTGTCTTTAACTGTTGAAATGATCTGTGCTCCGTGGCATCTCTGCCAGGGTGGGACCAGTAACAGAGATCCTTCATCTCAATTCTTCTGCTTTTGGAGGCAGTCGTATCTGTCTTGCTTCTTTAATGAGGTTCATTTGTGAGAACCTGCTGGTCTTTTTCATCTATCTCTGTATGGTGGCTTGGAGCTTTCTGCCTTAATGAGGGGAAGAAGACAGAGAGAAGCTGATGACAATGGGCAGCTATGTCAGCATGGAGTTTCCCCTTTTCTGCAGATAATCTCTTGCTGAATAATTTTTTTTTTTNNTTTGTTTTATTTTTTTTTTTTTTTTTTTTTTTTTTTTAGTCAGCAGCACTGACACTTTTCCCTGTCTATTTTCTTTTCTTTTTCTTTGGGAGCACAAAATGAGGTTTTATTTATGCAACTTTGTGTCTGGATGGCCAGAAATTTTCATGTGTATGAGAAGACTTATTATCCATATGGCTACTGAGCAGAATCCTATCTTTTTTTTTTTTTTTTTGGTCATCGATGTCCAGGATTTAGCTTTGGGATGGTGCTGCTTTTTAGAACATGCATAGCAAATGTTATAGCATTTCTCATCAAGAATATGTTATGTAAGGAACACGATGGAAGGAAATCAGCTCTGTGAGATTATGGGGCAACCAAAGTGTCACTCTACTTGGGGCCAGAGGGAATGCAGTGTCTGAGAGAAGAGAGTCTGGCATCTGTGTGCCTGGGAGGGAAGATTTGCACCATTGCTATCAAGAAATATGATATATAGTTAAGCTGTGTTACCGGAACAAAGCCATCTGCCATGTAGGAAAAGGAATTTCCTTCTGAACCCAGAGAGGCATGATTTTATTTTGTTGACTTTTCAGTGCACAGGAGTCTATTCTTACCTGGAGAAGGATTACAGCTTAAATCAGGAGGAAGTTCAAATGGCATCATTATCCTTTGCTTTTGTCGTCTATTTTCCCACTTTGGGGGAGACTTGCTGAATATAATTTGCATGCTACTCTGCATGAGACAAGAAAATTCTCAGAGTTTCTTTGGAATGCATTATTTATAATCCTAGGTTTTCTGTGTCTTTTTTTCTTCCTTTCTTTTTTCTTTTCTTTGAGAATCTAACTTGAATGTGTTTATGGACTCAGATCTTGTGTTTCAAATTCATCTCCCATTGGCACTGAATCAAAAATCTGTGTTTTAAAGCTGCTTGTTAACATAAATTAGATAGCTCCTTCTCTGACGTTGTAGCCTTGAGGTACCTATAGGTATCTGAGGCCTTTAAAGGCAGAAAAAAGAACCCAACACTGTGGAATGACTTTTTCTGAGGCTTGGAAACTGCATACGTTAACACGTTACAGTGATCTTAGTGAAGAACTATGGCAGGGAAGAGCATCGTCTTTGTGAAACAAAACTGCATTTGTTCTTGAATGGTTTAACTGAGTATTCTCCAAGTGTTGAGAGTAAATAGTGTATTATTATCAGCTACCTTTTTATTCTGTTTGCTTTCTTTAATTTGTTCCTCTGGGATTTTCAGTGCTTTCAACTTTTTTTTTTTTTGTCTCTGATATAACTTGTGGAGGAATGCAATGACCAGTGATGTGGATTTTCTCTGTATCCGAAGTTACTTGTTAGAAAGGTATGAGGAAATCATGTTTGGAAGAATTTGTTCATAGTTCTTTGTATTCCTTATCAACAATGAATAACTTTTTTGGTCAAAAATCTTCTGTACTGAAAAGAGATTTCATCTAAGAACAAATAAAAAGTACATGAAAAAAAGTACTTTTTGGTACATGGTAATATAGACATTGTTTGTGGGAAGTTTATACATTATTTAGTGAAGAAGTCTTTCTGTTATCTCAAAGTTAATTCTTCAGTTTGCTAGTATGATCAACATTGGATACAGGGAAGATGAAAATAATTTGAAGAGGTTTCACCCCTGCCTGTGACTGTAAAGCTTCTAGACCAGAACTTTAGACAGCATTAAGTTACATGAGTAACCTCAGCATCTTATGCTCAGCCAGAAGCTGAAGAGGAAATCTTACTACCTCCATTATAGTTAAAATAATGAAAAAAATAGATATAATGGAAGGACTTCCATTAGAGTGAAAAAATACCCATTAGTTTTTCAATTTAATAGTGTTGTTTCATTATATGATAACTATATCTCCCCTACAAATTATTTTTTAATCTTGAAATTTTAGCGCTGTTTCTGCTCTGCCTGTTTGGAGCAATGTGTCTCACATCCTAGCTTTAGAGTGAATTTTAGCATCTTTGTTGGGTCCAGTCCACTGAAATCAGGATCTACAGAAAGGCCATGTAAGCTGTCCTAGTTATATTGCAATACGTTATGAGAACCTGACTGTTTACCAGATATGAGGGTTCTTGAACACACCTTGTTTTATTTTATTGTGACCAAAGGACAAAATACAAGTCCCACCAAGCTTACAACAGTTGTAAGATTTTTTTGAAGCAAAGCTTAATTTGATAACAACTTGGATTTTTTAAGCCATATGATGGCCTGCTGCTTGCCTTCACCTCTTCTCTCTAACACCTCTCCAGGCACAGAAGTCAGTCACATATTTTTCTGTTAATCAGCTTTTCTATAAATCTGTCTGGCTTTTTTTTTTTTTTTAAAACGCTAAGCAATGGAGACACTTTGATTGTAGTGACAAAGTTCCTTTTTTACTCTAAAAGTTGCAGGTATGAATCATGTTATCTCCAACTTCTTGGAATGAAACATATGGAACTACATTTTTAAAATAAATATTTAAAAATGAAGAAAAATAGATTCTTAATGACTTAATCTTTAAGTATAGCTCACTAATTCCTCTTTTCTATCTCCAAAACTGGGTGAATGGCATAAGAGTATATTATAAGACTATACAAAGCCTGAAACATAATTATGTGTGATAGCTTGTTATTACATCACTTGAATTACGAAAAATTGTATAAAATAATCCCATCTCACCATTGTGTAGGGAAGTGTTTCCTCATCTGGGAAGTGGTCAATGGTCTTCTTAATAGTGCTTCCTTTTCTTCTATCAGTCTTGAATTCAGCTAGTCTGAAAGTGAATCTTCATATATTCCCCCAGACCTTTATGACTACAACATCATATCACTGCAATGCTTGAAGAATAATCTTCTCTAGAGATGGTCACATCATCCAGTTGTTTCTCAGACCTATCCTTCAGTTCGTGTTTCAATCTTTAAGACACTAAGTTAAAACATTAAGTTGTGACCACTTCCTTAACTTTTGAAATTCTTGGAATTGCCTCACAGACTAAAAAAAAATGTGTGAACCCGCCTTTATTTGTCATAAATTCAGTTAGTTTCAGAGCTGGTTAAGCTAAAAGCCCATTGTGAATGGCAAAGAGAAATGCTGGCATCTGAAAGCCAAGCTTGGAGAGTATGCTAAAGAATTACAAGTGCAGCCATGCTTAAAGTGTGGCTGATTAATTGCTTCCCTATAGCAGATTCACTTTTCAATCGGCACTGCAGCATTTGAGAATAATACCTCTTAACAGGTTATCTGTGTAATCCATAGAGAAACTGGGGTTTTGGAATTTGGACCACTACCAAGACTGGCTACTGCTGCCTATTTCAAATTTGCAGCTTGCTGGCAGTCACCAACAGCTAAACTGTTTTGGCAGCACCTGCTCCTGAAATATATTTTCTCCTACAGACTGTCTGCAGTTTTTGCCTGCTCTTTCCTGTAGCTTTCCAACTTTCTTTGCTGAAGCAGAAAGTGGAGATGAGGAAACAGTAGCTACACTTTCTTAGTACAGTTTCTCAGCCCTTCGGTGGGTAGGCTCTTTGGACCTGCTCCATCACTGTGGCTGGGTAGTTATGAGGCTCTGGGCTGGCCCCAGTCCCCATCCCTGCTCCCTCACTGGGTGCTGTGAGGTGGGCCCTGGTTGAGGAGCGCATGGCCCTGCCAGATCCATGACCATCCTCTCCTCTTGGCTCCCTCCCATTGGGCAGTCAGCCCTCATGATGCTCTGATATGGGAATGAAAAATGTATGGAGAACAGCTTAGTCTTCTTCGGTACAGTCAGGAATTTCAGGGCAGCTTAAGGATTAAGTACATACTTTTAACTTCACTCACTGCAGTGGGGTCCTAGTGTGTCTTGAGTTGTTAACCATGTCCTGATGTCTTCGTGATGGAGACTTTGCCTGGCAGAGGCAGGCAAAGACTTGAGGAGAAGAAGCTACCAAGTCTTAGAGGTATCTGAAAATTTAATTTTTTAGGGAAAAAAAAAAGTAGAGTAACCCTACAAAGCCAGATTTCATTTTTTTTTTTTTTAAAGGAAATACAGGAAGCACTCTCTTTTCCAAGCTATTTCTGAACTTAAAATTTCCCTACTACTTAAAATAGCGGAATATTGCACAAATGAAGGAGGAGATACAGCTACCACACATGCTTTTGTAGAACATGTTCACTCTCCAAATCCAGCAGAAGTGAATGTAACAAGCACGTTGTGTGTACTGTATATACAGAACCATTTCTGTCTTGGAAAAGCTTGCCACACACTTCACTGCATCTTTCTTAAGCATGTTCTTTATTTGTCTAGGGTCTTGGCATGGCAGACGCTTCTCAATATGAGACCTGCCAGTTGGCTGTACGTCTTACAGTGTCTTGCTGTCAGGTAGTGCCAGCGCCACAGTCCTCCAGGGAATCCTGTACAGTCCTGTTTAATAGAAAATTAGGAAAGTCAAAGAGAAAATGAGTCTGTATTAAGTAATGCTTTCATTGCTAAATTTTTCTGACATCTTAATGGTGCATGCTTTTAAAAGGTCTAGAGGTTATGTGCTGATTTAGTTGAAGCTACGTAAAGCAGTCATCAGAAAATGTCTGGAGCCTGTTTAGAAATGTGAGCTCTGGAGTCTTTGATCCTTCCCTTGACTCTTAGTGTATCAGTTGATCATACTTCTTTTGTGATGGGTAGTCATAACAGTTCCCCCCATGACGTGCTATCGCTGAGGAGAAAACATGTTGGATGGTTGTGTCTCTGTGTGGGCACATATATATCATAATGTTGATGTATGTATGTATACAACTGCTTAGTACACAGTAAATGTTTAAAAGCTGAACGCTATGATGGTTAGCGCAGTTCATACCATGTTCAAAAGTGGACTTTATCAGAAACTGGTGAGAGAATGTGTTTCAAGTGTGGTCAAAAATTGGTGTGGGGTTTTCTTTTTTTAAAAAGAGAAAAACCTTTCTGGTTTTCAATTTGTTTCTGCATTGTGATGAGAAAGTTAGGCTAAGAGCAATTATTTCAGTACATATAATTTGTATAAATGTTCTCTGTTCAGGGAAGATGATACTTCTGAAATTAGGCTTTAGCCTATAAGAATTTAGAAATTATAAATTAAATTCTATACAGTTGTTACTAGTCTCCTGCATGATTAATTATTTCTCCTGTACTTAGTCTGATTCCTTCTCTAGGAATCTTTGCTTAATTTTTTATTGTATTTGTTATAATCTCTTGGCTTGGTAGCAGTCCTGGACTTTTGTTTAAGAGGCAACCTCACATTTATTATGGTGTTAGTGATTACTAATTCAGGGAAGCATACTTCCCCCCTGCCCCCCGGGAGAGATTCTGCTTTCAGTTTTTTATATAGTGAAGTTTCCAGTAGGTTATGTTCAAAACTGTTGATGCAATACGTATACTTCCATAATACGTATGCTTCCATATTCACCTCTTCTTCAATTCTGACCAAATCCTTTCCATAGAAGTGAGAATTATTGCTTTCTGTTGTCATAGAAATAGCTCTTTTACTGATAGTTGTGTGCACGAAGTAGCATATGGCAGATGAAGCATTATATTAGCTGATGTTTAAAATGTATGCTTTTTATTATAGAGAGTGAAAACTTAATGCATTGTGTGACATGATTAAGCTTTTCAATATAAGGCTAAATGTTAGGTTCCAGCCAAACCTAGTGATTATTTTAAGTGTTTGTCAGTTAACTAGGATGAGTATGGTCTTTCCTTTCTCAGGTTCTTGTAGGATGCTTGCTTCTTTTGATGTCCTCTGCTGCAGAGTTTTTGAGATTGAAAGGTTGCTTATTGTTGAACAACAGTTCCTACCACAAAGTTGTCTTTTTCTGTTAAAGTGTCATGTGTAAACACATGTAGAAAATGCCTGAAAATGTAGTCAGGGTGCAGGTCTGGTGCTCAACAGCAAGAATCGAGTTCTCTCTTTGGACTCCATCTGAAGTCCCCTGAAGTCTTTGGAAGGTATCACCTGCAGGCAATGGGAAACAGCAGTGTGTTGTAGGGAGAACCTGTGGCACTCTTCAGCCACTGATTCTGAATAACATCCCAGGAGTCATCAGTCACTGGGAGCAACTGGAGGCTCCCATATCTCTTCCTTTCCTCTCCTGCTCTCCCTGTACCTCTCTGTGTGGCCAAGAGGGCAGGGGGACCCTGCTCCTTCTTAAACTGCCCAAACAAGCGCAGGAGACTGAAGGTTGTATCTCCGCTGTACATCTGTCGAGAAGTACAAATTGCCACCAAATAGCATGAACCTTGCTCATCCATGGGAGCAGTGGCACAGCCACAGATCACGGAATCACAGAATATTGCGAGTTGGAAGGGACCCATAAGGATCATCAAGTCCAACAAGATTGCGGGGGTTTCTGCTATAGGTGTTTGAGACTTGCCTTTGGACCCTTGTATTTTTTAATGCTGTAGGTGAGGTTCATCTCCAGCTGTTGACAGGCAACTGGAGCTTCATCTGTGTATACCTCCATGACTTGGCATAACCTGCTGTATCATCTGGGGCATGGACAGCCCTCCTATGCTGCTGGTTCATCTTCTGGGTAACTATGGAAACAGTCAGAAATTATAATTTCTTGAAAGACTAGCGATGAGAAAGTATGACTTGAACTGCAAGTAACTAGCACAGAAAACACATGCTTCCTTGGAACAAACTTATGCTCCCGCGGAGAGCGCCAAGATCTGTATATACGACTGTCACAGCAGTAGCCAAAAGCCAAGTGGTGAAGAACACGATCTTCTGTTTGAAAGATTTCTCTTAATTAAAAAATACGTGCCCAGCTGTAGCAAATGTGAGAATGAATGTGACCACAGCGGTGGTAGTACAGGAGGCAGGACATGCTCTTCTTTTTCTGATGTCAGTTCTCCATGGATCTTTCCGTATGAGTGGTGCTTTGTAAGTATTTGAAGAAGTCCTTGTCAAATACTTTTTTTCCTACAGCTTTTGGTTTTATTTTTTTCCCACCACTTCTGAATGAAAGAGAAATAAGAAATTTTTGTGTGAAGATCTGTCTGCATATCTACATATAAGCATATACATTTGTAAATGAAATTATTTCATGTCTCTTCTTATATTTAATGTATAGAATGCTAATGATTTTTGAGTCTGAACCATGAGAGAACAGTAGACAAAACTGATGCCCAGCTTACCAGCTCCTCACCAGCACATAGTATAAATTTAGAGCAGTCTTCTCATCCTATGAACGGGTCTATCCATAATGGGCTAATGAGCTGATCTGGTGATTAGCTCCTTGGTAATGTTGCTGAATTGCTCAGTAGAGAAAGATTCCACTCCATTCTAGAATGCAGATAAACTCAAAGTTTCTAGCTTTCTTGATTGTGGAAAAACATTCAAAGTGTAAACAGTGATCCTGTTTCAAAATGAGTCACACTGATTTCTTTCCCTCATTTACACAGTGTCATAATTGCCAGCTACTTGCAGGGCTGAGGAGCACCAAGAATGATGCTGAGTGAGTTTTGGAACACTGCAGACTTGCTCCTCTAATAGCAGGGGGTCTTTGGGCCTTCCTAGCTTTCGCTTGCAGATGATCTCTGTTATACTTTGAAGTGGATGACCAAATCACACCAATAGTGTCTCATAGAAATATGAGAGGCACAGCGGGCCTTGCGTTAGGCTCTCCGTTCAGGGATGACTTTCACTTTTGTAATACATGCTAATTTTTTCATACTTTTTCCTCTTTTCTTTCTAGAGAAAGAAAGCCTTCAGCCTTCAAGAATCTTTTATGCCCTAATTAGCTTTATTGTTTATGTTACTCTCATTCTCTAATTAGAGTAATCACATCACGGGGGAGTTGAGCCTCTTCTGCTTTTTCTCTAATTATTTTTGTTTTGTCAAGCCTGGCTGTTTCCTGCTGCTTATTCTTGTCTATGTGTTTTCACTCTCTACAAATTGATGTTGTCATATACTAATTGTTTTCACTTTTTCTGAAAACCTTTTCCATTTTTACTACATTGGCCATTGTTTGCGATCTGTGAAGCTCTGCAGTTCCATTTAAAAATGTCACAACCTATAACAGGAAGTGTCTCCTGGTGTTTGGCAGGGATAGAGTTAATTTTCACAAGAAGCTGGGAGCAGACACAGCCAGGACAGCTGACCCAAACTCACCAAAGGGGTATTTCATACCATATGACGTCAGTTTATAAGGGAGGAGCTGGACCGGGAGGAGGGCTTGCTGCTCAGGGGTAGGCTGGAGATTGGGCTCCAGCAGAGAGCAAGTTGTATTGTGTGTCATTCACTTCGTATATTCTTTTATGAGCGTTGTGGCTGTTGCTTTCCTCTTCCTTTGCTGTCCTGGTAAATTGTCCCTATCCCAACCCATGAGCTTTACCTTTTTCTTCTGATTCTTCTTCCCACCCCACGCGGTGTGGGGAGGAGTGAGTGAGCAGCTGCATGGCGCTTAGCTGCTGGCTGGGGCTAAACCATGACAAAGTGGGAATAACAAATGTGCAAAAAGAAAGCAAAGGTGATGTCTTTAACGAGCCTTCTGGATCCTTCACCTCAGGTTCTGCCATTTAAACTACCTTTCACCAAACCTTTATCCTGTGTTCCTTGTTGCCACTGATGTGGTGGCTTTGCTCTTTAGTGCTCTTTGTATACTGGTCACTCACAGTAGTGGAGAAGACCTGCTGAGGTGGGGGATTGTCAGTAGATACATGTATGCCTATGTAACACAAAGCAGTGTTCGTATCAACCTCTAAAAATTGGAAGAAAATTTAAGTTTTGTAGAAAGTTTTCTTGTTACTAATGTCAGATTTTGTACATTTCCTAGGAGGAAAAGGAGAAAAGTAAGTGTGGAAAGGTTGTTGGCCTGCACAATGTGAGGTTAGATCAGAACAACATACAGTATATATTATTTGAAGCCTTTTTTTATGGAACTAGTGGCATCATTTTATTTAACAGCAGAAATAGCTGATCAGTTTTTGCAGAGTTAAATTTCTGAATGTATAAGTTCAAGGTCCACTATCAGAATTTATATTAAAATTTCCACCTTTGGATGCAAACTTTGGATGTAGTAGGGTACTGGGATTAGCCAGGAGCATATCAGTGATGCTCGGTGAGCACACGTTTAAAATCCTGGCAGGGTTTTTCCTATCCTTATGGATTCCATTTTGTAAAAGCTCTAGGTAATCTTTTACATCTAAGGCTATGATAAGATTAGAATAGCACTCTCTTGAAAAACCAGAGTTTCTCCACTCTTTTTGTGAATGATATTCTCCTATTTAATAAAGGAAGCACTTCAATACCTTCAGAGTATGCAGTCATCTCTTCACAGATAAAGTATCAGTGCAATGTAGGACCTGAACTGTAATCTGCTCAACATTTGCCCTGAGATATGGGGTAATTCAGTCTCCCTAACTCATGCGTTCATTCTCTTCTGTTGAGACTGCACATGCAGCGCTTACGGCAGAGTTCGAATGAGTGGTGTGGCCACTCAAGGCTGCAATAACAATATCTCGTTGCTCCACACCTAGCACGGTTTCTGAATGGCACTACTAAACAAGCAAGCTGAAGCATTAACTGGGGGTTTTAGTTTTACAAAGTCTGAGTTCATGCATACCTCTACAAATCGCAAGAAACTCCGCTATCTTACATTGTGTTATAAAGCTAAATACACAGATTCTTCTTTTTTGAACAGGCCTTGTAAGATTGAATTACCAGTCACCTTTGAATATTTATTTGTTTGTCTATGATTTTATAATTTCTTTCACCTCACAGTCTAGCAATAACAGAAGATGTTTCAGGTTTCCTCTAAGCATCTCTAGGAGTAATGAGATCTGCATATTGATTGGGTTAGCAGATTTTTTTGGGACTTTCTGGTGGTGGGTGGCTGCAATTTTGCATGGAATAAATCTGAGCGTGTTGGAATAAGGGTGATTATAATGGGAAATGTCTCTGGAAGAGCCAGGTCTTGGAGAGTGCTCTAAAATGGCTCAATTATTTAATCTCTCCCAGAAGTCTGCCCCAAAGCTAGACCCCTGTGATTGTGCTTGATTCTCTTCAGCTGTTTCTAAGCTTTGGGATTTATATTTTAGCAAAAGACTTCTTAACAATGCTAAGCTGCAATATGGCAAGAAGTAGCTTACTCTCTGTTAATTATCTGTAGCGCCAGGACCAACACTTGACAGAAACCCTTTAGAAGGGATTGTGCTGCAGGGATGAAGAACTTTAGATAAAGACTTCCTCCCTCTTACAAAGGGAGCTGGGGCTGCTGTAGAGACGTTGTGATCCATGTCTGAAGTGGTATTTGTGGGATGAAAACGATCCTATTTAATGTTTTATGAAGTATATTAACATAAACTTATATGAATATATGTAATTATTTACCTTAAGAATTTTGCCTCACTAATATCACAGTGCCGTTGTTCCACTGTAAATGTAGGTGTCTGAAAAATAAGTGTGTGAGTTAGGTGTCTATTGCTTTTCTGGCATTAAGAGGGAATTTAACTGACTGTTTTAGATGCCACTAGGATAAGATAAATTTATCTTATTTTATGTAGTAGAGTCCCTCCTAACTACAAGGAAGTAACCACCATCACTACTTCAAACTTAATGAAAACCTTAATTTAGGTGAACACCATTCATAAAGAATATTTAACCAATAAAATGCACTTGCAGCAAAACATTGTGTAGAACTGTAGCAGATCCTTGTACTGCAGACTTACTGTTCTTTTTTTGTTCCTTTTTTTTCTCCAAAGATATAACTTCAACTTTTCCAAATTATTCAGCCCAAGGTCAAAAAACACTGGTTTTACAGAGAAGACACCACTGCTGAAGGTTTTCTCAGAGGAAAATGGGTGAGTTACTTTCATTGTACTTAATTTTTTTTTCCTAAGCTCTCTTCCATTTAATTGTGCATGGTTCTTTCTTATATCCTGACATCAAACCTGCTGGGAAATAAAGTGAATGGCAGGGGTTGTGAGCAGAGAATTACTCTGGAGGACCCTGAGTGGAAAGAAAGGGCTGTAAATGGGGAAAGGAAGGAACTAAGGTCTGAGGTCAGGTGATTAGAGAGCCCTAAGGACAGGCAACTGCAGGTTGTGTGTTCGTATTTCCTCCATGTGGTGTTATATCATGTGCACTGAAAGACAAAGCAAAGCTCTAGAAAGGGTCTTTGTAGGGGCTTTGCACACCAAATCCTGAAGTACATCTGCCTGGTATATCAGAGCTGGTTGTCCCAGATGCACCTAAATTCCATGGGGTCTTTACTCTTGCTCTCGTCTGCCCAGCTGTGTCACCAAGGGGAGCTCAGTCTGTACTGAGTAAATATCTTTCTATGAATTTTTCCATTAAAATCTCTCACAGGGAACCTAAGGATATGCAAGGACAGTTGTGCCTACTGCCTGTTGAAATAAACTACTGTTTTGTTTTGTTATGTTTACTGAAAATGTGTAACAGGTTGCAGTGCATGGCTCTTCATAATCCAGACTTTACCACAGATGATGATTCATGGGACAACAGCTCTGCAGAATTTGAGCAAAGGTTTCAACTGGGAAGTGATATGACAAGTTTGTCCAGAACTGCTTCTTCTGAGAAATATGAAATCTTGGACAACCTTCATGTCAAGTTCAATTTATCAAAGATGAGGTCTGAATTCAAACACTTCTTTCTTTCTTTTCCTCTTTTTTTTTTTAAAAAAAAATAAAAATCTGCAGGGATTAATTTTTAAGTATGAAAGTCTAGAAAATGATTTATTTTCTGCAAATGAATAAAATAATACTCCACTGATAGTTTATAAATAACCCTGGTGAAACTGGCTATAACCTCTACCTAATGATCAATAGCCCCTTGTTCTTGCAAGCATTGGATATAGCACCTATTCTAAATTTGTAATGATATACCTTCTACATTGCTTTTAACATTTCTTTGAAACTATTTCTTAAAAGCCCCTTGGATGATTCCACAGCTTTATTCTACAGTGTTTTGTTGCTTTTATGAAATACTTCACTTTAATTAAAATATGTATCTAACACAGTCTTCTGTAGTCATTACAGCAGCTTTTCATATATAGACAATGCAAAATCTGAGCATTTTTCTGTCTTTAAGTACATTAATATATGTCACTCTTTAGCTCAAAGTAGTCTTTAACCTCATTTAGGCTTGGAGGAAATTACATCTGCTAATATATTAAAAGATACCAATGTGATAAGAGCTTAAGTTAAAATTTTCTCAGGATATTTTTACCTGGGATTTAACTAGTAAATCTTAACCTTGGATACTAATTCTCTCTGCCCCTTCCAAAGTTTCAACACTTTTTACTAGTTTGGTTTGGCCTCTGCAAATAGCTCTGAAGATTCGCATGGAGCCCAGCACTGCATGTCTGCATCTCTGTGCTGATCCATGGAGCCTTTTGAACGAGATGTCCATGCATCGTTTCCCAATCTGTACTTGTCTTAGCTCATCACTTCACAATTCTTTTCCTCCTCCACACTGTATTGTGTGGAGTGTCACTCCTGCACTGCTGCTGAACAAACGGAGCAGGAGAATTCTGATGCCTGCAATTAGTGCAATATGAGCAGATGTGAAGGAGTTTGGCAGGCATCTTTCTTCATGCTCTCGGTAGCTTTCCCTGGTATTTGATGGAACAAAGGCATTAAGCTCGAGTGTAGAATCCATTGTTTCCGGTACAGCATCATTTTATAATCTGGAGAGTGGTGCATTTCTCTGGCAAACCTCCCCAAGAAATATTTTCATAACAATAGCGTGGGTTGTACATATGGGGCCAGCTCCTTGGCTGCTGTAAATCAGCATAACTCCACTGAGATAATAAATGTAGCTAAACAGCTCGACACCACATGCAGATCAGACTAAAAATCATTTGGTTTAGAACGGGGAGTGAAATCCTTCATAGATTTATACTGCATACATTTCCAACTGCAGTCAAATAGGATTGCGACGGAGGCATATATATCAGTGCAGGATTTGGCACAGGGTTTGTGCTTGCATCGCTGTGCCAGATTAGTGCTGTAGGAAGAGACAGATTGCAAACCATGGGCAAGTCAAAGTCTGATCACTTCTCAATTGTAAGCTGTTAAAAGCGCTGCTTCCCTAATACAAAATGCCATGAAAACAAACAGACGGGAGGAAAAGAGCCTTCTGAATTCTTCATTTAATAAAATAAACATTTCCAAAAGCTTTTTTATTATATCTTGCCAACTCCTTTTGATGAGTTTCTGTTATTTACAGACAAGTGGTTATGAATTTATGAAGACTTAATTAATGCTTTTTGATTTCTTTTAAGTCTTAAAAGCAAGTTATTGCTGTTTCTTATTTCAATAATAATTTGAATTATTGTTATTATGAGAAATGATAATTTGGAAGTGCAAACAGAAAATACCAAGTGCATTAAAACTAAACCAATCTGGACTGGGCTTTAATAATTCATAACATAACAAATTCTCAAAAATGCTGAAATAGAACTGTAATGTAGAGACAGGGAGAATAGACAAGTAGGATAGAGGAGGCATGACTAAGCTGGCACTAGGTATTTTCCATAAATCACACAATACCAAAAGAAGTTGTCAGTTGTGAGGTGTTGATAATGGCTTTTGTTATTCCTCTTTTTCAAGCTTTTATTATCTTCCTTCCTTTGCTGCCTTGTTTTTCTGTAGAGCAGGGCTACCTGGCATTTCTGGAAGAAGTAGCCTAACTGGCTTCTCGTCTTCTTCTGCCTTCTCTAGATTTTTATGCTATGCAAAGTTTAGGTAAAGTTACTACCACTTGTATTTCATAGGATGCTGTAGCCTCTTTATACCAGTTTGTCTGTGGCAACATATTTTTATTAGCGGCTGTTTTATTTTCTGCCTGTTTGAAGAATTCTAAAGAGGAGGTGATCTTTAGAAAACAATGTTTTTCAAAAATGGATCTCCAGTCACTCATGTTGCTTTCAGTCAATGAACTTGATTTAGGGACTTATTTCCACTGTGACTGAAAATTATTTCTGACCTTCTTCAGACTACTTTGCTTTAATATTTTGTTCTTACCATTTGTCAATGCAGCTATTTATTGCATTGTTCCCTTCTGAACTAATTATCCTAGTAACTTGAGATATTTTCCTTCTTGCTTGTCACCAGGCTTAAATCAAACCTTACATTCGTCATTCTGTCAGAAAAGCAATGTTTGAATGTTTACTTTTAAAAAAATCGAATAAGAACACCAATACCTTCAATTAATGAAAATATATAATAAGGGCAAATCACCAAAAAGAGTTCTGTAAATTATGACATCTGTGTAACACATTGATGGGCAGCCAGAAAATAGTTAGTTAAGAGTTGCCTTTTATGGTAAGATAAAAGAATGGTAATTTAAAAGTGCTAAATCTTAAGATTTCTTACTTGAGAACATGTATTTTCAACATCCATATTTTAGTTTAGAATTATTCTTGCTTAACCTACTCAGTAGTAAGCTCTGACACTTCAGAAGATTTGATGACATCAGATCTCCAGAACTGGGCATTCCTTTGAAGGGCACAGATATGCTATGGAAAAAATGTCTTGTTTTGCTAGTTGGTTTATCTAGAGATGCTCATGAAGTATATGTGAGTTAAAGAGACACTATTAAACCCAGGAGATTCTTAAAGCTTGTTCTTGTCTTCAAAGTGTCTTTTCCCAATGCCTTTCAGAAAGTATATTAGAAGCCCAGTTTTGAGAAGTCATTCATGACACCACCCCTCTATGCAACAATTTATACTTTCTGCTCGGCCGTGCTTTCTGCAGTAGCAACTCTTCTTTACCTCTCTGAGAGAAACCAGGGTGAGCTGATGGGCCTCTGGATCTGTCAGGGGACAGCAACAGCAGCACAGCAGTGGCTCCAGGTCCCAGCACCAGCTCACGCTGCAGCCTGAGGGGTAAAACCTCCTTCCTGCTCCACCTGGGGCAGCAGGTCCTTATAGTCACCTAGGTTTCTGAAGCTCCTGCTGACCCCGCGTAGTAGTGCCCATACTCTGACGTGGTATATTATCACCCATAAGTGCTCACCATCATGTTTCTGAAATGTCAGAGCTATTAAGAGAACCAGAATTTTAACTACCGTATAGTAAATACATGTTTCTTATGTTTCAGGTGCTGTCTAAAATTTCTAAAAGTTTCAGGCCTGTTTATCTTTGTAGTTGTCTGCTCTGTAAGTATTGAATTTGCAACTCTCCCTCCCCCCACCCTCCAATTCCTTAGAAGTAGTTCAAAATGAACTGTGATATTTGGTTTTAGCTAATAAAAAGATGTCTCAAGTGTGGGGCAAGACAGCAAAAAGTGAAAGTGCTGTACAGGGTCTTATGCCCAATCAGACCACCTTTTGGTGCACTAGGCATCACCCTGGACAACACGGTAGGGTAGGCAGTTGAGTTTGAGAAGGCAACTTAGACTCAAATTTGTATGTCCTTAACGGCTGCTTGTTGAATTTAAGATGAATCTTTAGATACTGACTAATGCCTGGGTTATGTTCATAAGACAAGGTGTGCCGGGGAGCATACACCAACAAAGGGCTCCATGGTGTGAAAAGCAGAAGGCCGTGAGGAGGTAGGCAGCTCCCTACCAGGGCTGCTGGAGTGCTGCCCTCCCCTACCAAAATCTTCAAAACCAGCAAAATCTTTGACCATAAGACTCGAGAAACATTTCAAAAAATTGGAGTTTATCCTTTTAACTGCAGTGAGAAACATTTTTCTGGCTAGCAGGGCTTCTGTATCAGAGACGAAAGAGATGACACACTGTATTTCCTCAGATGTGGGTGTTGATTTCCAGAGAGATCATTAAGATTACAGCTTTGTCCTAAGAGACACTTCGATAAAATACATTGAATGTGTGACTTTGGCAGTAAGTTTACAGAAGGAGTATTACTCGTCCTTGTTAAGTATCCCAGGGCTGCTTTTCAGCTGTAGTGGAAACATACCTGAAAATACTGAAAGCACTCTTACAATTTAATGTGCAGTTTGAAACAGTCTTATATAAGATATTTGAGACAGGCTTTGCAGGCATTTTTCAATTTTTGTGTTATTAATGAATGCTTGGTTTTTATCCTTGCCCTAGATTTTATTTTGCATTTATCCAGATCAAGGCGTGTCCTGGAACATGTTGGCTGTATCGCCTCTGGAAAGCTTCTGTATCCTTCTTTCATTGAAAAAAAAACAACAAACCAACAACCCAGAACCAAAGTTTCATTGATAAACTGGTTGAATGGTTGGGTGTTTTTTGTCTTATAGCCTGAGAGGACTGGGTGTCATCAGAGCCTGGGCTGCACTTAGACTTGTCCTTTGATGGAGGCCACAGCTATGCTTCCTGGCCTAGTCATACTGAATGGCACCTGCCTGGGCTGCCTTATGGTGTCCATCCAGTCTTTGTGTTCAGCCTCTGCATGAAGCCAAGAGTGTGGGAGTGGATTGCAGAGCCAGTGGGATCAAGGCCCAGCAAATATCTGGGACCGTGGCTAGGACATGAACTTGGCTGCAGCAACTGCCCCCCCAGGCCAGTTGTATACTGTCATCCATAACATATCTGTAGGGTATACTTGGACCACGATGCTACCCAGTGACCTCTTTCGAAAGCAAAAAACCTATATTGGATATGGTTATGTTTCCAGAACAGCTTAACCCAGCCATATGTATGGATTTGTAGATCTGTAGATATCTTTTTTCAGCAGAGGTGCAGATTCTTTTACAAATTTTCCATGCAAGGTTGCTCAGTAGTGAATTGAAGTCCACAGATTGCCAAGAAACTGTTGAAAAGAACAAGAAATAGAATAATCCAAAATAAAAATGATTCATCACAGGTGAATGCAGACCTGAATGTGAAATGTCTTTGAGGGATGAACATTCAGTTAGTAAACAAACAAAAATTTTTTCAAATAAATTACAGTTCTTGTTCCCACTATATTTCTAGTTTAATCAGTCTGTTCCACAATCTGCTAGGCTCTTATTTCACCAGTATTAAAAGGTGATTCACATGCAGATATATTTCACAAGCTCCTGGGTGGTGTCTTGTTTTGAAAAGTTGCGGTAGGATTTACTTTTTAAAATGCTGATTTTTTCTGTTTAACTGGGAAGTTCCACGGCTTTGAATAGGGAGAGTCTATTTTAAATAGATTTGATTATTAGCATTCTCATTGTCACCAATAGTGACACAATATAACGCAATAATTAGTAGGGTAAATGAGGAAGAAAAGGTTAGTATTTGAAGGCCATTTATAATTAAAAGTTGAGATTGCTTTCTGGAGGAAAGTAAGTGAATATTTAGTATGATCAGTGCCAACTGAAACTGTAAACTCCCATCAATATTCTGTTCACATAAACCTTTTTGTCCTCCTTGAAACTGTTGGTGGAGGCTCATATATATATATATATATATATGATATTGAACAGCACCAGGGCTGTCATGGCCCAGTCTTCCAAATGAGAGTGTACAGCATATTTTGAGGATTTCCTCTCTTTTCACAGATTTTGGGCTGGAACCATAGCTGCTGCATTGTACACATTGACTCTACAACCAGTTATTCCTTTTGTTTGTTTCAGAGAAGTGCTAGTGGTACTGGGATTTGAGTACAAACAGGTGTTCCTATATTTCACATTTTACCTATCATGTCAGGATGCTTTGAGCCAAATAGCTGTCAGACAGAATATAGCACTCCCCATTCTCACTTGACAAACTTGGAGTTGAAGCTTCTTAAGTTTGTGCCATATGTGTTGAAAATTGGGTGTTCTGTCCCCTATTTGAGGTAACTGAGCTGGGAAAAAACTATGTGAGAGGCAAGCAATGCAGCAAAGCCATGCTTCATTTTCAAGGTGATGCAGTAATTCAAGCAGAAGGGTCAAGGAGAAAGACTGCACTTCTAAACGAGGTTTGGAAAAGGCACGAGCAATTCTGAATGTCACCTCACCATTGCTGCCAGTCTTCATTTGCACAGAATTATGTAGTTGTCCTCCACTGTGTTGCACAGTGGAGAAAACATTCACCTGTTTGGCTAGGCTTGGATAGCGTTAACCATTCACGCAGCACTATTCAAGATGTGACTTATGTTGGCCAACAGACTGTGGTATTCCCAGTGGATGTTAGGTGCTACTCTCTGAACGTCTGTAAGAATTTCATGGTAGGCTGGCAGGTGTGCTGCAGTAGTCCTTGTCAAAAAACCCTTAGAGGTTATTATATGAGACTTCTTTGGGTGAAAAATAAGTCTCTTAGCTCACAGGATGCCGAATTATGCAAATGAACACTCTCTACCTCTTTCTCATGCCTCAAAAGCTGTTAAGTGGTGAATGGGTACTAACCACTATATACTTTAAAAAAAATATTAAAAAAAAAAATCCTTCCTCTCATTTCTATTTCTTTCCAGAAAGTCCCATGCACATTGATGTGTCTCTTATGGATGTATGCTCATGCATACAGTTTGCATACACTAGAAAAATAAAAACAAAGTTTGAAATACTTTAAAAAACTGAGTGATCCCCCTTGGACTTCATATCCTTTGTCATCTTGGTGTCACTAAGATATTTGTGGGTTTTCTGTCATGCCTATTGCACCTCAGGCTTCCTCAAAGGCAGGACTTTCTGGTGCTTGGAGACATCCACGTCAGCTGGCATGGGGGTGACCTGTTTTTCATATGACATCTCTTCAGCGTTTTTCCACTTGCTCTAGTTCCTGTTTGTTTATGTTTCTACACCTTTATCTCTTGTTTGGATTTACTCTAGCTGTCTTTCTTTCCATTACCTTTTTTTATTAGCCCACTTGTGTCTCCCTTTGCGTTGCCCCTCCCCATGAATACAAGCCTGACATCTAGGACTGAGTGATGTTGGCTGCAGTTTCTGAAAACAGCATCTTACCTCCTGGGAATTAACAGAAGCTTTTTGAGTCTGTAAGGTTTGTTTTTTTATATACTGATTTTCCTATTGGCACCAGATACAAATTCAGTGGATTTAGAATAGTTTTTCAAAACAGTGGTAATACTGTTCCTTTTTGACACCACTTGGGATTTATTGGGTTATAAATTCTAGCAGTCAGCTCTCTAATACCAGAAAGAAGTAAGTTTATACTGAAGCCTGGCTCAAAGACCCTTTTCTGCAGGAAGCAAGATTCAATACCCCTATTGATGTAAATGTGTGAAGCATTTTCAGATATTTTGCTCAAAGGCTGTATGTTAAGTGGGGAGCATCAATAATTAATAAGATGGTGTGCTTTTGGAAAGCCAATTATAAAAAATACAAGAGGAGATATAGAGTTTGAATAAATTCCAGCATTTCTTCATTTAGTTATATATACCTATTCGAAGACATGAACACTTTTATTTTCTGCAACTGTTTGGACACTCAAACCTTCAGGTAACTTCTTTCCATTAACCGGGTGACCAAAGAGTGAATGAGAAATATTCTTTTTCTTCTCCACAATTTACTTACGTAAGTTTTCAGACTTGAAGAATCTTCTGAAATGCTAAATATACTCCTTGTTCATTCCTTCATTTCTAATAACTTCTGCCCTGATCTAAGCAAAAATTTAAATTTTTCTCCAACAATGAGGAACAGATAGCTGGAGCAAAACTGTGCATTAACTTCTTGAATTGAACTAGGCTTTATGAAATTAAAAAGTAATGGGGATTCATGGATGCTATTAAGGAATTATACAATCAGTCTGCTACTTCACTGTCATTTAAAGAAGTGTCCGTGTCTCTGATACAGTACCTTCTTTTCTTTCACTCTACCTGATACAATTATTGCTATTTCTACACTTCTCAATAGCAGAAATATTTTCTTTTTAGAAGAAAAGATAAATCTGCATCCAGCACATTTCTGTGCAATGGGTCTCACACCTAAGACTTTGAGCTGTGAATTTCCATCTTTACGCTGTCCCTGACAAGTGCTTCAGTAAAAATCTTGTTTGCTTCCCTCTCAACCTCTGTACTTGTGCCAGTGCCTGTTATATGTGAGGGAAAGTTAGATCAGTCTAGGTGAAGGAATTTAATTTTCCTTTTTCAGACTGATTTGTCAGAACTTCCTTCTCTTGGACCTGAAACCTGATAACTTGGGAGCACATTGTGAATTCTTTCTGAGTTTGGCCAAGGATCTTGCATTTTTATAAATATATTTTAAACCCTTTCAGTCCTGATCTGATTGTTTGCTTTAAATGTTTGCTATCTCCTCAGCAAAATTTTTGGAGCAAGGGCTGACATTTCGCAAGGTATATATTTGCACAGCACCCAGTGTAAAGGGTTCCTTACTCACTTGCTCTTTACGTGCAAAACAAAACTTAATGAAAATACATCATCTTGAGACATGGCCAAACAGGTCTGTGGTCAATCCAAATCAGACAAAACCAGGGATATCAAATTGTCTAGTTAATGGCCACTTTCACTGACTTACCTCCCTCCTCAGTAGCTTCATCACATCCAGTCCTGGATTAAGATCTCAAATTTAGAAAATAGAAGGTGTATCTCAATAGCAATAATGTGTTGAAATTCACATCACAGGGTAGATTTCTCCTTTCGTTTGGATTCAGTGGAACTATTTAGAACAATTCCATATATGGAAGCTGACACAGAGGGTCTAGACGGTGCAGATAGAAGATGGGTAAATGAGCTGACCTTATTATCAAATTGCTTGCAGAAGGTGCATGAACTTGAATGATTGCTGCAACTGAGCAAGAAAAGGTTGCTAGGAAAACTTGTATGCATACCATGACCGTTAGTGACATTGGAAATTATCTTTTCCACTCCCTGAACCAGAGGTATACATAGAAAGAAAGACTGTGAACAAAGAATATAGTCAGATTTTAACAGACTTTTCAGATTCCATGGAGGTGCTAAAAATGGGTTGTTCTCCCAGGAAGCATAAATTAACATAATGAATGAAACAATCTCTCTCATACCTTTAGTTCTTTTTCCCCTTTGATTTTTTTTCTTTTTAATTTTTGTAACTCTAGTTCTCTACTGTCAGACACTCCTCTGTGATTTTTCCTTGCAGAAGACATTGAAAAATCATTTATGTTTTTCAGTGCTGTTGGAAACTTTCTAAGTATTTTGGCCTTCAAGCAATGTTCAAGCTGCTAAGTGTATGGGTGAAGACCAAGGCCACATGCAGAGGCAGGCAAGGAAGTAGAATCTCAAGGCATCATTAAGAAAATTCTGTAGAAAAGAGAGTTTATTAAGGACTCACAAAACTTCTAGAACTGATGGATCCAATGTAGAAAAAAATGGAACCAGATTGCTGACACTCCAAAAAGAAAAAAAAAAATTATGGAGCATGCTTCAGATGGGAAAACCACTAGGTATAGAACAGCATCTGGTTCAACTTGGTATAGTCCAAAGGGATGGTCTAAAAACAGCCTCATAAGCTACAAAGAGGGATAGGATATCAGAAGAGAAAACTGCAGAAAGTGGTGCAGAAATAACCACAGTTAAGGACAAGATGTAAAAATAGATGCTAAGACCCAGGCAAAATGCCTTCTTTAAAATAATAATATCCCAGACAAACTAACATGACTGATCTGGTTATAAGTCATTATCAGTAGTACACAAGCACCTCAGAAACTTGGTGAAAAATAATAGACTTGGCATACCCAAAGTACATTTTACAGTAGGCAGAGCGGGTGATACAAGTAGTTGTTAAACCACAAAGTCAGGCACTTGCGTGCAAATATAACAGAGAATCTCTGTCAATCACGGCTTTTCAGCTGGTTCTGACCATGCTGAATTAATGGCATGATGGAGGGTAGAGCAGGAACTCAGTATGTAGGGAGTGACTCATCTCAGCTACACCTGAGTTAGTCATCCTAGACTTATAGTTAATACAGAGAACCGATGCTTCTCATGAGTGATTCCTCTCATCTTTGGTGATCTAAAATGAAGCAATGAAGGCTATCTTAAAAGCACTCGCTTTTCACTGATTTTAGGTGAGTAACCAACTCAGATGCTGATGCCCACAGTATAGAAGTATAGACTGTGCTGAATGACTACCAATTTAAATGCTTAGCCACTGCATCCCATTCCATAATGTTGTCAACTTAAGCTACAAAAAAGTAAAGTGACATGAGGTGACTCTCACATAGCCTTCAATACCTTCTAGGAGCAGCTAGCCTGAAAACTGAGATCAGAAAAAACCAGCTCTTGGTTTAGGTCAGAGCAGTGGCCTGAGTCTGATGCCAGATATAAACACAGGCGGCCACTGTGTAATGGTGCACAAAGCATACACAACCCCAAATCCCTTGACAGGATAATTCACAGCAGTAATGTAATCTCAAGAATGGAACTACATAAAAATGAGGCATCTTAGCTAAAGTGAAATAGAAAATAACAGTTCTGGCTGTAAATCTTGTCAAGGAATATTTTGCTTTAAAGGCATATACTGCAGGCCACATTACAAAAAAACCCTCCAAAAACTCAGAAAAGATAAAAGTCCCAGTATGGTTAAATTGCAGAATAAAAGGGAATATTAAAAGTAAAAAGATAGTTTTCCCAAGTTAGTCACATCTGAATGATTAAAATATAGAGGAAATCACATTCTAGCAATTTAAGGGAAATATATAACCAAGATAAGGCAGAACAAAAATATTCTGAAGAGCAGCTTGATAAAAAAATAATCAAATTTTGATTCATATGAGTGTGACTGAAGTTTTGTCCTGCTTTATTTTGATTCCACCTTTCATAAAGGCTGTGGTCTGCTGCAGTCTAACAATAGAATTATGGCAGAGTCTCTAAATATTGTTTGGAGAAAGATAACTCTGATGGGATTTCAGAACCTCAATGCAGACCTGTGAATGATGTTCAGTTGCACTTGCAATCAAAGGAGAACCTGTTTCACTAGGACTCTTTCTGATGTTTTTCCAAATGCACAGAAAGGAATGGAAAAACATCTGAAGTATCCCCATCTTTATAGGAAAAGAAGGAAGGAACCACTGTTCTTGAAAATAAGATTCCCCCCCCCGCCTTTAATTTTAAGCATCCTTTATAATAGCTCCTGAATGTGCCATCTAAGTAATTACAGGATTTATTTTAAAAGTATTTCTTAAAAGGAAGCTGCCATAATTATATGCACCTGAAGCTTTTTGAGACATAAATTACTGGCTACACTCTTAATAAAAGGCAGACTGTCAAGAGGTGTCCCAAGTTATTAGGTTAATGACTTCAGGTCAACAGGCCTTTTAGAGGGTATAATTAATGCCTCTAGTTGAAGGTATAGCCATAGTTCCAGTTGAGATTAATATTATGTACTCATTAGGACACAGAAAAACTGTGATGCCAAATCACACTTAAAATCCTCATAACCAGAAGAAAACTGTTGTAATTTGTATTTATGCCTGCTAAGGGCTATGTGTGTAAATCTCCTGACTGGAACTGGTCTCCTGACTCATTTCATCTGAGGTTATTTTTATCCTTTCCTGTGTGATTCCTTTGAGCAAATAAATGCTTGGGAGGTTCACTTTTAATGAATGGCACATGAATGACACCGGTGGTGATTGCTCTGCTCTCCTTGCTAAGCAGGGTGGGTGACATTTGTATTACTTTGCCATGCATTGGCTACTCACCTGCTAGGATATTTTTGGGTTAATGTGAGAGACATCTCTTTTTCTAGATCAGAGAATCATAGAATGGCTTGGGTTGGAAAGGACCTTAAAAACCATCTGGTTCCAACCCCCCTGCCATGGGCAGGGATGCCACCCACTAGATCAGGTTGACCAGGGCCCCATCCAACCTGGCTTCGAACCCTTCCAGGGGTGGGGCATCCACAACTTCTCTGGGCAACTTGTTCCAGTGCCTCACCACCCTCACAGGGAGGAATTTCTTACTAATGTCTAACCTAAATCTATCCTATTTTAGTGTAAAACCATTGCCCCTTGTCCTGTCATTACCTACTCACATAAAGAGTCCATCTCCATCTTTTTTATAAGACCCCTTTAAGTATTGAAAGGCTGCAATGAGGTCTCCCCGGAGCCTTCTCTTCTCCAGTTTGAACATCCCCATCTCTCTCAGCCTTTCTTCATAGGAGAGGTGCTCCAGACCTCTGATCATCTTCATGGCCTTCTTCTGGACTTGCTCTAACAGGTCCACATCTTTCTTGTGCTGGGGGCCCCAGAGATGGATGCAGCACTCCAGGTGGGATCTCAGAAGAGCAGAGTAGAGGGGGATGATCACCTCCCTCGACCTCCTGGTCACGCCTCTTTTGATGCAGCCCAGGACACAGTTTGCCTTCGGGGCTACAAGTGCACACTGCTTGCTCAGGTCAAGCCTTTCGTCCACCAGAACCCCCAAGTGTCTCTCCGCAGGGCTGCTCTCAATGTGTTCTCCCAGTCTGTACTCATGTCTGGGATTGCCCTGACCCACGTGCAGCTCCCTGCACTTGGACCTGTTGAACTTCATTTGGTTTACATGGGCCCACTTCTCAAGCCTGTCCAGGTCCCTTTGAATGGCATCCCTTCCTTCTTTTGTGTTAACAGCAACACTCAGCTTGGTGTCATCTGCAAACTTGCTAAGAGTGCACTCGATGCCATCGTCAATGTAATTGATAAAGACATTGAAAAGCACAAGTCCCAAGACAGACCCCTGAGGGACACCGCTCATCACTGGCCTCCACCTGGACATCGAACCATTGACCACTGCTCTCTGGGTGTGGCCATTGAGCCAGTTGTCCTTCTGGGAATGCGGACAGAAGCAACAACTCTTTTTAAGATGATTGACCCCTGCACAATGGTACACAGCTTTCCTCCATAGAGCCTGGTCTGCTGTGGATGGCCTTACTAGGGCTCACTGGGAAACAGGGCACAACTCTGCACTGAGTCCCCTCTAACTATATTCTGTAGGCCATGAAACATACTTCTGGGAAACTCTTTCTGGTAGGTGTCTGATCTTGTACATTTTTTTTTTCCCAACAGATTCACTCTTTGTAGACTCAATTAAATGTCAGATGTTAAGACCATTAAGATACTCAAGCATGTGATTAAGTCAAATGATTTCAACAGAACATGTATGTGTAAGATCAAGTCTTTTCCCTTAGGATATTTTTTTTAATAGTGATGATGCCTTAGTTTTCTACCTGGCCACAGACAGTAGCAAATCAAGTACAATATCTTTCTGTTATAGTAACAAAAGAACAGTAAAGGGTGTAAAAGCTTAGGCTTTCCTTCTTCCTCACGGGAACGCTTCTTTCTCAACCATGCCAGAAGTAGACTTCTCACAAGACCGAGTTTAAATATTCCTACAAGTATTGGGACTAAGACAGCCAGACTTCTAATAGATTTGTAGCTCATGGTATGCTGACTTCTTAATTATATTGGACTAGAAATGTAGTTTGACCACAGATCATGCTAGATATCCAAAAGAGGAAGAAAGAAGAAGTAGAAGAGGGGGCTGGAGGAGAGAGGCCACGAATATTCTAACCAAGAGGAGTTCAATAATATGTCTTTCAGATGTTTGAAAACTTGTGAGTAAAATTTTGATGAAAAAGCAAATTCCCTAGCATGAATAGGATGTTGATTCTGATTTAGTTTTGCTCATGGTTGGAACTTCCGCAGTGTTTTCCCCAGTATAAATTCTGTGATGTTTAAATTGCTGAGCTAATGATGCAGCGTTTCATCTATTGCAAGCACTTAAAGAGCCTTACTTCTCTGTCTGTCTATCTCGATACGGTATTTTTGAGCTTTGGTACATCTACAATGTCAGCTGAAAGTGTTAGTGATCTCAAAAGTTGCCAGGAAAGGACAGATGTATTCATTCAGAACCCATAACTCCTGTTTCCATAGGAAAAATCCATTTTGCTCTTTTCATAGTTTCTTGAGCATTTTAGGTGAAGAATGTATTTTTCAATGTAAGTTGGATAAGTTTTTTTTCCTTTTTTTTCCTGGAATTTATGCAGCCTATACTAATTTTTACTGGAAATTTACACCTTAACAGTTTCATTAACAGCTATGAATCTGACTGATTCTCGTGATGCTGCTCTGTTGAAATTAGATATAGGAGGTCCATTTGTAGCAGATGCAGTTCGGCAAAGAGACGAATACATTGTAGTACAAATTAGCCAGACTGAAGATGTCGGATCAAGGAGAAGACGCCAGCAGCAGGTGATGGTCTTTGAATTTTCTTTCACTTTTTCTGAGATGTGTTTTACCACTTACATTTCCATCACCATTGTGTGCTTTAAGTGGTTGTGCTTTTTCCTACTGTGAAGTGTGTCAACACCAGCATTAGAAAACCTATTCTAATAAGAGCAAAGTTACATTTTCTTTGTATTTATAAGACTTCCTTTAGCTTCCTATATTAAAATTTTGTAAAACTTATGCTCCTTGACTGACACTTAGCATGGACATTTTTATGTTCAAAATTTGCAACACCTCAAAAGTCATCTTCTGTGGAAGAAGCAAGTGTAAAGTGCCTTTTTGCACTTACTGAAATACATTTTCACATTTAGTTGCGAATTATTTTCTCAAACATGTGGCACATTTATTGGCTTTATTTCTCTTAAGGCTTCCTCATTGTTGATGTTGTTTGTAACAAGTTCTTGCTGCTCTCTCTCCCAGAGAACTCGGTGAAGGAGGATCTTTTACAGTCTGTCGTATATCACTGAAAAATAAAGACAGGCTTCATCATTTAATAAGTAGCACTGACATGCAAACAGCTGCCTCTCATCCTGTATACATGACAGGATGGCCTGCCTCTACCAGTGACAGCACAGCTGTCACAATGCCAACAATATTCCCACTTACACTCAATCTCACAGTCTACAGCAAAAGATTAGTTCCACTACCTCAGCATAGAAAACAATACCATAATGGCAATTACTCTCTTAAATCACCCAGCCCCACGATGAGGAGGCTGCTGTAACCTGTGCTGGTGGCAGTGGTCACCAAGGAGCCTTCACGTTGCTGTGGGGTAGCCAGTGCACAGCTGGCTGCAGCAGCCCACCTCTGCTGGCACACCAGTGGTGGTCCTGAAATGGCCAATGGGGTAGGTAGGCAAAATAACCTTCCCTGACTGCACGCTCCTCAGGCATTTTTCTGTGTCAGATGTTCCACGGTGGCTAATGAAGCTGGAGTTTTTTCCCAAACTTTGTAGCCTACAGGGTCAGGACAGGCTCAGGATTTAAACTACTATTAGGTTACTATTAACCCAATTCGAAGGTTTTTTAATTTCCCTTTCTTTAAAAAAGAGAGAATATCTGTATTGACATTTAAAGAGTATGTTTGGCCAAACTTGCATGAATATTGGTTTGTAGTAATGGGCAATGTTTCAGGAAGTGTTTATTTTCTGAAGATTTTTTTTGTTTCTTTTTGCTAGAAGATCAGCAAACAGGAATTCTGTTTACTGAAATTCTACCATGTCCTCTTGATAATGTCTGGGAGCACGACATTGCTCCTGGGCCTCTCATCATCTGTACCTCACGTACGTTAGTTTTTTTCCCAGGCAGTCTTTGGGGCTGAACCATATTTTTGTCTCTGAGCCTAGCTGCCCGAGATGCTCCTTACAGTCAATGCAGAAAATATGATTTGGCATCCCTGCTCTGGAGCGCTTCCTGGAGGTGTCTCTCACGTCATTGATTGAGTGAGGGGAAGAGGATGAGTTTGCTCCAACCTGAGCACCTGTACATACCTAATTAGGTGGAATTAATTTAGGCTGGTGTGTGTTGTGTTATGTCCTGTCCACAAAAATTCTCCTAAATGCACAGGAGACAGTACAAAGAGGAATAAAAACCTAGGTCAGAGGCATACCACTTACACTGACTTTTATTAATGCTGCCAAATGTGACTATCTTGCAGGTGATATACAACTGGACTCTACCCTTAAGTTCAAGAAGAAATCAGCAAATCATCAGAACTAGAACCTTTCAGATACCAAACAGGTTGGCTAACAGGCTGAGAAATGATTCACTCAAGCAGTAGTTTACATAGACTTGACTATGAAGGAACAGATAATGTTTTAAAAACAATCTATCACTGCCTGTTTCAGAGGGGTAGGAAATGATGACTTCTTGTTGCTTTTTAAATGGATTTAGAATAGAATAGAATAGAATAGAATAGAATAGAATAGAATAGAATAGAATAGAATCATTAAGGTTGGAAGTGACCTCAAGGATCATCCAGTCCAACCATCCCCCCCCACTTATTACCCACTAAACCACGTCCCTAAGTACCACATCCAACCTTTCCTTAAACACCCGCAGGGACGGTGACTCCACCACCTCCCTGGGCAACCCGTTCCAATGCCCGACCACCCTTTCCAAGAAGAAATTTCTCCTCATC